>CM052164.1:7205376-7309962 GCA_028455555.1 Augochlorella aurata | reverse complement strand
TTCCGACATTCGGCGTTCCACTTAACGTGTTAAAGTCAATGTGGTCTTACAAAAAGTATATCGTGTTTCGTTTTATTTTAATCAGAAAAACCTCACAATTTCATTGACAAAAGTCCCATGAAGAAAAAATGAAAAATAGAAAAGTTACACATTGCCTTGTCTATCATTTAGAAGATTGACTATAAGGAACTCCGTCAAACTACGCGAAAGATATTTTTGTTTCAATAATTCCAATAATAAATAATCGCATAAATAATAAAAGAACAGTTTCAATAATCAAAGAACAGGATGGATATGTTTGCTCAAGAATCGTAAAGAATATCATTAATAATAAATTCACCTACGTAGTTGAATATATGTTGTACCTATGTTAGTTGTATATATGTTACCAAACGGTTGATACCGTTTTCAAGGACAGAGAGGAGCACGATAAAAGACGTTTTGAAAGAAGATGCAGCGAAAGAAAGCCCGTTAACTCCGCCTGGTTACCAGAGCTCGTAACAGCTGTTTTATAATCGAACGACAGATATTGGCGACGTGACGCTGAGAAAGTAGTAGCCTCCTCAGTCCGTCAGCGAGACGTTATTAACGTGCTGCTGCATTCAAAATTCTTGGAAGCATTCACTTTTCTAGTTCGCGAATGCATAGTAGCAACTCCGTGGATATTAAAAGGCGTCACAGAAAATGATTGAAAATTGAAATGAGCGAAAAAGACATAGACATTCTCAATCAACGGAACAAATTTACGCTGCCTAAATTAACCTCTATCGTTTCGAGCTCGTCGGATAGTGAACACTGATGGCACAACTGAATATGGAAAATTATGAAAGAAAACTGCTTCGTTAATAATAATTTGTATGCACGTCGACATACGATTACGCTAGGCAGAAAATGATTTTGCGATAGACAACGACGGTTTGTATTTTGCTCGCCTTAATGAGTTTTCATACAAATTTTCTGTGCTGACGCGGCCACCTTCACCTCTCGCCTGTTCTTATCGTTTCCTCGTCGCCTAATGAATATCAAGTCATTTTGACCGAGTGAGATTAATAGATAGATCTTTTTCTTACCGCTCTCGTATAAACAGTCACGTGAGATTCGTATTAGTAGACCGCGGATCTTACAAAAAAAACATCCATATTAACATACCGCAGAACAGCGACGAGATATGTATCTCATGCAATTTTAAGTACCCCGTCATTCATCCGGAATGTGTTGACGGATGATATCCACATCTGAATTTCATTTGTATTGCAAAGAATCTCTTAGTTCGCGTGGTTCATTTTGTATTTGTCCTAAAATTTTCAAATCATCGATGAAAATAGGTGTCCACTGTTTGTTTATTGCTATCAATCGTATCCATTCGAATGCATAATTTTCGCGTGCTGCTATTTCATAATTTATAGAATGAACTAGAAACCGCTGCATGCATATGTTTATATTTTGTGAAAAAATTGTAACATGAGAATTTAAGGTGTATTAATGAAGATAGCATATATTAGAAAACTGCTCGAGTCTTGCTGTCTATGCCGAATAAGTAAAGCCTCATAGCTTGAAATATTTTAGTTGTAATTAAAACATCGTGTAAACGTTTTCTATAAAAGTTACACAGTTTTCTGGAGACCCGTGCGTGGTGACAAAGTTTTATTCTGTTGCAAAAGTTCAACGAGGGGCAATTTTACTTTTCCTTCTTAAATTTTACGCTGTACTTGATTTATTTGCACAGTCATTGTGAAAAGCTAAGTGTATTTAACTACTAAATTTTTCGATGTCAGCGAAGGTCGTCTATATAAAGTTTTCTGTTTATCTAGCGTCGCTGCTGCGAAGTAATCTCTGCTTAATCTCCGGTTTCCGAGAACGCTTCACTTGCTCATTACGAGTTAAGTCGTTGCTTACAGTTATTATAAAACCGTGTTCGGAATTCTAAAATTGTAATTGAAACAAAGCGAGATAATAAACGCTTGAACCGGTTTTTATTTATATAACGAATTCAGTTGTAACACGTTCTAAGTGAAAAGTATAAACTCCAATAGGCGAAACGCATTTTTCAAATTTCTGTTATATTATTATTTTCTCTTTCCATTCTAAGCAACAGCAAAATTAAAAAAAGCATACCAGCTATGGTCTAGTAGACTGGTTCCTCTACCATCTAAAAGAATTCAAGTCGTTTAATCCAGTACTACTTGGCAAGGTTATGAATAACCAAGGTTATGTATACCCAAGGTTATGATACTTTATGTTGACCCACTTTATGCGATCCTCGGTTTATTAGTTGTCAAATAAAAACGTTAAAAAAGGCGAGATGTTATTTTTCTCATCACTTTAACCAATCGCAACTTCTAAAAAAATTTTAGACGTTGCCTAATAAACTAGTTCCTCTAATATCTAAAAAAATCGTCATTTGGTCTAATTTTAAACAAATTATTTCATTTTAACCCTTTATACTCGAACGGCGACTCTGAGGGGATGCTAAAAATTGCTACACTATTTCTAGAAAAGTCTTCACAATATTAAATTTGTTTCTATTCGATAAATTGACAAATAATAGAAGTCTATAAGCATAAACGTTCAATTTCGTATTTATGAAATAAAAACAATCATACCAAATGGAAATACTCTATGTTGAAACAAATATCTTTACTTTGGAATTAAAATAATCATATATAGTAATATATTAAAAGAGTTAATAGGCGTTGTATGCGTTATCAACATACTATTATTGATCAAAATAACTCCCTTTGAACATAAATCTTTCTGAATCGAGGATTAATGAATCCACAACAGAAAAGGGATACTTCGATATATTCAATCGTCTTATGTATTTGGTTACAGGACATTTTGCAATTGGGATTTTAAGATGAATCAGTCGAAGCAGGATGAAAATGTACTATTGTGGGGACACTGATTGCTTGATACTTTAAAGGTTCACCTCCGCGACCGCGCAACGATTTAACCGGATGTCTTAATAAGGCAATTCCTTCTCTTCTAGAACGAGCGACGCGAAAACTCCTCATCTGTGGAAGTCTCTTCGTTGAAAGCATACAAATTTAATGAAAGAAAAACACGGTTAGCGAGCCGTGTAAATGGTCTCGTCGAAATGACGATCGCGTCTTTGTCCGTTCACGGAATTAAATTCGTCTTGTTTCTCACAGAATTGATTGCAGTTAATGTTATTTTTGGATCGACGAGGATTTCAAAGAACAATGGAACGAGGTAATTTACTGTATTAGTGAAAAAAGATTTGATTCAGTACGCAATACCTAAGTACAGTGCTATCATCCCAGCGTAAAGCTCTTTATAATTAATATAAAATTGTAAACAGCATTTAGATTTATTGAAATAAATTGTAATATTTTGTGGTGAAGTGATTTGGTTTCATACAAGTTGTAAACGGATAGTAATTTTTCGATATTTGTGGTAGAATAGACCTGCAAAACGCATTCTTTATATTTTTGTTACAAGCTCAGACAAAAAAGTTAAAATACAAAATTTTTGCAAACATTTTTTATCTGTTTTGTAATAAATTAGTCTCTCTAACATCTCAAAAGCTTTAAATCACCTGGCCCAGAAGTCGCAGCCTATGTCCCAATAAGCACAGGACGTCTTAGAGAAGTCCATTTTATGTCTATTCTAGGTCCGATGAAACTCTGTTCTGCTCATTGGCTCGGCCGCCTTGCGTCAGCTGATCTCGCCTCTCATTGGTCACTGTTTTTCGTTAATAACTCGTAAACAAAACCGTGGATTGCATTTGCACCAAGGAAAAAGTTGCTTCAGATAATTTCGGGAATCCCTCATTTCCTGATTTTCAGTAACTTTTAGGACATCTTATATAGTATTTTAATAAAAATCTATATTTTTGATTGCAAACATTTCTTATAAAACTCATTCATTTCATAAAAATTACATCCATGAAACGACATCCATTTCTACATGGCAGCAATCCCTGACAGAAAGAGAGAATCCTCCCTGGAAGAGAAACTCTTATACACATGTTTAAATGTTAATTCTCTTTTAATGCCGGAGAAGTTTTTCGCTAACTAAAGCGGCGTCTCGTCCATCGTTAATAATAATTGGGTTTGTCTTTTATTCGTAATCCGCTTGTTCCACATTTATACATACGGAACAAAGATATAAATTACATCACCTGAATCAGAACACGCATCTTTCCGAGCGCATAAAGTATCTTTCCTTTGTAATTAACGAGCTTGCTTCCAGAATAATCCTGCCATGGAACTTCACAACCAGCCTGTTCAGGGATCAAAGGTAATTTCTAAAATTAGAAACTTACTCGTACAAGTTTTCTCTACCGCGTCAGCAGGTCATAATTTTTGAAAGTTTTAATTTCAGGTTCAAACGACATCAGGAGAATTCTTATTCAGAGGCTGTATGGAGATATTAATTAACCCACGGCCTTCCGGCCGTTTGACGAGCGCAAACTGTTTGTGCCATGCTTGGATAGTTTTGATTGGACAATTACCATATTCATATTTATAATGTATACTCGCGTCGGTATTTATGTTGACACGTAAGGTTCTATTATGAATGATCAAAAGTAAAGTTAATGACAAGTTTAAGAGCTTATTCATTGTACAGATGTGTTTATTGAAGTTTAACAAACAGAAGAAAATACATGAAATGCAAACTAATTCTTACCCAAATATAAATTATGTCGTAATTGTAAAAATTGTTATGTTGTAATTGTAACATTGTAATTTAATACACATCTTACATTATCGTAATTTTTTTAGAATGAAGTTTGACATCCTTTGGCTCTTATTATTTCTGAAAGGCGCCTTGGCATACTTCCAATTAATTTTTTCAGCGTAGTGCAGCTTAATTAATTCCACTTTAATAAATAAATTATTTTCAGATATATTTAATAATAATAGGATCGATCCAAAAATATTTGAAAGCATTGGGGTCACATTCTGATTTGAATTCGAATGGATCGGAAGTCGATTGCTCGATCATTAAATAAACTGAGTAGAGTAAAAGTTTTGAATGGCTCTCGTCGAGTTTAAAGTTATCGTATTCCTAGAGGCCGCAAGAACCGTTCCGGTTCCCATCGGAAAAATTATTTGAGCCCCAGCAAGAAATGTTAACAAAATTGACCGGTGCGACGGTTCCTCGAAAGATCGGCTACCAAGTTGCCCACTTTCCTTCTCCACGGGGGGAGGGAGGCAAAGGTTAAGGATTTTATCTTTAACGCCAGATAGAACGAGGTAAATCTCATTAAAATCGCAGTACGAGTTTCGCTTCTCTCGCTTGGGCGAAGAAGAAAGGACGAGGAACCCGAAGGTATCGTTAATTAACTCTGTCCGTCGCGTCGCGGGAAAAAGTTCGTGCTCTCGCAATCTTGAACACAGTCACTGGGACCCGTTTTCAATGTTTCTCGGGAGATTAAACGGTCGATGATTCGGGGACCACGGATTCGACAACGAATTCGAGTTTTCAGCAAGGGAATTTGGTACTTAACAGTTTCTCAGGATTCGATTATTTTCAAGGCTGGGACAGTATGCTGGCGAAACTCTTCTGCTTAAAGTTAACCCTTTATGGGCTGAATTTCTTCCGTTGGTTTCTATCTACAGATAACTTGCAAGGCACTCACTTTGATATTTTAGGTTTATGACGCTGCCAACCGTTATCAATATTGTTAACGCTTATCTCAGAGACTTTATATAATTTCTTCATTCTTTAGGCATTCTTACATATCTCTGCCGTGTATCTTTCTTTTATTTTAAATTCGGCGTTTGTCTTTTGTCGTTTATTGCGTCCCCAACATCCACGATGCATCCGTATCGAAGGAGAAGCCGAACTGTTAACACTTTGCGGTCGAGTGGCGACTAAGGCGCCGCTAAAAATTAGCATACCACGTTTCAAAATAATATTTAGCACTTATATTCAATAAATTCTCGAGTGCTGTTAACTGTTGCACGAGTCACAAAATTCAATTTCATAATGTATAAAATGCACCAGGTTGCATAAAATGGAAACACTGTAAGTCTGAACAAATATTTTGGATTTCCAGTTAAAATGGCTCCGACTGCAAAGGGTTAATATTACACTAGATTTTTCAATTGAAAATGAATTGTCCCGCCGTCAGAATTTTGTTTGTTAAACCTCGATAAACACATTTACACAATAAAGAAGCTCTTACACTTATGCTATTAACTTTATTTTTGATCGTTCATAATAGAACTTTATGGGTCAACATAATTAACAGTAATAACATAATAACAGTAAAATAAATAACATAAATGTAACATAAATAACAGTAAAATTATTTGGTAAAATGTCGATATATCAGCATGTGACTGAAAGTTACCCGATAGAGGGTTAAACCTTTGGCTAGCCAAAATATTTGCGCAGGTAAGTTAATTATAGTACCAGAGACGCTAACTGTTATAATCAGATTGTATAAGTGTATAAACGTACAGCAGATCATGAAAAGGATTTGAAGGAAATGAGATAAGCGAATAATGCCTGGTAGAATTAATCTAATTGCGTCCGGTAGGAACACTTAATAGCAGCAGAATTTTGGACGTTGCAGTTTGGCAGTTTGACATCGTATCACGTGCAATTCCCGAGTTTCATCATGGCGAAGTGATTATTTTTCTCGTTTCCAAGCGGTGTTAATGAAAATTCGAATAATGCTATACCGTTCCACGAAACAAAAACGTAATAGCTTCCTGTGTTTCGATAGACTAGGAACTCAATACCTCTATATTCAATCACATGTTATTCATTATCACCTAAATTGCGTATACTAACGCAGATCGACATTTTCCCAGAATCATTCAATTTAATCGTACAAATACGATTAAAGCAATTAAATTTTATAAAGGAAATAGAGATTCGAATGCGCTCATTAAGAATGGCTTTAGCGTACACGTTTCACTGTCAATTGGATGAAGACGCGCAACACTGTCTGTATGGCAACTCACTGGAAACCAGCTCTAAAGCCGAAATGATACATCTTGGATATACTGAGAATTTAATTGTTATAATTAGATAAAAATTTTCATCCTCACCTGCAACAAACTAGTGTGAACTTGAAAATTATTTTCGTTCTGAATCGGTTTATTAATTTTTTAGATATACTAAGGCGGTATCATTTTTATTTCAAGTGTTTTAAAATATTGTTTGTTGTGCTTGAGGTATTTTATGGAAAGCAAACCATTTACATTTTTCAAGGGCTAACTTTTTAAGGGTCCTTTAAACTACGTATCAGCGCTTAAAAATATTATGGTTGTGTCAGATACAATTTACTCCACTTGTGTGCAAGGGTTCACAATTTATTGATTTTAGGGATCCACAAACGCCCTTTGACAGCTTGCTACACTACTGGAGAGATCTGATACAAGTTTCTGCCATCCACATTTATGATTTCGCAAATTAGGTGGTGATCCAGCAGATAAGCAACGGAGCTTTTCCATCTCCAAAAACCGTCTCCAGCACGAAACAATTGGCGCAGGAGGCAGTATCGCCGTCCTCCCACGAAATCAATGTCGCTTTCTTATTTGGAACAACAGCCTATTTTCCGTTATGAGAACGCGAGCGCGGAGTCGCTCCAGGTAAGACGAAGACCGGATGAAATCTCGTTCGGCCTCGACTTTCAGGTTTTCCCGTTGCGAAGGCGGTGATTTGGGCATTGCCTAGGATTAGAGCATCGATTATACAAGGGTGACGCGTCGATCGCAGTTAAAATGACACCGTGTTCCCTAGTGCAAACGCAGCCCTCCGTCTCGGAACTACTTACATGCTTCCCCACCTGCCCTTTGGCCTTTTCTTTTGTCGATCCCGGTAAACATTGGCTTGTTTGGCCGACGGAAAAGTTGTCGACCGTCGAAGGACTCGTCAACGACTGCGACACTGGACGAAGCATACGGATCCGTCGGGTTGTCGTTGGGTTGCCGATGGGTCGACGAAGGCGACGAGTCCTTCGAGTTTCTTTTATTTCTCCGTCTCATTCCGTTCTTCGTTGCTGTTCCGCTAACTGGCTCTCGTTCCTCTTCTTATTCTTCTGTATTTTTTTTCGTTCTTTTCCGTCCATTCCAACGTCGAGCATTCATTGTCCACTCGCGAACTTTTCGAGCTCTCGTGCAAGGCGCACAAAAAGGAGAATGGAAGGAGGAGATTGATTGTGAGACCGCCAGGTACAGACCAGTCCTTCTCGCTCTTCCAACCCTTCGCTCGTTTCCCTTGTTTCCCTCGCTTCCCTCGTTTCCCTCGTTTCCCTCGTTTCCCTCGTTTCCCTTGCCCGCGCCACCCCTCGCCTCCCCAGGCTTGATGAATTTATGATAACGTTTAATGTCCCGGTCAACGAGAGGATTTCTCTAGTCGCGTGCAAAGAGCCTATTGTCGACGCTGGTTTGTTTGCGACACGTTTGTTGACGCGTTGTTTTCGCTTTTGTAATGTTTCAATTGATCTGTAATGTAAACGGTTTACTGTGGAGAGGGGGAGGGGCGAAAGAGAAAGAGACAGGGAGAAGGAGAAAGAGATGAAGATAGAGAAAGGGAAAGAGGGATACAGGGTGAGGGAGATAGAGGAAGTGGTTGATAAGGGGTGAGGGTGATGGGGAGAGTACCATTGTGAGTAGTGCTGGTCTGGAGTGTTCTACAGCTTTGTGTATACGTATACAGGGTGTTTCATTTGAAGTAACGCATTCACTTATCTCGTAAACTATAGTAGGTTTCAAAAAATGTTTCAAAAAATGTTTCAAATGAACTTTACCTTGTTGCGAGGGGAACTTCTAACAAGGTACGCGAGGTTCACTCCAAATGAATTTCTACGACTTTCTCTAAAATTCATTGGTATTATCCAATCCCATTCGTAAGGTCTCCCCTCCACTACTCAGCAGCACATTCCCGACCACGACTGGTTGTGTGTTTAATTGAAGGGCTGCGAATTCGTCGTGCCCGAGCATGTTCCGTCGATGCAACAAGTGTTGATGTCTGGTGTTTAGTGGAATGTTTGCAACGTCGACTGCTTTCGCTGTGGAGGGTTATATATTTCGTCTCAGATTCGATATTTTATTGGGGTTTATAGTAGCAGGCAGCCATTGATATTAATCGATGAATTAATTGGCCGCATTGACTGACACAACACTGGTTATTGTATTAATTAACGCATTAATTTCACAAAGCATGGGTCGCGACACCAATTACTCTGCTAATTGCTTAAAGCATACCTGACTGAATTAATTTATTATCACTGCAATTAAGGTTAATTATTTTATAAATCAATTACTCAGCAGTGAAGTAATTAACGTAAACTTAAGATCAATGGACTAAATGAAAAAATTCTCGGGTTTTTGTAACGAACGCTGTGAAATATAGTTTAGGTAGAAGTTTCCAGATTCAATGTATAATACTTATTGGCTGAATATGGATCAAATTATAACCTATTATATAATTTCATTTTTTTCTTTCTATATTGAGTATGTTAGTTCTTTCAGCTCAGGAAAAGAATGAAAATCATTACAAAATATTTTTTGCAGAGCTGGGTGATATATAAAGAGAAACTATTTGAAATACTATTTTAAATAATACTATATGTTCACAATTCAAATAAGATAGTACTTGAAGTATGGTATAGGATTGCAGTATGTATTGCATACATATTTTATTTCGATAATCCATAGTCAAAGTATGAAATAAATATTTTATTCTGATAATGTTGTTAATAAAAAATAATTATTCTGATAATTTCCTGTATTTTAATAGGATATCGAAAGCTGCGATAAAAAAGTATTGTCATGCAGTTTTTGAAATATATTTTTTTGTGAAATATCGGCGAAATAAATTTCATTTCAATTATGAATGTACACGCGTCCGAGTACTGATCAAACAAACGCGGTAAACATTGTTAAACACATTTTTATAACGTTTCTAGATTCTCGTTTTATATTTTGCCCCGAGAGCCATGAAACATTATGGTTCCTCGTTCTCTACGATAAATGTCTTTTTGTTTTTTATTAACCAGTTTAGCCCGCCTTTATGCACTATTATGTAACGTTTTGTGATTTCGAATTACTTAAGCAATTTTAGAGTTGATATAAGTAGATATCATGTCAGTTATATCACGGAACTATTCGAATTCAAATTTTATATTGTATAACTGCCAGAAAATTAAAAATGAAACGTGTTGTTCTCTATTCTTTAATTGTCAGATGAATGAAATATTTCTTTGATTTCTTTTCTTTTATATGTGTTGTGTTATAAAAATTACTACTTCCACGGACGACGTTAGTTTTATTATTATTACTATTGACTAAATTTTCTAGTTTCAGTTTCGGTAATCGAGTTACTTGGATTTTGTAGGACTTTGTGGGGGGGGGGGGGGTGTCATTTTCAGCACTTATTTTTTGGGTTTCTTTTTCTGTTGTCATTCCAACTAATACCAGTATTGTAACAAAGTAGTTAAGTCATTATGTAGTACACTAGTACCTCTATTATCAAAAAAAAAATTCAAGTCATTTAGTGCAGTAATAAAAAAGTTATTGTATTTCGAAAGGTGTACGGCGACTAACATTTTTGACTGACCGACTATATTTATCGTGTGCATACATATACATGAATGCTTAAATATTTGTGTCAAGAAAACTGCATAACAGTCATATTCAACAGGTTATTACTAGAAATTTCTATGACGAGAGTCAGACTCGTCAAAGTACGTCAAAGGGGTTAATATTGTCGCAAGCGGACCGGAACTTACATCGCTACAAAATTCAGCATACACACGAATTTGCAATATTCGAGGAAGCAACAGTACTCGTTACATTGTAACAAAGATCAGGGCTTGATGAATGCCAATTTTTATGCTAAATAAACTTACCTATGTATTGCGGTAATACATAAAGTATACCAAATTCAATTAGTAGATAGAAGACACTGGTATTAAATCAGCAATGGATGGTTGGAGCTATCGAAAGATTCAAGTCTTCGATTCCCATTTCACGGAGTGAATTTAATTTTGGGAAATTTTGGGGTCTGTTGCCTGCACTGTCGTCACGTATACGGGTCCGTAGAAAATGAATTTACCTCTGCTAGGACGTTGCACGATAATGGAACGTCAGGCGGGTGACGTAGGGTTCCCGGAATAAGAGTTCATTCATAAATAATCCGTGCGGGACCATTTTTTCGGAAGCAAGAAGATACTTTTCAACCGTGTAAAATCCCAAAGCCCACATTCACCTTGAAGACAGCATGCATGAGTAATTCAAGGAGGTACATTTCGATCTCTTATCCTCCGCGGTGAGGTAAAAGGTTCATATTTTCAACACCGCCGCCGCCGCCGCGTTTTCCCTATTTCTATATCTTTTTTCTCCCCGCGGATGTTTGCACGCTCAATATGCACACGCCTCGGCACACATATCTTGCCGAGGCTTTTCTTCTTTTCTATTATTAAATATTAATACGCCTTACGGTTCCCGCAGAAGACATGAATCCCCGCGGAAGAAATACGAACGAAAGGAAATCCTCTAACATGGATCTCCGTATTCCTGCTGCGCGCTCCACGTTCTACTATTATTGGCGACACGTTCGACGACACGAAAATATGAATCCGTCGAGTCCCTTCAGAGAACAGCGGCTCTTCAAATTAGATCTAGCTTGTCTTTCCGTGCTTATCACGGATCTGTGCAGCCCATGCGGATCTGTCTCGCCACTTTTCATCATCGATCTTAACGCTGTAGTTACTAAACCATTGATCGATTTCTGACTTTTACATTTATAAATACCAAAGTTCTAAAAATGTCTGTGAAATGTTTTAATAAACTTCTTTATTCAAGCGTATATTATAAAATAAATCGTACGAAGTCTTAGAGCTCGGTATTTCTACTGTTAATAATAATAATTATCTAAAAAATTGATAAATTATGCTAAATTATGAAGGTTGAAATTTATAAATAGCTCTCAATATTTCTGAAAATCATTGTAGACGTTTATATATTATTCCAGGTCTTTATTAAAATTATTATAGAGGTTTATAGGTTATAAATATATTGTAGAACGATTAGTGATCCAGAACGAATTATTAGAACAAATAGTGATCCAATTTTGGGTAGATTTTTACAAAGTGTTACTACTCTCTTCTATCCCACTCTGTATAATCTTGACTCGTTGTAGGAAAAATTAGAATGCGGGTGATCTGTTTCCGTTCCGCGAAATTAACGCCTTAAGGCATTTCAAGAGTTTCACTCGTCCATCATAAGCGTCGTCACTGCGATCTTCATTTCATGGTAAAAGGGTCGAGCATTCGTCCTTAATCTTGATTCGCCGCGGATTAGTTTGATTCGAGATTGAACGAACGTATTCCGAATTTTCCTGCGTGGATCGATGCCGCGTTCCCATCAATTTACTGTCCCCTCGTCACATCAGCAAATTAGATTACCTCGAGGAGGATTCACCTTCTCTTTTTCTCCCCTATCCGCCATTTACTCCGCGCTACAAGGATCACCTCGGATTGGCGGAAAATTAGCGCGTTCTTGATGAAAATTTTGTACTTGATCTACTAAATATGAATGTTACTCATATCTTTTGAATCGAAGCGAAAGATTCTTCAACTATTAACAAAAGACAAGTGCTAATTAGCGTAGCTGCGAAAGAAATCGTAATGCAAGGGTTGAACTTTTGATTGTCATCGATAGGCTGAACGATACTTAACACGTTGAGCGCCGCATAACCCTAATATGGGTGACACTAAGTTTTACACAATTTTGAAAATTCATTTTCATTTTAATATATCCGAATATATTAAATCAATTTTAATTTTATAATTTCGCTTTAATTAATTAAATTGCTTTTATTTTGTGAAAATTTTTGTGGTCGTTTGCAGCGCTGAACGTGTTAACACTTGTGCGAACAGCCAGGTACCCTGGCACCTATTTATACGTTTCCTTTAGTAATTTTAAGTAATTCTTGTCCAAAAACCATTCCGGATTCCTATTATTTGTTACACTTTTGCAATAATCCCTAAAAAAATGTTCATATAAAATATTTTAAATAAGTAAGCTTCAAATATTGTGTACACATTAATTGTATACACAAAAGTTAATTGAATACTACTAGTGTAAATTAAACCTGATTTAGAAAACAGTAAAGTAGCATTAAATTATTATTTAAGTAATAATTAGCATAATAATCTTGCTCATTGCTCTCATAAATCACCAGTCGTGCCGACAAATTGTAATGGTATCATTTGTTGTACGGAATGAAACAATCGATGCTTTGTAACATTCACGACACGATATTAACAAGCATAATTAATCGCTACATTGGATCAATTTAACAAGAAATATTATTTGGAATATGCATCGCTTTGAAATACTGATATCTGGCGAATTTGTATACTTATTATAATTGCAATACAAGCGCAATGTAATACAACTGTGTCACGTTGCCCTTGAATGGATCACATTATCTGCGCCAAATATACACGGTAATTCTCAATACTGTTGCAATAGGGGTAACTGTTCCAATTACCGCATTTTTAAGCCAATTTCTGCTTTGTTGAAACTCTCATTAAATATTAGTTAATGCACTATGACTGTATTTCGATTTTCCAAACATTTCTAATTTTAAACATATCTTTTTGTATGATAAAAATTAGTAATTTAATAATGTCTTTAATGAAATAAAAATAGGAGCTCCTGTCCATAATTTCGTGCGGCCTGCAGGTGTGCAGGATCCATTACAGCATTTAAACGTTATTGCAAAAAAAAAACTAGATCAACATAAAAACACTGAATGAACGCTTAAAAATATTCTTATTATTGTCTCATTATATAATTCTGAATGAAAATGAGGTTGGGTACGATTACGTGATTTAATACAAGAGGCCACAAAAATATGGATATCTTCTGAAATCTGACCCTATTTAAACTGACCAGATTTATATTTAAAATGTATAGTTTTTTTATCGTTGTTAATACTAAATCGACGAAATTAATTTATACGGAAATCTTCAGCGAGCGTTTCTTACGATTTTTGACAAGACATAGTATTTAAAACCCTCACTTAAAAATGTTTATTACATTTTAACGAAAAAAATGAAAAATATAATACTAATATAATAAAAAAATATAATAATAATAGTATATAAAAGTATATAAAAATATAATATGAATAAAGAAGAAATAGATCATCAATTTACATATAACACTTTCCTTTTTCTATACGTTTTTACTCCGGAGGCACGACAATTGGGACAGTTGTCCTAGATGGCATTATGAAGAACAGCCCACGGAAACGGTTCCTTTATCTTCGTGAAATATTTAATTGTCTATGTTATCAGTGTCCCTCTTTTTCCGAGCTTCTATTTGCGTTTCAATTATCCCGTCAAAGGGAGCCTGCATAATTCTCCGAAGATCGATGAGCCGCTCCTTTAACGAAGATCAAAATTTACGAGAATCCACCCTTGGAAGACGTTCCCCAACGTTTGTGATTTCGCTCGAGATCGAATGAAGCGATCTCTCAGTCCGGACTAACGGGCAATTGCCTGTAACTGGTAATATTACAGACGTAATTTCCCATCCGCGGTTCCCTCGGCAAACTCTCGGCGAGGCGATTCCCCGTGCCTGGCCCATGCTCGGGCGAAACCGAGAGGGACTTTTCAAGAAGACGAGCTGGAGATAACGTAAATTTACTGTCCGGTTGTTTTCGATTCTCCTGGCGATCCTTGCGGGATCTAACTTCCTTTTAATAAACGCAAAGAGTTTCATCGCGGTTTATCAAGGAGGATGAATAATCCTTCGTTTACCGTGAGGATTCATCCCTGGACCCGTCTACCTCTTCGCTCTACCTCCCACTCCTGTCTACCCGGTTGCTTTTGATGCCTTTGACTGAAAAACGGACGGGCGAGGGGGTCGGGGGCGTAACAGTCGCGGCTTTATGAAGCAACGCGAAGCTTTTGCTTGAAACTTTCCTTATCGTATCCCCTCCGGGATTGCGAGACTCCTCGCATTCGTTATCGGCAATCCGGTACTTTCTTACCGCTATCAGATACGCCGTAATAGAAATGAAATAGATTGAAAGTTTCGCTATGAAAAGAACTTCGGATCTGATTTTCGTGCGACTCTTGCGACCGATGCTGCTCGCTAGTCTTTGAGGTCGCTTATGAAAATTTGGATTTTTCTACAAATATTTACAGAATTTTTCGACGAGTCTTTTAACGGTGTTGGATACTAATTAGAGACCTGTATTTCACGTGTAATGAATATACGAGCCGTTTATTTTGAAAGTGGCCTAAGTCCATTTATTTTAAAATTCGGATATTTAAGGACCTTGCGTTTTAATAAAATTAAAAATGTTGGTAACTGATAACATGGTAGCGTTATATTTTTGCGTTTCTAAGGTGTATTGTGTTCCATAGGCTTTGCAGAAATTACATTATGTAATATAATAATATTATAATAATGATATAATGTAATAAAATTATGCATAACTTAGAAACGTAAATATGAAAATAGCTCGATGTTTTTGGGAAATGGATTCAGGCCACTTTCAAGATAAACAGCTCATATATGTGTTTGGATTAGTGTAATAATTTCAATTTTTTTCTTTATTTGTGTAACACGTACACTTTCGATCGCGAAAATGTCTCTGCCACTTTATCTTGTGAATACTGTTTCTCATAGAACGGAATAGTATTACTTATACAAGGCAAAACATTTTATAAGTCAACATTTGTACATGCATTTCATATTCGTGTTCCTCATTTCTTAATTAAAAAATACATTACTTTACAGGAAATGCGAAGCACAGTGTGAGAAGTATGTTTGCAGCAGCTCATTAATATTGCTGAGTACTGTGTCGACATAACGATATGTATGTTCATTACACGCGGCTAATATACAAACTATTGTTCAGTCCGGCGTGAGCCTTTTTCAGGGACCATAACTGCTACAATCAAAAGAAAAACATTATTGCATAATTATTGTTATTTAACACTAGAACTACCGAGCCCTAAACGTGACTAGTATATATTGTTTTATAACAACGGCAACATTGAATTTATTTAAACTTTCTACGATTTTTATTATAATATGGACCTCAATGAAGAAGTTCGTGTCTAAATTTCTAACAAAAACATTTTTATGGTGTCAAGAATTGTAAAAGTACAAAATCAGAAACCAGTCATTTTGACTGCTTTCGTAGTTCTAGTGTTAATAATCGTAGTTGAACAATCATCATAATATGAACGCAAATCTTCCAAATACAAAAAGAATAATTCTATGTGCATTTACGCGGTATATGCCTTAGACTTTACACTTCTACACTTTGTTCTTATTTGAATATGGAAGTATATGAAACAAGCACTTCTCTGATTGCAATGGAAATTAAGAAAACTGACGAGGTGTTGCTTTTAGCGAAGAAGCATTGCTAAAGACGCGATTACCAAGAATGCAAGATTCGGCAGTAGGTATTATTTGAGAAATATCATAACGAACTCATGATATAAATAAAGAGATCCTGATTTCTATACATCAAAGTTTAACATAAGGAGCATTGTCTTCATTTTGTCAATTTTCGTGCTTGGATCATATTATTAAAACATGATAAATTTTTAATCTATTTAAAACTACAAACTAAGAAGATAATAATTCATTAAAGAAACTTTTCGATTTACGACTTTGCATCTTTAAGGTTAAGGTCAATACTTAAAACTACAAATTAAAAAGACAATAATTCATTAAAGAAACTTTTCGATTTACGACTTTGCATCTTTAAGGTTAAGGTCAATTTTTAAAATTACAAATTAAGAGGACAATAATTCATTAAAGAAACTTTTCGATTTACGACTTTGCATCTTTAAGGTTAAGGTCAATTTTATGGCAAGTTGCTCAGACCAATATCCATCAAACATAAAGTGTATATTTTCACTTTACTGTTCGAAGCATAATTTTGCTTTCAATAGATTCCGAGATTTGAATTAATACTTGTACTAACGTTGGCATTCTACTTGGCAATTCTCTCGCATCTTCTTTTAATGAAACGAGAAGGTATAAATCAAGATTCGCCGCTGCGATTATTCGTTTTATCTAATCGAATTTCGCGAGCTCAGTCGATGTATCATCCTCATGATGAATAGCTCTGTTTCGCAGCCGGAATTATGTCGTTAAACCTTGAGTAATGTGACGGTAGTGTGCACCGAATTACGATTAAAATGATTGGAAACTCCAAATCGATGGGAAATTATTGATTTTACTGAGAGTGTAAAAAATTAATTGAGTGTAACGATCACTAGATATGATTTTCTGCATGGAAAATGCTGGTACCCTTGAATCATAAATCAATTTAGTAACTTCTTAATGGTTTTTAAAAATCCATTTCCTATTCTTTTACAGTGTTGTATCTTGGATGAACGATTTTAAACATTTACCATGTTGATATGTTTTGTCACGACGCTCGAAATAATAACATGTATTACAAATAAATATTTGGAATCGGAATATTCCAATGTATTTCAAACTAGAAACTAATTCGATATATAGAAATTTAAATACTAATTCTGTTTTGGTCACTCGTAATAATTATCTGTAAATCTGTAAAGATTTTTTTTAATAATTTTAATTAATTCAAGGGAATGTGACAGTATTTGCACATCTTTTTTATAATAGGGTGCCGATTTGTTTCTATTGTTCAGTGTTTCTATTGTTCGAAGAAATGGGGCAATAATAGGTAGATTGCGGATTTCATGCATTTATGACAAAACTGAAGAGCTGTAATTTTAAAGAGAAGGAAGAATAAAAGAACAGTCGAGTATCGGTACGTTACTTTTGACCTGCTATAATGATTAAAGAAAGGAAAGCATTTCTAGGTGACACCCGTTTTTTGCAATAAATACAGAAAATTTTTGATAAACTATTTATTGCGAAAGATCATTTGTTTAGAATAGAACTCGGAACGGTTCGGAACGGTTCGGAACGATTCGGAACGATTCGGAATGCAACATGATGTTGCACGGGACTACGCCTACTGCAACTACATCTTCTGCATTCTACATCTTCGAATCGATGAACATTTGTAAACGAAATTTGCCACGAAATTGACCTTCAGCATGATTTCCAAGGTGAAATTTATTCATTATCGCATCATGTAGTAAGGTGGAACAATAGTTTCGAAGGAACTATGGATCAAAACTCAATAGTTCTGATCAAAAATAATAGCAATGTACCAATGCGATTTTGTTATTATTTTTATGAGAACTGTCGAGTTTCGACTCATTGTTCCTTTGATGCGTAGACTGCAATGCAATAAAAGAAGTTTGACGTTTATACTCATTCTCAAGGACAATATTGCGGCGCCTTTCTTTTAGAAATGTTCACCAATCCGAGATGCAGAATGCGTCTATGACAGCCAAGACAAAAAGTTTGTATACACCCTGCGCTACAGATAACCGTGTGAAGCGTCACTAAAAGTGCATGGGATAAGTAAGCAAGAGACGCGAACTGTAACAACTGCTAACTGCATCGACGGCGAACTTCGCTCGTAGTAAAACGCATAAATAATGGAAACTTCGTGCAGTAGATAATAGAACGGACTAAATGTGTTTCCACGTTGCCGGTGACAATAGATAACCTTGTAACAGTGTAAGCAGTAGTATTACATAAGTCAGACACTGGTGCGCCCTACTGTCCGCTGCTTCAATTAAGTTTCCTCATTATGAAAGACCCTAACAGCACTGGCAGGGACAAACATACTCGTTTACGTACGACTGCTGCGGCCAACTGGAAATTATCTTAAATACTAGTCAGCAATAATTGAAACCTAAAGGGCTTTCAGTTTCCCGCCATTTATGAATCTGACTAGAATACGCCTTCCACTTTTTTTCTAGAGATTTTTATACACGTCTGGCGAAGTTCAACGTTTATGAATAAATGAAACACGTATTTTCATTTTAAAAAGGAAAATTGAGGCATGAAAGTTTTATGTGAAATAATTAAATCCGTGCCATATTGTTCTTTACTTTGCTTATTTTATTCATCTATGCTCTTTTTCATAGAAATACCTGGGTTTAGTTTAACAGCTCTCTATCTTTTTGTTACTAATCCGTGTTGACTTTATTTTATTTCGCCGTTTCTCGTGTTCTTTATTTTGTGGTGGTCTTACTCTACTCCATAGTGTACGATAAAAAAATATTAGCTTGCACTCTAACGTATGTACATTGCAAGATCAATACAGTTTTGTGAATATTTATTTAAATATCGATTGTTTTTTACTGATTTCTGAACGATTTAGCTATGAAAAGTTTATTTTACTAAAAATTCCATTAACATAATTGATGAATCATTTTATTTATGTGGGAACCTTTCGCGAAAACGAGCGATGTTACTATTTAATCTTTAAACAATAGAAAAACGAACATGTATTACCAGCAACAAATATAATAAAACGTTATAGCATTGAAAATACTAATGATTAACGAACCTAATTTTCAGCCAACTTTTCAATCCTAAACGACATTAAAGATTGTGAAAATCATTATTGAAAGGATTCAAACATTTTCAATAATTTTCTATTTACACTGCATACATATTTGCGAATTCGCAGTACTGCAACTGTTGCCAAGACGAGCTCAACGCACTAATACTCTACCGCGAATTATATAATTTGAAAATATAATACATCATGTATAGAGTAAGATAGGAGACTCGTTAGTTAAGATGTACAGTGAAGGAAAAAAGTATTCGTGCAGTTTTTAAAACGCAGTAACACTTTTTAAACTAGACTAAATGATTAGAACTATTTTTAAACGTTAAGGGGACATTTTTACTGGCAAAAACACTCGTGTCTTTGTAACTATTTATACTTGTAAAATATAAATATATTAACTAGTCTATAACGAAAATTTAAAAATACTTCTCAAAATCAAAATTTTCGATATAGGCTCAGATAAAAAAGTTGAGAAAACATGTTTTTTATTTGTTTTGTAACTTCAAGTAATAACAAAATTAAACAAAAAGTATTCTATTCATTGTACAATAAACTAGTGTCGCTAACATCTCTGCAAAATGTCATTTAGCCCAGTTTGAAGAAAGCTATTGCGTTTTAAAATTCTAAGTAGAAAAGTATACATCCATGTTGATCCTAAATATATATATTCTTAGAAATTAACAGGAATTAACATACAATTATACAATAATATATATGACACAACAATTAAATGCATATATAATATAATTTAATATAATAATTTAGTGTCGCCGAATCGGCGACATGGAAGAGCAAAGTGTCAATTCCTGTCAGTTTCTAGCAATATTAATATTAACAGGAAAATCTCGTTTGAAAATGTAAATTTTCGTGACAAACTTGACAACGTATCCGAGTTTGATAGAACTGTGAGCAAAGAAATTCATCTCAACCCTGTCTTAAGAGTCTGCGTTGGGGAATGCAATTTTCTACGGTTGTCAGCCATTTCTGCAGGAGAAGGTCAGTTCGGGCGGCCGCGGGGCGGGGTAGGAATCCCCGTGGAAGGCTTGGGAACGTTTGAAATTTACTGCGCGACTCATTTCGGTCTCCGGAATAAATGGACACTTGTTCGTGAACACTGCGAGCTTGTGGGAAAAGACGTGGCTCTCGTGGTTTATCGCCGAGACAAACGGACCGATTAAAACAGAAATAAACGCTTCACTTACCGGCGTTGCTCGAGACACGTAAAACTTTCTAAGTATCCATCTAACGCCACCAGACGTGTCAGACATGAGAAATAATCCGCGGGTTTCCTTTCACCTTTCCCGTCTGCTTCGAGCCCGTCGCAAATTAACAGTCCTTTGAAGGTACACAGGATCTTTGCTTTGGCTCGATCGTACCCGTCACTGTAACGAAACAAAAGCAATTTTTTATTTAAACAAGAACGGCTGCAGGAGAAGGCTTCCCAGAAAGGAATGCCTCGGAGCTGAAACTTTGAACTTGTTATAAACTGCTCGAGAATGTTCCGCGTTACCTTATAATGAAGTTGTTATAATTTCTTTAAATAAATATAAAGAAAAATTCTATACGAGTCCTAACGATAAAATTATATAACCACTTTCCTTCGATAAGTATAGTATGCACGAGTTTAATTATTTAGTGATCTGTCACATAATGTACGACTCAACTCGTTTTTCTTTAATGTTATTCTTGATTAAGTTCAACTGAATTGTTTGTTAATATACAATCGTGACATGTAGACATTCTTTAAAACACAATAAATTTTCTAAAATTGGATTAAACGATCCGTTTTTTTGAGATGATAAAAGGGTTAGTTTACTAGACAAAGCGTAAACATTGCAATTGTGCAGAATGACAAGCAAAAATAAGAAAATAACGTTGTCGAAATTTTTAATCTAAGCATATAATGTAAATTTAAACAATGTTTGCAGAGATCTTTTTCACGGTAACAAAAGTCTGAAAATTCAGGTGTACCGAAAATATTTCGAAGATAATTTGTTAACCCTATGTACACTTTGTTTGACAATTCCAATTAATTTTGGATACTCTGTTGCTTATACAAGCAACGTATATTTTAGTGCTCAGTATGAAAAAGCATTGACATTCGCTAACGTCCTACTTCTGTTTGAAAACTGTTTCTTCGACAGCCTCGTCGAATACAGGATACCGGAGATTTAATTAGGTGGAACCAGGCTGACAAAGTTATAGCTTTCACTAGACGCGTACTATATCAATATTGACGTTGGATCAGGCTACAATTCATTCCGTGCTTTATATCGAATATTGGAGGAAGTGACAAGCTAAGCTTGGTTTACGGCGACGGATAAGAGTGCGAAGTGGCATGGATGCTGTTGGCACACCGATCGGTCACGCTAACGACAAAAGTCCACCAATAAAACATCCGGCGCGGATTTATCTCGTTGCGTTGTTGATTAAAAATATTTGTCAACGATAATTCTTTGCGCGACCCTACCCAAACAAACTGATCTCGGCCCGGAAATTTCTCGAGAAACGATATCCCTGGGATTCCCTGCCGTGAATTTCGCTCGTCGAGGATCCCTACTTCCGGTTAAATTGCGAGCCAACGTGAAAGTACCTACTATGAAACGCAATTGTGATCCCTTTTTGAAACAGTGACAATAAGAAATAGACAGACCATACGAAAATGGATGTTAAAATTCAACCCATATTTTTCAACACTGTTCCTTATATATTCACTCGTTCAGATACTGTTGTATAACAATTAGCTGTAAAAAAGAATATTTATTCGACTTCTTTGTCCCCATTTATGGAACAATTGGCATCCGCGTTTCATATTCAGTGTCTCTAATATGGAACGCCTCTTTCAAATGCGCGTTCTAAAACAGGGACACTGAATATGGAACGTGAGGACATATTATGGAACGGTGTTCCATTATAGGTACATGCTCGTACTTTAGTAGTTTACTCGTATTATATTTTATTTGTATTAAATAAATTACGTTATCTAGAAGCATCGATCTATCGGACGGTTGTATAAATATTCAACAATAATACTTTTCAGTTGCAATAAAATTGATGATAATCTTATATTTTCCGAAAAGCGTTCCACATTAGGTACTTTTCGTTATGGTTATTGGCGCGCGTTTATCGCGGCACGAGCCGCGCGTCGAGTAAATAAGTGTGCAATATTCGCCATTATGGTTGGTCACTGAAGTTCCTACGTATACCAACGAGGTGCACTGGCAATTCTGTTATACGAGCGCCAGCCAATTATTATTATATCGATTTAGCATCTAATCGTGTCCGAATTGGTCGCGGGTTGAATCGACGGCAATCGATATAATTATACGTTGCCGTACCACACCTCCAAGGAGGAACTAATTAGCAATCGATGTTTCAGTAACTTCCAGAGGGTAGTAGTTTGACGATAGTTTGTCCACAAGTGGTCATTCTAGGTAGAGCATGATGAATGTCCAATTACGGAGATTCTTTCGATCGAGATTACTGAACTCGGAAATTGTAAAAGTTGAGGTGCAGGTATAGTTTTCGGAAGCTAAATTCACCCCTCGAAAAGAATGCAAATTCTTTTAATAGAATACAGTAATGACTTCGTAGTTGGCAATCACGTGACTATGCTGTAGAGAGTGTTCGCTGTCCTTACTTCGCAAGAAGTTCTCCCTGGATCTAATCAGCTATGTAATTAGCAGTTATAATTTAGTGATTTACCAGTTTACATTTAACTCACTAATTAATAGTTAAATAAGCAATCAAACTAACGATAGAATTATAATATAGCTAATTTATGAACAGCTTTGCTAAGAAGTGTAACATTTGGAGTTGATGGGCACTTTAACCTTTAGCGCTCCATTGGCTCCGGTACGGAGACATCGCTCATTTGTTCAGCAACTCCGGTGGCTCCCCTGCGGAGCAAAATGTTTTTAGCAGTCACAAGGGATGGATCCCAAATGTACCACTTCGATTTTAACGAGTATTTGATAAATTATCGTTGATACACTGTTACTATTTCTAAGGAGGCTTCTCATGCTTTGTTCTGACTTCTTCTCATACGAGAAACAAAGCAACGCCTACAGAAGCAATATTCTTGTCATTCTAATCATTCAAACTTTCAAATAACAAATAATTTTTTATTTAAATAATCATTTAAATGAACATTTACTCAAATAATTCCCAAATCTGGTTATAATGCACGAAGGGCTAGGTAGGTAATAAAAAAGGTAATAAGAGAGCACTGTTGCACTTATAATATCGAAGAATTTTAGTTTATCAATTCGTAGAAGATTTTCGTCAGGATTGAACAAGTGTCTCTACATCAATTTCTGAAATCAGATTAAACGGAAAACTTCATGTAATCAAGAAAGGTGCAAATAGAGACTGCGTTGTGTGTAACAAAAGGGAAGAAATGGGTGGTAGACGTCACACAAGTAATTACTATGACACTTGTCTAAATAAATCGAGAATGCACATAGGGGATTATCTTCAAAGATATCACGCCATTCTGAATTACAAAACCAAAAGTTTTTGCTTTATCTACAAGAGAAAAATGCATATTTATAAAATAAATAAAATCAAGAACATTCACAAGCACGTGTAATTCGTTTCACTCAAAATATTCATTAATAATTGTTCAATCTGAGCATTTGATTCACGATTGCCGTCTGTTAAGATAATGGAAACACTGTGCTATTTTCGCGGTGTAAATATTGCATGCCTTTAGTATAAGATCAGCAGCCCAGTCGTCGCTTACACCGCTATTAATACTAATAATAGGAGGAATTGTTGTCCGAGTGTTGATTGACAACGAGTGTCCATTGTTTGGCGAGGTAATGAAATCCTGCATGATTTTATTTTATCATCGACTTCGTTTATGCACGTTGCGGGCGCGACGGAAATTCGAAGAGCGGCGGCAATAAATGTTTTCAGTACTCTTGCAGTGCACGCTTGCCGCGCGCGACAAGTCATCATTTTAACGATGAAATTGAATCGACAAGCCCTCGGCTATGAAACCAACGCAACAACGACCGCGGAAGTGGTCAGGAGGCACTTGGTCGATCGGGAAAATCGATCACGAGCGAGGTCTTCAGTCCGTGTCCGATAAAAACTTTCTCAACGACCCTTTCCGACCCAGCATTCTACTTCACGTCTTCCCCTCTCTCTTTGTTCTTCTACAATATCTTTTATACCACGACCTCGTTTCCTCGAAGAGCTCGTAGTGATGGCGAGCGGCGTGACGGGGAGCAAGGGAAAATATAGAGAGTGAGAGGGAGAGTGAGAGGGAGAGTGAGAGGGAGAGAGAGAGAAAGAGTTGGGGCTGGATAGAACAGCTGAAACATTAAATTCTAAATGAAAAGGCAGTGGCGAGCAGGACTTCGGAATTTCAGGTCGAGGGAAAGAAGAAGGGGCAGAGGGAAGAAAAAAAAGGGGTGGAAGAAGAGGAAGCTGAGGAAGGAACAGGAGATGGAGCGGGTGAGGAAGAAGGTGTCAAAGCGGAGCTGTAAAACGTGGACAGAATCCCTCGGTTGATTCACGGGTTCCTCGGCCATGCCGAGCGGTGTGACACGGGTTGGCTCGGCAGGGTAAGGGTGCAGAGAGGGAAAAAAAAGATATTCGAAACTACTCGACGAGATCTGGCGGTTTATTCGACGTTCAGCGTAAATGAAGTTCCGGAAGTGACGCGTAGCCAGGCGAAAAAAAAACTTGTTAAAATACGACGCATGGAACGTTGCTAGGTGACACGATATGGACGCGGGTCACGACAGGCGGACACGACCCCGAAGAAGAGTAAAAAGACCTTGATGTTTTACTTTTCCTCTCGACCTGCTTCCGAAGCGGTTCCATTGAATCCTGATCGTTGCGCTAAACGTTTATCAATTTATAATAGAACGTATCTACCGTGACGTAGCCTATTATGCTTGGGAAGTAGGCGTGGCCATATGGGGTAAGATAAAATCTCGATCATCTAAACCATCGATATCCGCGTTCTCTACGGTTTCAATATTTAATAATATAATTAATATCATTATGATTTGTCATTGTCTTATTACTGTCTTTTGTTATCATTATTATCACTTTGTCATTTACTTTTTGCACTGTGTTCCCTTTTTTTGTGGATCATCTTTAACTTTTCTTCGTTTGTAACAAACAGTTTTGCCCGTCTATATATGTATACAGCAAGAAATATAATGTATACAGCCTAATGTATGCAGCAAAAAAAAATATAAAATAAATAAATATCCTGTACATGTAAATAAATCGAAACAAGGCGATCTACATGCAACACAATTCATTGCGTAAATAAGTAAAGAATTAATTTAACACATTACCAACACAACTGTTCTATTATTCGAACATGACACAAATTAATGTGCTATACACCATGGAAACATACTTTTGTTTATTTAGTAAAAATGATATATTTTTGATTATTTATTAATATAAAATATAAAAGGATAATTATGAAACACGGTAGTCTAACTCAACGAATATAAATATAATTAATGCAGGTAAGGAAACTGCATAAAAGGAAGTTCTATAATAATTGCCAACGCAACGATAATTTTCGGACTTTATTCGGATATTTTTTTTAAAATCTTGTTTCTTGAATTCTATTAGGGTATGTTAACATTACTTGTATATTATAACTTCCACCTACTGTAGTTTCAAAAGTGATTGCATGCTCCTAACACTACCTTGTAACTATCACAGTTTACATAGTATTTACATTGTATGCGTATTCATTACATAGATTTCTATGGGTTGGTACAGGTCTTGCATTCGAAATTAATTCTTATCTAGATCATATTCACCCTTTCGCAAATAAAACAAACCCTTTTGCAGGTGTAGTTCACCTTTTTGTAAATGAAACATTTCCAAATTATATTAATTTATTTGCAATGTTTTCCTAATAAAATTCATGTGCAATTTAAGAATTTAATGCCATTTTATAGACGATTACCGTGTGTTATTTTATATGTAATTATATAAATTCTTATTAAATGGGTTAATTTTATTTGCAGAAAGGTGAACGATTTGCTAGAGCATGAATGAAACCTGCAAATGAATTAATTTTATTTGCGGGAAGGTGTAGACCATACTGAAGGATTAATTTTTATTGCAAAACAGTCGTGAAATGTCATGTGAGTGTTATAAAAAGATGATAAGAGGTTTCAATAGAAACGAGACGAGACTGTATCCTCTTTTATTTTCCATTCTTCGTCTAAATTATGATTATCGTAACCGATCAATTATCTTTGAACGATAATGTGCAAGAGTGGTAGCGAAAGCATAGAGAAGATCTCCCACGCATTCCATAAAATTGATAACAAGGAAGTGGAGAATTTTTTCGAGAAATGCGAACATTCGACGAGATAGAATAGCTCCCCTTTGGTGTCATGCAATTTCGCGAAGGAAGTCGTTGAAGCTCGTGGCACGGCCGCAGCGATCGCGAAAAGCAATCCAAGAATTCAGAAACACATACAGACGAGTTGTTAGATTCAGTTGTTATCAATAGAAGTTCTCCCTCGGAGAAAAATAACGTTTTCCGTATGCATTGCGTGTAACTTGGATGCGGACATGCACCGCAGTGAATGAATATATACGCGTTACCACGAACTTTGGAATTCGAAGCAGAGAAGTTTGTCCCGCGGGATGATAGTCGAACTGTGGATGATGAATAACCAAGCAGAAATACGATCTTTGACGGTTCATTAGCCGGTTCGGTGCCGCCCGAAATTTCGCATCTTCGGTAACACTTCCTGAATTAGTTATGCTAGTCTGAATTACCATATTTAATTGTTATTGGCAACAATATTCAACTGAGGAATAAATTATCGTATGCGCATACATTATTAGTATTTCACGTATTCGACCTACTTCTATTTGTTCCTTAAAACGTAAACAAACCAGTATGAAAATATTTCTCGTAACTTTTTAGCGCAGCATTTCTTACAATTTCGTAATGAGCAATACAAAATTTGAACAAACGCATTTCGGTATTCCTTACGAAAAGGATACGGTTTTGTCTACAGTCTCTAAATGAAGTAACATTAGTTACTTTAGTTTTTAGTTTGAAGTAACATTAGTAACATTAGTAACATTAGTTACAGTCTATAAATGAAGTAACATTAGCTTCTGTAACATTAGTTTTACATTTGGAATTTTTGTCTTGAAATTTGGAAATTTCAATTACTCTTTTGGACTCCAATTACTTATTATAGATCATTTATTTTGAAATGAATTTATTTAAAAACGTTTGCAACGTGGGAACTCTTTAATTGACGACATCTTCGCGTCTGTCAGCGCGCGAATATTATTCACGCCCGGGAGATATTTCGGGACAAGGGATGGTTCGTGTCATATTCCTCGGAAAAGAAATTTTTCAAGTCGTTTAAAATCATTTTTTTCCCGGGGAAGACGTCGTACCGTTGCGGAAAACGTAGCCGAGGGAAACCGATGATAGAAGTGGGCCGAGGGTCCGTCCGGTCACGTAAGACGATAAATCATGCGGTTACTGCGTCTCCGTGTGAACGCGCGCGTGCATGAATTACGCTCGCGGTTATGCGTGCGAGCACATTCACGCTCGCGAAAGTCTGGTGGCTGCGTTGTCTATGTGAAACAGTGTTCTATAGGCGGTCGCGACTACAGATTACAGCTGGCTTCCACTGCATTTGCCTACGATATTACGGGCATTTAATATGCTATTTCCCCTATTCCCTGTCTATGTCTCAATCATTTGATTTTGTCTAGCAGTTAAAATTATCCCTCAGCTTGTAAACAAAAATGGACAATATTATAGTTGTAGTTGACAATCGGCAACTGCATTCCGAGTACTTATCCTCGCGTTGGTGTTTATGTTGATACGTAAAGTTCTATTATGAATAATCAAAAATGAAGTTAATGATATAAGTGCAAGAGCTCCTTTATTATGTAAATGTGTTTATTGAAGTTTAACTTAATTTAAATGGAAACTAATTCCAATAGAGATACAAAATTATGTAAAGAATCAAAATGTTTAATATAACTAAAGACGGTAAGTATGTTGACATTACATATTGACCATCTCTCGTTTGCAAAATAGTCAGAATAATATATCTACTAGTGGAATCTTAAAAGTGGCAGAAACAACTTACAAGTATATGCTAAAAGTTATCAAACACTGTAATTTTCACTATTTCTTACCTTTTGTAGATTTCACAATTGATAACATTACTGTAATTTTTTAACATGTATAACTAATACGAATCTACGTAATATATATAGTAACAGTAAACGAAAAAAAGCAAACGCTAAACTTGAAACGAAAGGAAGATACACGACCGTGATATGTGAGAATGACTAAAAATTGAAGGTGTCAACGAAAATACAAAATAACAAAAGACAAAGGCATCGTAGGACAGGCGATAATGATCCAAAACGATTGGCACTCTCGCCAACGAAATAGTATGACACAATACTTCTTAACCCTCTATGGGCTGAATTGTTTTCTTAAATATCTATCTACAGACAATTCACAAGGCATTTACTTTAATATTTCAGGTTGATGATGCTGCCAACCGTCATCAATATTGTTACTGGTTATTTTAGAGACCTTTTATAATAAGGACGTATACGTCATCGTGTGAAAAAATTAAAATTGTTTGGTAAATTGTCGATATATTAGCACGTGACCTGAAAGTTACACGGGCCCATAGAGGATTAAATTATTTATTAGCGGCAATTTAGAGTCCGAAACTTTTTATCCAACGGTCTCCTAGCCCTATCCTTCCCTATTGAACGTAATCGAATTTGGTTTGAAATCGGGACTAGCGTTTGAACGATCGATAGTCGTACAATAATCCAAAACGGAATAGAGTGTGTGTCATGAAGGAGAACTTTTCGTGGCGCGAATTATATAAGTTAGAGGTATGAGGCTTCACGAAACTGTTTCTTTGCTCGATAAAGCTAGAGGAGAAAGAATGGTTCTTTTAACGCTGCTCGCAATCACGTAACAATGGATGCTGTATATACTGAGCAAAGTCGAAGCTGGATGCAAATGAGGAGTACAGTTTAAAGATCGATAGTCGTACAGGGGCCTCTCAAAACTTTAATAATCTGTCCTTTTGTTACAATATTGCTTTTTGTTGTTAGGGAAAGTCGTAGAATTCTTAATAGCAATACTGTTCATTTGTTGGAATAAATAAGTCAGAGGACGAAAATACTGATTAATCGATGCGTCATGGATATGTCAACTGTAAACACAAATTATTTTATTTTACTTCAGATGAGTATATGCTAGATTTCCCAAAAAGTTGAAAAACATGAGTTTTTTTACCCGTTTTTATCATAGCAAGTAATAGCAATAGTAAGTAATCCCTCTAAGAGCCCTTAAGTATATGAGCACCACTGTACATTGTTATATTTATGAAAAATTTAGTAACATTTTGCTACAACGTTCGTATTGTGAAAATAATGAGGACGAGACTTGCTCCTAATGATATATTATATGTGTGATATTACCTCCGAGTGCGTAATAATACTGCTTTAAAACTGCTTTAAAACAATATTAAAAATTAGTTATTCAATATTTCTGGAAATAACTGCAACTGCATATTGGAGGGGGATTTTCAGTTCTCAAGTTGTAGAGGACAGCTAAATAGTACTATCAGAAATTGCGAGGAACCGTACTGTTTAATTAAATCTGATTGTGCAGACATGAGAGTGTTCTAATTGAATGCAGACAGAGAATAGGGGACTTAGTCAGAGGCTATTCTAGAGCACAGCATTTCGTGTGACCATAACCTGAACAGTGCTTCGGAAGAAAATGATCGTAAAACGACGTAACAGTAGCAGATTTAAACAGTAATAATTCGCGGGGCAGCGCGGAATAGAAAATTAGTCTTGAATAATTGCTTGTATACGAGAAAATGTACTGGCAATATTCAAATTGTGTGTGTGTGTGTGTGTGTGTGTGTGCAGAACGTTTAGGATTCATAAAATATTCGCTGGCAATTTGTACAGAATTTTATTATTTTTATTCCTTTTATTGAACTACTTCTTTACTACTTAACAGTACCTACAATTAAAAGTGTTGATTATTAACGTGGGAAATATTTATTAACCCATTTGCACCGAAGCGCGGAATATTCCGCGCGCCACGACTGTCTACGATCACCGAGAGCGGAATATTCCGCGCGCCACGACTGTCTACTATCACCAAGCGCGGAATATTCCGCGCGCCACGACTGTTTCTTAATTGTTACTTCTGTTTCTTATTACCAGTTGCTAAATGTTCTTCAGATACCTCAAACCTTGGCAAAGGGTATAAAACGTCAAAACGATGCGTTGCAAGCTTATCCAAGTTTATTCGAAGAGAGACGGTCTTCAAATGCCATATTTGCGAGGTAGCATTATGTATTGATCATTTCAAAGAATATCACGAAAAGTAATTTAATTAAATTTTCATTGTATTCTAAATAATTTTATTTCATATATAAAAAAATATTTGTTTTTACTTTGTTTGTAAAAAAAATAAAATGAGATATTTGAGGTATAATATTGTGTATTAGTCGTTTTAGACACTGTATTTTTGATAAAAACCATAAACTTTTTCAACGTCGGTTTCATACCCATATGGTTTCATACCCAACAGCGCGCGGTGATACAGGCCAGTCGACCCTTCTTCGGTTCGGAGTTTTCGGCACGGCGGCCGAAGTAGACCGATGATGCAAATGGATTAAAGAATCAAACGTCAAGTGCTTCCTAGTGAGTTAGCATAAAAATATTAAACTTTAAAGTGTTCGATGTAATGAAAATTTCCGATGTAATGTTAATTCCTTTGTTTTTCAAGGTGGCTCTGTTTCAGCAAACATAGTTTAGTAAATGTTGATACGGGAAAGTTGATTATTTAATAAAATGTTTATAACTTAAGTGTGCGGTCATGTTGTTAGTGATACAAGGGAGGAAATGATAATTATAAAAACGTTTGGTCTTGTTCATTGAAACCTAGTGAATAAAGTTAATTCTTCACTTCTGACAATTTGAAGGTAACAAGCAAGATGAAGCTTCGTGTTGACAATTTATTCAGGTTTCATTGCTATAAATCAAAAAGTTCTCGGCATCACTATTTCAAGCTATCTCAAGTATATCACAAGTAAATACTATCTCAATACGTTGAAAATTTCAGCTATAATAATTTCGGGAAAGTAGCAGGCCTTGAAATAGGTAGTTCTAAAATTTCGCTAACAAGGGACCAGGCTGGGGTATCAAATGTCAATTTTGTTATAGCCGAAGCGCAACTGGCTCGTGGAATACTGTGACGAAAATAACGAACAAGATAAATAGCAGCGGTTCTTCGGTGTCGCCATCCATCGCGTATTTGCAGTTCTAGATATCCTATATATTCGAATTATAATAACCGAAAGATTGTCTCGTGTAAAATTCAAGCTTCGATCAGATACTGAGCAGAGCACAATCAGGAAAATTAGATCTGGCTGAACCATTTCAGCCCCTCTTACGCGGCCGTTCTCCCCCATTCAATCAAACAGGAAATATGTAACCGGCCGTGTAGCACGCGGTTCGTATACCATAAAAGTTTATCGCACAGCTCAGCACGCATTTGCCTCGCAATCGTGTAGTAAATTTCTTCGGTTACTCCTAGGTCTCGGTTGCGGGCGAGTGCGAGCCCGGCAGAAACGAAAAATGATAAAATATCAGGTGGCAAGAGTTCGAGGTGAGCGTAAACTTTGAATGTCGAGCCACTTCGTTCCTTGAGGGTCGCGATAGAAGTGGTTGCGCACGGTGCTACTGATCGCAATTCTAGCGGGTCCAAATGTGCCAAAACGAACTGTGTTACATCTACGAAACGAACGTCTGTTTAAATGTTTCGTTGCTCGGAAAAAAAACACGTGGGATCTCGGTCTATTAGGTTCATGAATATGACGGAAAGGCTATCTTTGAGATTAAAACAAATTTCACATTTGGCGATCTTCCGCTTTCGTCTTCCTCAATAGCCTCAATAGCGCACAGTAATTCGATCTTATGGGCGCTCGGAACAAAAATCATATCTTCTACGCTAAAATTTAATTTACTGATTATTCGCAATTTTTTGAAATCCCATAGTCCGTATCTGTAGCTAAAAATTCAGAAATGTATCGTTAATTAATCGATATCTTAGGTTCTAAGATATACAAGTTATACATATATCTAATATTAGTATACACAATAATGTGCATGCTGCTAATATTCCCAATAGGGGTTCCATAGCTTATTAAAACAGAAAAAAGCTATTTTAGAGAGATGAACAAATTCTAAATGTGTTAATATTTTAGAATGGGGTTAGAATTGACTCACTCTGGTTTCTCTGACCGTACAGTAAAGTTTTATTCGCTCTTTGAAATAAAATAGCAGTTGTATTGGAAAGTATCCAAAAATGATTTATCGAATAGCCCAATTTCCAATAGACGTGTAAATTTAATCGTGCACCACTCTATATGGTTTTCGAATTTTGGCCGGCTAGAATCGCGATCGGTATCACTGTGCGCCAGTTCTCGGGGTTCGCGATAAAAATGAACAGACGGCGCTGCGCGTAGCTGAATTGTCTTGAGCCAGCGACTCGACGTTCGAGCTTGCGTTTGCCGGCGCAAGGGTGGCACACATGAGCGTTCCGTACTATTCGATGGGTATGGCTGGCATCCGAAAGGTTGCTGGGGTTGTCGTCCGCCTCGTTCACGAGTTGAGAACTCCCCTGTCGTTTACCAAATTGATATCGGCCGTCGCCGGAAAGTTTGCTTGCCGCATAAGTTTCCCCTGCGGTGCTCGCGAGGACTCGGGCTACATGCGGATATGCGTGGGCAACTTCTCCGCGAAGCGGAGCGGTGCGGATAGCTGTGCGACGCGAAGATTATTAGCGCGGCAAGTTGCGCAAGAGAGTATCCTATCGCCGATAAAGTTCGTGGCGTGCAGTTTGCGCGGGTGTTCGAGAAACCGACTTCCCGGTTATCGAATGACCGCGACCGATGTTGCGAAATTGTTTCGGCGGACCTGCGGAACTTCCCGCAACTCGATAACTACCGCGAAAGTAGTTCCGATTTATTGGACTGTGTCTACCTTCTTTCGGCAAGAATTTACCGGCGAGTTGTCGATAGAATTGGATCAAGACAGCTCGTACAAGTAGGATAGATTAGTTTCGAGACCGATGCCGGGCGTGGGATCGTTTACTGTCGACAAAGAGTATAGAACTACTGGACTGGTAAGTACACAAGTTGAGATACACGGCGTGTCTAGAAAGCTGTGAGACTGATGCCTGAACTGCGGATCTGTGTACAAAATAAAATGTTTCCATGTCAATCGTTTTTGCAGCGGAACATTTGAGAAAAAGTCTTATTTTGAGTTGGAAGAATTACACGTGCTTGTGAATGCTTTTGATTTTATTTATAAATTCATTGTTAATTATTAATACGTTTTTTGTTTTGTAATTCATCATGGTGGGATATCTTTGGGGAGAGTCCTCCATGTGTATTCTGAGTTTACTTGGGCAAGTGTTGTAATAATCACTTGTTTGACGTCTGCCACCCATTTCTTTCTTCTTTTTTTATTGTAAAAGTTTATATAGTATCATCTTGCATCGATTCGTTAAAATCGAAATCAGAGAATTGGGGTTCTTCGCTTGTAAATGCTAAAAACATTTGGCTCTGCAGCCACTAGAGTTACTAAAGAAATGAGCAAAAATATAAAATGTTAATGAAACATGTGCATGCAATTCTAACATACATACATAGATTTGAAGCCCACTTTTACGTTATCGGGACTGTGAACGCTCGGCATTACTATAGCCATTGTATACGCCCATCTTGAAATGCGACTAGTTTCGTAAAAATTTATTTCATCCCTTTTTCAGTAGGTACCAAGTATTTCCCGCATAGATGCAATTTTACTCATAATACCTGGTAGGGTTAGTAGAACCAGTTATTGTGGGATAACCAATCGCTGTGCCTTTGATTTGTTTTCGGTCATAATTAACTTTATATAGAATTTTTTGATTCAAGAATGAACAAAATAAAAAAATAAGGAATACACGTCTTATTCAATAAATATAAATTCAATTATGTCCAAAGACAAACCAGAGTCACAATTGGTCATCTCACACTACCCTAGATTAGGGCTCGCAATGATTTGCCGATCGCGAGGACGATGATATGTATACGTCGCTTTTTTTGCAAAATATTCGGTAGTATTGTATCACTATTGTGTGGAGTGTGGATTAAAATCGCTTGCCCGGAGCAATAGAACGGAAACGTTTCTGGTGGAGTAAGAATTTCAACGGTATTGTACCTACTCGATTGAACAAACAGAATGGTCTTCCAGTCTCGTACGTAGAACACGGTCCATTACTGACCAAACAGTAGAAGGCTGTCCTCTATGCACGGTCAGTAGTAGAGAATTATCTTTCCAGCAGACAAGTACAACCGTAGCGTTGATGATACAGTCGGGATTGAGTGCGTTTGAAGGGGCAGTAGAATAGTATTGCCAGTAGCCGAATGCGTAAATGCATTCGAAAATACGAAAACTGACGGAATTCTATTGACGAATTCTTGTTAAACCAATCTTGAGTTAACCCTTTGCGCTCGAAGCTATTTTAATTCGAAATCCAAAATATGTTTTATAATTTCTATTTCCTATGATTTATTGCGATTTATGTATACGAAATTTAGCCTATTCGCAAGTACAGTATTCACAATATTAACAAACTTTCAATAAAGATTAATACAAACGAATCTAATATTATTACAAATATTTTGAAAAATATTGCACCAATTTTTAGTGGCACCTCAGAGTCGCCACTCAAGTGCAAAGGGTTAATTACTCAGGAAAATATTTAAGTGGCCGATATCTCATCTACTTGGACGACTAGGATAGCAGAATCAATTACCGTGGGGCAGCTGATTACTGTGCCTATAGTTTCTTTTCAGGTATAATTAACTTTATATTTATCGAATAAGACATCTAACAATGTTTATTTATAAATTTTCTATACTTTATTTTCGCAGATACCAGGAGTTAAATGTAGAATTTAAGGTAGGATTGGAAGATGATTTAGGTTAAATTTGTGAAATGAAGTTAGGTAGAAAATAAAGAATTATTATTATTATTAACTAGAAAATATTCCAATAGAGACGATCGAGTCTCTTTGAGCGGATAGAATGGAAAAGTCGGAAAAAGAATCAAGTGAATCGGGTACGTGACTGAAATCGGGAATAACTGGGAGAATGATTCTAAAAAATCCTTGTTGACAGATCAAGTGCTAACTGCTGAAAAATGGTTCGACCAGCGACCGAATGTATTCGTTTCAGCCGGTCACCGGTTACCGCGAAACCGCGGCCGTGGAACAGTTATGAAATCTTTGTCCGGCGTTACACAATCTGCCGTCCCGGTGATAGATTTATCTGGCGCTGGCCATCATCGAGCCGAAACGATTGCGTAATTAGTCGAGAGAGCTTATTCGAAAACAGTCAGACGGAAATGCGGCCAAATACGTTAAAACGCGGACGCGAACCGGGCGCCGATCGGCCGAACTAATTAAAGGGATCGTAAAAAATGTATGCATCGATAAATCATCAATGTCTACGGTCATGACTAATGGGGATTAAAATATCTGATTCCGAGTAAATTGCTGCGGACACATTGCTCCGTCGGGCTTCCCGATAAACGTCAATTAAAATACAACGGTCCTGTTAAATGAGCGGGCGGGGTCTGCCACGTGGTCGTTCTAGAATTTAACAAATGACGAATATAACCGAAGCTTTTGTTTTTTATTGCCGTCTATCGCTTCAATTTATTTGCTCGTGCGCGAGAACGGGCCATTGTTTAGCACTGTCATTCGCGAACGTCAATCGAGCAATCAAAGTTTTTGTCATGAATTGGTTTATTGTAACCAAAATCGAAATACTTTAGCAAATGTCCATATGTTGATACGCGTTTGCAGAATATAATATTATCGCGATACAAACAGTTTCAGAAGAAATGTATTGTTGCAAAATGTTTGATTTCAACTAATACCTTCAATTGGTCATCGTCGATGACAGAAAGACGACTGCGACCTTCCCCATCTTCAAGGTTCTAATCACTATTTCAAAATTTTTTGAACCAGCGTTGCACTAGTCCAAATCCATGTTTAATACTATGAGTCGTTTCCATTATTTTAAAGGCTAATTTACACCTGTATACAAAAATCACGTGTATCTGCTAACTGTCCATCAAATTGTCTCGAATGGGCATGAATTAACACGTTTTTACCGAAAACCTATTAACAAATATTTTGATGACTGAATTCTATCTAAAATAAACTCAATAACTTGTTTTTAAATAATACGTTCAGATGCAGTCGCTATATTATACAGGGTGAGCCATTTAACTCTTTCAGATTAGATTTTCTTATAAAGTACATGTTGTAGAAAAAAATATAAAATAATATATAAAAATACTATCAAAGTATGAGGATCACCTCGAGCTGTTTAACTATAATGTGCTACGTTTAATGATGCTATTCGGAAGTCTTAAATGCAGAATAAAAGATTGATAACTTGTGTGTGTAGAGAAAGTAATGTTTATTGAGATATTCTTTAACTAATTTCTAATGCTGATACACTCTTTGTTGAGTGCCAAGTTCAGAACGAGTAGTTGTCAAAGAACGGAATATATTGTCTTAGTCGTGATCAACCTAGAACTTGCGACAAGAAACTATTTCATGCTTCAAGATTTGAAAGACGCTAACAAACTTCTTTGGATGCGTACTAGATTACACTCTGAAAGTTTGCTGTGTCATCTCGCTTGAAGAGTTTCTACAGAAATGATACACCAACATCGGGCAACACAGAATCGCGACGAAGAACAGAACAAGGTATGTACGTTCTTCTATGACTAACTTTATTAATAGTTTGCTCCAAAAGCCTCCTTTTATAATCCGCCCACCATCGTCACAGATGCTATAAGTATGTAGAGTTATAAGTATGTAGTTTTCGTTTTGAAATTTTACTGCTTCGCGAATTGTATTTGATGAAACGGCGACAGTTGCTTTTTGAGATCGCTGGTGTGGCAGTCAAAGTGTCAAGAAATCTTTAGATAGCTTATTCAATACATTTTGATGTGATATACAGGGTTTATAGTTAGTAATTTGTATGTTTTCATGTCTAAAAATGTTTAAATGATACAATATAATGATTAATATAATATAATTCAATACGATGCGATGCGATGCGATACAATATAATATAATAAAATATAATATAATAAAATACAATATAATATGATATAATATAATATAATACAATATAATATAATATAATATAATATATTATACTATTGCATTTCGCGTATTCTCTTGCGTTTGTTAAACATCAATGAACACATCCACATAATAAATAAGTTTTTGCACTTATGTCATTAACTTTATTTTCCATCACGCATAATATAACCTCACGTGTCAACATAGATATCAACGCGAATCTATACAGGTCCTCGGATCTCTTCTAAGTGCATCAGTGCATGTACAATTAATACTTGCATCATTTCTTTAATAGAGATATATATTTTTTATCGCATATTGTATTCTTAAAGTTGTATTCTTTTCAACAAAGTATTGTATTCTTTTGAAAAAAATATTGTATTCTTTTCAATATACATAGATCAATACTCTGTTTATACAGAATGTCATGCTGAAACGAGAAGTACATTATAAAATAACTAAAAATAGTTTGATTAAAAATTTGGTCGGACATTCGTATAGGGTGAATGAGAACGGTATGTCGACGGTATATACTTTCTAATTCATCGGAGGGGTGCATATTATGAATATGAATAAAGTTAAATCACACTATCCTGCCAAGGCCACCCAGTACATTAAGCTGAAATTGTTCCCCGCGGTTTGCATGCCGCTTACTCTTTTGTTTCTCCTTTGTCATTCTCTCTTCGGACGTGCTTGGTGACTTGAACGTCACGACTTCACACGGTGGTGTGATGGGTTCTGTATTTTTCGCATGCGGAAAGGGGGAATGCTTCTCCGGATTTTCGTAACATCTCGAGTTCATTAACCTGTTAGGCACGACACGTCACTATAATGACTTTCGCGAATGTCATCTTCCAGTACGACGCGCTACTATAATGGCTTTCGTGAATGTTTCGTGCTTTACTTAATTGCATTATTAGTTATTAAAGTAAATGACTAAAGTGAAAGTATACGTATCGTATCTTTAAGAAAAGCGGTAATTTAATCATGGAAACTTGATTCGAATATATTACAGAATAATTCGTAATTCGCGTCGAATAAGAGGTTAAAGTATGCCCTCCACGAAGAATTTCGTATACTATATATATATCGCGAAAGTATTCAAATATGGACGATTAATTGTGTCGATGTGGAAGAATTCTAATGAACTCAATAACTAAGCTGGCCAGTCGATGAAATATCTCGTTCAAACAAGTTGCTGGTTAAAATGAGCGTTCAATATTATATCATTAAGCGGCCATCGCGTAGAATTACGGCTGCCAAGAACAATGCATAATTACTATTTTATTGGCAATTCAATCCGTCCCAAAATGTAGATGGAACTGAGATAGAAAGAATTTTAATGAACGAACAGTGAATCAGTTTGTGAAATCAGTAATTAAATTACAATTTCAAGCGAGTCCAATTATTCATTTGCTTCGAAATGTTGGGTTCGAGGAAAGTTTGTTCTGTTCGTTTAGAAATCGAGAATTAATAAGCGATAGCAAAAAGATAATCGTACCGATCGTATTGATATGATTTTGCAGATTTTTTCTGCGTTCTAAGTACCGTCGAATAAGCTATCTAAAGATTTATTTACGCGCCAGTGATCTCAAAAATTTCATACAGTTCAAATACTTTCAAATTCAAATTGACTTTGACAAATTTTTAACTTCGATATTCTCACGCTTTGTGAATCCTAATAAAATTAGGAAGTGTGAAAATAAATTTTCAAATGTAAAGAAATAATTCCGTCAGCCGCATATGCGCGACACAGCAGTCAAATTATTAATCAAATTAAGTTTGTCACAGTGATTGTTTTGTTGAGTATTTTTTAAAAGTAGCCAACTTTGTTTAATTACATAATTTTATAGTGAAAGACTTGGTTGATACCAATTACACAACGTTGAAAATGCACTTTAAAAATACTTATGACAAAATTGCTGAATATTTTCAGTGATGTGGAATTTACTCATTACTAGGGATAATTAAAGACATGCATTGTTTTAATGAAATACGAGAAATGTTTACGAAACTAAATATAATATTATTAAGATGTTAGTAATTATGTATTATATAGAAAAAGTTTCTTAAGTTTCTTAACCTTTTAGGAACGACGCGCCACTATGGCGGCTTGCGCAGACGTCATATTACGACGCGCCACACTCAATTGTATTATCAATTTATGAAAGTAAATAATTAAAGTTGAACTGCTGTATAACATAATACGTGTCTAACGATCCTGTTGAACAACTTTATGAAAAAATTAATTTTTATAATCAATTATTTAAAATTGTTTTACATAAAAGTCCTTGTTAAAATCGTGATCTGCGAGCACAAAAACCTATAAAATAGTTTATTCTATAGTGAATAGTGAATAAATAACGATGATATGAATTAAGTCTGCATTTTGACAATTTTACATCGTCTCGTACATAGTCCCATTGTGCGTCGATTGTCGAAATTCTTTGGTCCAAACAAAGTTATCCAATTTCGACGGCGACAATTGCGATTGTTAATCAGGCTAACAAGTCTTTCTAGCCAACTTGCGTCAGGTCGATCGATTTGGGGAATCTAACTGCGATTAATTTGTTCAGAGGATTCCGTGACACCCGGTTCGTTCAAGCGTGCACAGACCGAATGACATTCTATTCGAAGAAATTTCTTGCCTCTCAATTCCATTAAATTGCTTCGGCTACCTTTATTAAGCACCACTCACCTTGCATCCTGAAAGACCCACCCTCTCGACACACACGCAACGCGCTGCCATCTATACATATATCTGCACGTGCATCTATTCCCAGAACAATGTTCATTAACATTTACCTAGAAATATGATTCACTTTTGGCCTCTGAGCAACGAGTTATCCACCCTCCAAGTATGCCTAAGCACTCTCGTAAAACAGTTGACGCAATTAATTCGATAATTAGGCTAGTGATATTCTATTAAGTTGACACATGAAATGTCACAAGAACTTTCGTGAAAATTAAAAATTTAAACCCCTCAGTTTAAGCGAAGGTAAAACGTAGGCAGAAACAAAATAAAAATTATACAAAAGGAAATATTATATTGCTTATTATTATAAAATATTATATTATATTGCTACATTATATTGAAATTTTATATTTCAATGTTACATTAAAATATTATATTGCTGTGTAATATGATATTACTCGATTATTACACAATATGCTGCAACCCTAGGCATTGTTCAATTATACCTGCCTCTGCGTGTGCGGAGGTAGCATAATTAATCATTCTGTTAATACAATTTTGAGATTTGCATGTTGCGCGATGGTTTATAGAATAAAATATTATGTAACAGGCTCCACTACCCTAACTTAATAGAATTCGCAATTTCACGAAGGGCTTAAAACGAACAAAAGTCTACTGTTTTGAAGAGTTTGAAACCTAAAAATTCAAGGATTCTCCGTTGCAAGGATTCAAAGTTCTAAAGAGCAAGAGTTGGCCAGCTTCAAAGTTCCACCGCTCCTAAACTCCGTCCTGCCAGAGTCATGAAGCCTAAACTCCTGATACTAAAGCTTCAAAAGCTCCGAAGCTCTAAGTTTCTTCTAACAACCGAATCGTTAGTGGATTACCGTTGTTTGGTACAAGGCTGGGTCCGACTTGAGCCAATAAACGAGAACGCTGTTAGCAAACCGCTTCGCTATCATTTAAAGCCCATTTCAGACATAGTTTTATTTTCCCTAGTTGCCGATGATATTCGCGGAACTTGTTATCTCGCATCATCATGCATGACAACGTGCGGATTACGCAGATGAGATTTTAATTGTCCTACCAAAGCAATCGACGCGGATCTAATTACGACAATTAGCTTGTGTCGGTATTGCTGTGAACCACGTTCGCTCGCAAAAATACCGTGTTATTTAAATTATACTCGGTCATTGGCCCTCGGCGAGCGATCGATATGCGATTTCCCCCTCGTCACTCGACTATCGGCCGTTTACTCGAGCATTTTATTGCAATCATAGCAAAAAACGACGGACATGGTCGACCGCTAATCAGTGCCGGGACGTGCACGCTACAAACTGTATATCTTTGGGATTTCAGATTTCCGGAGAACTTGTTCGTTCAATTTTTACGGGATACGTTGCCGAGAAACTCCTGTTTAGCAAATTTTAGACTTTCGTTTCCCAAAAAGATTGAGATTCATTTATCAGACATAACCTTAACGCGTCAAAATGTTATAATATCCTGAAAAATAGCTGCATTATGGGAAGTTTCATTTTTAATGATTACTCTTATCACGTGTGCTATTCGTAAGATATTAATAAGGAACATACTGTCAATACTTGCAAGTATTCAGAAACCTCGATTAGCCGAATGGTTCAATTGGACATTAATGTTCAACTTTGTATTTTAATATTTGGACCGACCATTTTTTTTTAAAGAGATATTACATAATTTATGATTATAAACATCGATGGAAGACATCATCTATCGCCCTGGCGCTTTTATGCAACGATGCCACATCTATTACATACGAAAAATATAAAAATATGAAGCAATTATTACCTTATGATTATTACCTTATTATGTATTATTACCTATTATTATGTATGATTACCTTCTGAATATTCCAAAACACTGCCACATAAGGAGCATAAATAAATAATAGCAATATCTGAGATATAATATAATATAATTACTATACAATATCAAGTAGATTCGAGTTAAGTAATCTTTAGCACTAAATCTATGATCAAAGTGATGATTTCTCATTTTACAATTATAAAAATAATTGAGACACTTTCGTGGGAAAATTGAATAAATTGGACCTTCTCACTCTTATCAGGCAATGCATACCAGTCAATTTTACTGTTCGGTAGAGTTAATGTTAAACCTTTGAAATAATGAAAGGGATGAGACTAAATACAATGTATAATATTATGTATTTACATTATATCTCTTGTAAAATTCTTGGGTGGATGAATTCATTCGGTGATGCACGTATGAAGGAATTCCATTGTTTTAAATAGCTGAGAACATGCTAAAGATTACTTCTTACAACACTATACAAAATTTCAAGTGTGTTTTGTATGCAATGTGTTCTTATACAAGTCGCCACATTAGAAGCTCACCCGTGTACAGGCTGATTAAAATAACTCGAGTCCTTTTAACAATTTTTCTGTTTTTATAGTGTAAAAAGATATCGAACTGAAATATGTTTTCGTGTCAAAGAGCAAATGTTATGATAAACAAAAAATTTTTCGTCTGGTCGTATTTGCATCATATTGACTTTCATATATCGTCGTTATGTATTGGTATTTGAGGTCATGTGAAGTCATACGACTGTCTTATACATGGACAGTCGTGTATAAGACACGTGTAAATATAATTTGATATGTTAACCCTCTATGGGCCGAATTGTTTTCTTAAATATCCATCTACAGACAACCTACAAGGCATTTACTTTAATATCTCAGTTTGGTGATGCTGTCAACCGTCATCAATATTGTTACTGGTTATCTGAGAGACCCTATATAGTTAAAACGTATACGTCAACTTGTGAAAAAATTGAAATTGTTTGGTAAATTTTCGATATATTAGCACGTGACCTGAAAGTTACACGGGCCCATAGAGGGTTAAATTCTTAATGCATATGAAAAAGTTTGTAAAATTAGAATGCATTTTTGACTCATTTACCCGCTAAATCAGGTTTATATTGAATAAGATTGAGTATCGGGTAGAGAGGGAGAGAGGGAAGAGGGAGAGAAGGAGAAGGAAAGAGAAGGAAAGATAGAGAAAGAGAGAGACAGAAAGAGAGAGGTGCAATGAACACTTTGCGGTCAAAGTCATTAATAATTTAGATGGGTAGAGAAAAGGACTGTTAGTTTTTACGAGCGTGTTGTATCCTTCGCAGACGAGTAAGAGAAATTGTATTTCGATGGAAGTAAAGTGCTACTGTGTTGGCATTCGCCGTTTCTTCTGCGGTCGGTGTTCCTCCGGCGGGTCCGGTAATTGATGCGCATATTTTCAAGGATTCGGGTTACCCGGAGGCGAAAGCCTGCTACGGAAAAACTCGTTAGATCCCGTAACAATGTTTCGTCGAGTGGCGGCGATGTTGGTGCGCCGGATTTGACGGTGGTTTCGCCCGGCTCATTGATTAAATTCTGCTTCCACGGCTAAATAAAACACCGAGGGCGCCTTCTTGATCGGGTGATTCCAGGAAATTCAGATTAAGTGCGCAACCGATAGCGTGCGGGCTCGCCGTTCGAAATTGAACGACTGATTCCTCCGCCGAGACTGTGACCGTTTAGCCGACAAAATGTCCCGGGTTCGAAAAATCGGTCGCTTACTCGATAAACACTTTATTCGGCGGAAGACGTATCAGTATTGATTCGTCGGCGCCGGCTCGGCCGAGCTTTTTTCAGCTTTCAGACGCGAGATTTAAATTAAGCGCTCGACAGAGTCAGCACCGTGCAGACATTGCATGCAATGCTTTTTTTTGTCTCAGTGTCTCAATTACCGATTCTATAGAAAATACTGTGGTACGATAGCGGACTTAACCTAAATGGAACGTCTGAGGTGGCTAAGTTTACAGCGTTGCCGGCTTTTAAAAGTACATTGTTGCCACGTTATATCCTTACGAAAACTATCGACGAAAATGTTCAAGCGATTTTGTCCCAGTTTGTCGGCGACGGCACAGACTTGGGATCCGACTCTAAATAGCGTCATTTTTTATTTGACATATATTAAATATTTAAATCAAATTTTATTTAACGATAGAATACTCGGTACTAACCCCAACAACACATGGATCCATCATTTATTTCTCACCTACTGATACAATAATTGTTTCCAACGATACGGTTTCTGAATTCGATCGTGTCGATTGCGGTAACCTTGAAACAGTTAGCTGCTATCAAAGGCGAATCCTGGCAGCGCTGAAATGAACCACGACCCTGAAAATCGGCGAGGTTTTCGGAGTCGCTTCCGGTCGTATTACCGCAACTGAGCGCAACTCCCCCGGGATTACACGAACTGCCGGCGGTGGCAGATTGCTTGGCAAATAGGATTGTGCAGCCAAACAACTGCTAGCAGTTACGAGAGATTGGTATCGTGAAACGATGCCGACGGAGTCCATGTTGGGGGTTTAAATCGACTCAAGTTTTTCCATATTTGCATTCACCGCGAACTCACGGCGAAAGATACCCGGACGGAAGTAGCACCGAGTGCCGGAAGTGGGAATAACTTAGGCCGCCGGTGAATATTCTCCGCAGCATTGTTCCCCTTCCGTTTAACCTCGCGAAAAACGACGTAGCACGGAACGCAGCTTCCTGTGCGACGAAAGTGCCGAACGCTGTCCGCGAACATTCGCCGCGAGTGTTTCGAAGGTCAATTGCGATTGTACAGCGAGACACGAAAGTAATCGGACGTTTACTAAAACGGAATAACTTCTTTATAATTGGGTCAAGCGGTCTTTTTCTTTTTGTGACGTTAGAGGGATTAGTTTATTAGATAATGGCTCAAAAGATAATTTTCAAACATTGCAATTGGTTGTAATGACAGTAAAAAAAGAATACGTTTTTCAACTCATTTGACGATAATTTATAAACAGCGTCTTGTAGATGTTCAGCATTTTTAGTGACTCAATTTTTGAATTCCGTCGAGAAAAAAATGATGCTGATTTTGAAATATTAACCTCTGGACGGCGGACTTTTTTGAGCATTTATGGCAACGCTACTCTAAATAAATGCAACATTTTTTCTAGTGATATTTATTTGTGTCAATGTCGCGTAAATAGGGACGTGTCGTCGGACTCTTACATGTTTATTTAATAGAAATTAAATTAAAATTAGTTGAAAAGACAGATTAGAGAACTAGAAGATTCAGTCGACCGATTGTATGAACATAATCGTAAATTCCGTGGAACGAGAACGTGAACTGAATTATTTGCTAGGATTTTAGCATTGAAAGAAATGGCTATGAATTATGTGTCGAACAGTCCTAGGGTGTCTAACCAATTTCCTGCAAGATAACACCCGGTGACGTAATAATCGGCCATCTATAAAGAACAGTGACGTCCCATTCTTTCTGGATGACACGCTCAATTCTTTCTCCGCGGGAACAAGAAATTGCAACTGTCTCGGCGAAAGTGCTCGTTAAAAGCTCCGCGCAGCTATGATATATTTTTCAAATTACGATACTTTTCACGGAATATCATGAACACGCTGCTAAAAGCACGATACGTATCCTCATTTTCACACAATTTTTCTCTATTATCGTCTCTCCTGGACTATGCACGACTTATTCGGTATACTTGGGAACACACAGAAATGGAAAGCGAATTATCATTTATTTCTTCGAACAGTACCATCGCAAAATCAATTTCGTATTTGTAAAGAATTAGAATCGAGAGCGATAAAAAATGCGACAAAAAAATTATCGCGAGAATTCTTGAAAGCGAACGAATCGAATCAATGAAATTATTATAGAATTTCGTCGAAAACTTTAAATTTATATTCGAACCTTTGATTCGTCTAACAGATAACGAATAAAAATGAGAAATGAAATTTTATTCGCCTGTTACGAATAAATCGAACATAATTCGCGGTAATTTTGAATGCACACTAATTTAACATTATCAAACTCTTATTTTAAGTAGCACTTTTGATTTTTCCAGTTCAAATAGGTCATATAAAAAATGCTTACAAAGGCTTCTAATATGTCTTCACTATTTAGTCACATAACTATGATAGAAATTATGCTAATATTATTCTTTTTGCCATTGTCTTTACTCATTGATATCAATCAGACAGTCTAACATGCCCCATAAGACATTTCTAATTTGTTAACAATTATTTAACAGAAAAATTGAAAAATTCTTCATTTTGATTCGTTTAATTGAATTTATTTAATGCAGGTTTCGATATATGTATAAAATATGCATAAATCGTTTCCACTTTTCTAACAGTTCTTTTATAAGAAAATTAAGAAATTTTACATTTATCAAATAAAAGTTCATTTTTGTTATCGTAATAATTTTTATTTAATAGAACTTTGACGTTGTTGTAAAAATTGAAATATACTTTCGAACAGCGCGACGTAATAACCAAATGCTTCAGGCTTCGAATGGTACGGAATAGAATTCAAATGATCGTTTAGCTTTTTTTTCAATCCTACATTCGAATTCAATTTAAAAACTGCGCAAGCTAGAAATACTGAGCATTGGATCGATGAACTTGTCGGATAGAAATCCGAAACAGTTAACCGAAAAAAGAGATACGGACCGTGAAACGAACGGGGTATCATCTCTCCAGAGGGACACCGGGCATTTGCCTAAGCGTCAGCGTGATTCCGGTCCCGTGAAATCCAAGTGTCCGGCCTCGACGGAGGCCGCATTTCACACTGTACATCCGCGTCGGGCTCGTTCGAAAGCATCGTCCGGGACACCGGAAGTAAGTGGGCACGAATCGATCGATAGTTCCTTCCTGGCTTGGCACGATCAGCCCGGTAACATTCGGGTACACGCGGCTGCATCGTCCCCGACACCGGCGTCTCTGCACAACCGACAATCGCATGCGTTATGGACATCCGCGAGTTCTATGCCATTCGCCGGTGTCGAGACTTTGATCCTACAGATTTATGACGCGCGATGATGAAAGGATGTCGCATAGCTTCCCGGCGATACGCCGTAAATCTTGCGTAATGAAGGGGACGTCATCATTTGACATGCTAGCAGCAATTCGGATGCTAGATCTCGAGTCGAACTCGATTACCTGCGTGCAGCAAGTCTTATTCGAGCTGATCATTTTCTGTGTTAAGGGTTCCTTTCGCGTGCTAGACCAGGACTAGCTTTTTTCCAAAAGTTATTGCAATTTGGGTAGGGTGACCTGTCACCGATTTTTCTGAGCGTGAATGTAAAATATATTTGATTGGCAAATAATGATTAAGTACATTTATTTTAATCGCAATGCATTTGATCTAATAATAAGGATTTACATTTTTGTTTCTTATTGGCAGATCATATTAAACATAAGATGTGCTGAATGACGTTAGACTGATCTGGACACCAACAAGCAGACGAAACAACGAAAGATGCGAATTAACCTTCCGTCTAATTTGTTGAAATCACGAAGAACAAGAGTGGGGAGAATCGCAAATACGGATTTGTAGAATATCAGGTGGGTCAGAAATGACTCACGGTGATTAACGTATACCTACTTCTATTGGAAAGGTCAAAATGATTGGTTTTTAAAAATCAGCAAGTCGTTTAAAAAAAGACGTAGCATTTTATACGTTTTATATACAGGATGTCCCAAAAATGTCTAAAAATCTGGAAATAGGGGATACCTAAGGTCATTTCAAGCAACTTTTCTTTTTACAAAAATTGTCTCCGAGACATTGTTAACGAGTTATTAACAAAAAACATTGGCCAGTCCAGTGCTGGTCGTCTTTAAGACGTCTTAAAGACGTCCATTTTAGGGCGTAAGACGTTCAGACCGAAAATGGACGTTTTTGAGACGTCCAGTGTTATCTGGGTAATAGTTACTTTGAAAATTCGTAGAAATTCCATGATCGCACATAAACACGGAGTCAGAATCGATAATTTACTCTAGAAGACTAGCGTTCTTTTCAACAGTCTGAAGACTTAAATCCGTTTGGCAACACTGTCAAGACTTTCGAAACTAGCCAGCCTGGAAGACCGATCATTACCGAAGCTACATTGGACGATCGACAACACTGTTTGTCTATACGAATTCCGTAACACGTCAGCCGCGTTGTTGCAGGATCACCGCCATTTTGCGGGACCACCGCTATGTTGATTGTAGCTAAAACAGCAATTCCAGGATCCGCTAGTTCTCGTGATTCCAGAATGCGGTGCGTAATGCCTACCGGTGTGAACTTCTAATTATCAAAGGTATTTATGGGCCTCCTGTTGCTATCGCAACGTATAGCATAGGGGATTGGGAATTTTAAGGACAGAAACGACGTTACTTCCCGCATCGAGGAATCTGGCATCGTAAAAACGAGCCCGAAGGCTACCCTTATCCACGGCGCGGCAGCATTACGTTTCACGAACGATAAACTCTTCGACGGTAAGAAAATCAGTATTTCTTTCAGGCCAATCGTAAACCGAGGCATTCATTGCTTAACGATATGAAGACACTGTCGCGTGCGCGAGTGTGTTCCGCAGATAAATCCCGCAACTCAAGACCCGTGGCTGTAACTCAGGAATGACCGCGATGCACGGCATTTATGCGTCGGCGTTACTGCAAATTGCGGTGAATGCGTTCACTTCGCGGCGCTGGCTCAGAACTTCGAAAGCGAACGCCCTGCGATCCGTGGGCATCCGGTAGTCGTGAAAGCAATTTTGACGCCATTCCCATGGTCCGTTCTAATTTCCTTCGAGGCCGACCGAGTGCCCTGCGAGGCGCTCGTAACTTCTCCGTCCCTTTACGACTCCTCGTAACGCCAGGCGTTCCGTTGATATCGTCGCTTCATCTGACCGTTCCTTATCCCTTTAGGGTACATCGTTGCCCGGATTTGCGAATTTGTCGAAACATTTCGGCAGACGAAGCCCTCTCTCTCTCTCTCTCTCTATCACTCCTCGAAGTTTGTTAACCTCTCTCTCTGCTAATATCTCTTCGCAGTTACTATGGTTAGAACTTTTTCGACTATAAGAACTTCTTAGAAGACAGTTTATATCTATCGTGTGCCTTGTTACTACCTACGACACTGATTTGCGTAACTTAATAGTTATTACTTTGATAAATTTTATTACTAATACCGTTCCGTATTAACAATCTGAAGATATCTTTATCATTTACTACGGTCGAGCAGCCAATTACTGTGCTATGTTGGCGAACTTCTGGAGTTGTCGCTACTAGAAGCATGTTTAGCAAATTAATTATTATTTCTTAAGAACATAGTTTCTTTTATCGATATAAATTTACCTATGCCACGAATGCCGGATCTCCTTTGACTATAGGGAGGACGAAAGAAAATTCTGTAGTTAGTAAATTAGTGTGCGAATGATCAACATCTTACTGCGCTCGCTACTGTGTTCTATATTGTGCTTCGGTTACTGTAAAATAATGCTACTGAAAATTGTACCAATGATAAAACAGTAGATCCTTTGTTTCAAGAATACAATATACTCTGATTATATGTATACACGAATGGACAGCAACGGAAAGGAGAATTAGCGGACTCCTATTACCCGACAGTTCCGTTACACCCTGTACGCCGACCGTGTCGAATAAATGGAGTTTCACTGTCGTTCAATGTCACTTCACAATTTTGGAGCAACAACTGCTAAATGGTAATCCAAATGGTAAAGAACCTTCTGCAATAACATCAAATAGTTGCGTATCACATTGAACCACCATCCAACTTTTGTCTAAAAGCTGTCAACTTTGTAACAATAAAGTGAAGCTCTCATTTATTTCTTGCAAGATCCAAATTAATTTATTGTACGTTTCGTCGCTGTTTAGAGAAGTTTATTTGTGAGATCGTGTTATAATTAACGTGGTGCAAATGCAAATCAGTTAACGAGATAGAAAGAATATAGTATGAGATGCAAAAACTGTAGAAGAGGTATAAGAAGACATGGTAATTGAAAATAAATGACCGCTAATTGAACCGTTTATTTTGAAAGTGGCCAATGTCAATTTATTTTAAATTTTATTATTTTGCGTTTTAATGAATTTGAGAACATTGGTAACTGATGACATGGTAGTGTAATGTTTTTGTTTTTAAAGGTTGTTGCCAAAGGTTATTGCGTTCTACAGGCTTTACTGAAATGATATTATGTACAACGTAGAAATGTAAATATTAAAATAGCTAGCTCGATGTTTTTGGAAAATGGACATAGGCTACTTTCAAAATAAACGACTTAATTATGGATTTGTTGTGTTCTATTGAATGTAACGCGATCTGTGGAATTCATACGCAGTTTATTGAGCGCCTGTTACTCCGAAAGGAGAATTTATCAGTTTCCCGTACCGCAGTAAATTTAACAATTTACTGATGAAATATGCAATCCGCATCCCTTATGGTTTTGGAGCCGCACCATCTCGGAAATCCGGTTGGATGAGGTACGACTACTCTTCACTTTCTGGATATTAATAATATCTCTTGTTTCATTATTCGTTGTTCAATTACCATTGGTAACATATGCACGTTATATAGTTCCATTTTCATTTTATTAAAAGATTATTCGTCTGTACGTATTATGATTTAATCCATTTTAGCATCGTATTAACCCTTTATGGGCCCATATATACGTCTTAATTATATAAGGTCTCTGAGATAACCAGTAACAATATTTTTGTCGGTTAACAGCACCATCAACCTGAAATATCAAAGTAAATGCCTTGCAAATTGTCTGTAGATAAAAAGCAACGGAACCATCTCTTGCAATTAACATTATTTGTGCTCCCGTCGGTGTTTACTATCACATAAAGTTATTTTGAATTTCTTAAGTGACCCAGCTAATTATGTTAAAAATGAAAAAGGTGAACCGAAGGAAAAATTGAGTCCCCGCACCGAACAGATAATTGTCAAAACGGTCAGCAATTCGTTAATAAGCTGCAATAAAATCAAAAATATTTAAAATCTTGACGTCTTTCGATGGACTGTACTTAGAGTTCTAATGGAAAATTGTAAAAATTGTAAACGGCACCTAAACTTTTACCACGCTATAAACTTGCGAGACTTGAATACACACGAGCATACATGCATTGAGATTGGAAATGCGTAAATTAATTTTGGAGGTTGAACTGTTTTAAATGCAGGTAACTTCGACTTCTTTTATTGATAATCAGGTAATATGTTCAGACAAAAAAATTCGTACTGACAAGATTTGAGAAAACAACCGCGTTTCTTTCTAAAAAGAAAGGCATTGGTAGTGTCCCATGCTTTAGAAAGCATTTTGTATAAATGGCATGTTGAAACTGAGTTTCCCTTCAAAACGGATGCACAGTGCAGAATACATCAGCGTACTGCAAAATAATTTATTGCCGTTTATTAACGAAAATAACACCGTGGAATGGACGTTCCAATAAGATAACGCGGCTACACACACCAGTCGCAGAACGATGGCATGGTTTCAGACAAACGGGATTAATGTTATCAAACGGCCAACGTGTTCTCCTGATCGAAATCCAATGGAAAACGTCTGGAGCATAATTTTATGAAAAGTTTATACAGAAAATCGACAGTTTCGAAACGTTAAAAATAAAAAATGCGATAATTGCGGCCAGCGGTGATATCCGCGAGGAAACTTTTCAAAAGCTCCTTGAGAGTATGCCAAATCGTATTTTTCAAGTCGTAATAGGATGAACCTACAATTCATTAACACATATCATTTTATCTTTAATCATGTGGTGCTGTAGTTGTACAACGATAAAAGTATCAGTTTATATGAATCTTTTTTTGTGTCGATAGAAAATTACAATAAAACTTTTTTGATGTTCATTGTTTATCGTATCATTTCACCTCATATAATTGATTTTTCTGTATTCCCATTCAGAAGTTCGAAATATTCAAAAATAGGGGTGGCGCTATAATTATGCTCCTTAGTGTAGTTTTGACGTATATACATATATGCTAGCGACAGAAAATTGCTGCCACCCAGGTGTAGACTTGCACTAGTAAACCGTGTGACGCTCGAGGGGTTAATAAAACCCAGAAAACGGATCGCCAAACTAGAAATATTTGAGCTGCGCTTAGGGAAGGGTGGGTCACAGCGAAAGAGGTTTTATGACAAAACTCGAAACGCGGAAGATCGGTGACCCTAGCGGCGTTATTCGAACGTAATTGATGGGCCTTTTGATTCTTTATTGTTCATGTTTAATTCCGTCGGCGGAGTATCTCGTCGCGCGGGACAATAAACTACCTCTCGTTACCCTTGTACAGTCCTGGCGACGCGACGAAAAGCTGCGCACGAAAGTTCACTCCGGTGTCGGCGACAAAGGAGCCGACCGCTCGCCAGAATCGGAACGCGCTTATAATGGGAATTCGGAAACAATGCAACCCGATATCGAACCGACCCCATTCATACACCGGGTGTCCCGCAAGTTATTGCCGAGTTTAGTATTCCGCGAGAGCGTGGCGCAGCCCGTTCTGTCTGGAATCGATAATTATTCCGCAAAGTTATGTCCGCCTCTCGAAAAAAGCTCTCCCTGCCGCGAGTTACGCTGTGGGCCTCGTAAAGAAACAGAACCGAATCGACTTTTCACCTGTTCGAATCTATTCTATCGATTTTAGTCCGACTACAGCCCCCTTTTAATTCGCTAGCTGGATGAAGGACGATTCTCCGTTTTATGGCGAAAAGATCGATTTATTTTTCAGTGGATTTTAATCCTTACAACCGCGAATATCCTCGCAGAGTCGTTTATAAAAGTTTCTCAGCAGCATTCGAGCATCAGCAGGGACAACCGTACCTCTGCGCAGTAATAAAAATGTAACTCCTTCCGGGATATAATTCTTTCACGACTGTATAGAAGCGACTAGCATAACGTTGCCAGATTCACTTTTTATATTTTGAAGGGAATGGGAATATTAAAAATTGTGGAGAAAATGGGAATATTAAAAATTGTGGAGAAAATTGGATAGATCTTTTTATGCTTTATGATCTCGTTCTTGTTAATGAATTAATCTTAGTTGTAGTTGTTCATACAAGGACGTTCGTATTAATGAATGTTAATAATGAATGTCTTTTGTTCTGCTGAATGAAAAGTTCTGGAAAAATTCATGAATCTTCTATTTCGTGGAGCACAGAACTCGATAATTTTTTCAGAATTTTTAATTGCGAAATCAATTTTTAAAAAATTTTTAAAAAATGTGTTCGTGTACATACATATCGCTCTGTATTATCGAAATAACCACGTAGTAGTTTCCGCATATTCCAACAATTATTTATAAAAACTAATGTAGCGTTGGTAGAATGCGGATTTTCAATTAAAATAAAAATTGTTTTCCTCAAACGCACCAAACAGAAGCCAGACAGAAAAGTTCACCTTTCTTGAATAATTTCTTGAAAGTCTGTGAAATCTTCCTATCGTTTTAAATTCTACCTAGTCGCTTTTGTCACAAATGCATAAAATCCACAGTCTAAGCATCAGTCTGCGTCCAAGAGCGTTTCCGATTCAACGGATTCGTTTAAATTCGGTTTCACGCATTTCTGACTACGAATCGTATTTATTCTACGCCAAGGTGTCCTCTATGCAACTGTCACCGATAGAAACGAGATTTTACGCGCCTGATTCGAGTCTAACCTCATTCTACTTGCTCGAGCAGGCTTTCTCGTTCTTATTGTCGGAATAGAAACTGTCCTATTCCACTTCTGAAAGTCTTTCTTCCATCCCGATTCAGGACCGCCGATTCGGGTTTCCCTAAAGAACCTAGTGCATGCGGCAAACGCGATTGTTTATTGCGTTGGGAGCACAAGTTGCTTTTAGTAGGCAATGAAGGTATCAATTTTCGATTTGTTAATTAATGCGATGTAATTTGGGCCGATTCGATCGACTCTTTAAACATTCAATCTGCCGAAACGAAATTCTGCCGGTGGAATGGTACAGGTCAGGCGCGAGTCGCGCGTTTTCGAGTCACGATTGCGGGATACATAATGGAAGTCCGTCGACAGGAAAACGGATAAAAAGTCGTTTTCCGAACGAAATATTTAAACGTTGCCGTAGCGCCGAGGTTGATGTATAATAAATACCGGCTGGAATGATTAATCCCGTCGAATCGTAATAAAGGAGGACAGGTTGCGACAGACAGAATTCGTGAGCAGTAAGTAATACAGGTGAACGGTTCGCGCAGTTTTCAGTTGATGTTCGGATTGCGAATAATTTATCTGGGCGGAAAAGTAGGATCTATAATTGCAACGACCGATTCTTTTGATATATTAACGAGCGAATCGGTCCCCCATGTCCTACGGACCGGTTCATATTGAATTTCAGGTCTCCCTCTGGAGCAATTTTCTGCGGGATTTAATTATGCGCCTAACGATGCCATCCGGATGTGTAATTTTGTTTGATTATTCGTTCGCTAATAAATTCGATCCATTTGTTTTTATCGTTCGCTTCAAGAACGCGAGCGACGCGACGCACGCGTGCAGTTATTCTATAAAGTTGATTACGAAATTACATATCGATATCGCGATTTCGAATGAATTCGTTGCTATCAGTGCTCGAGGTTTCTCGTAATATCTTCGGCTTTCACCGTCAATCAGCCATCTTTTAAAGGAAAACCGACGAATACAGAATACCGTTCTGTTTTCCGCATGCCATTCTTACAGATCAATTGCAACAAATAACAGATTCTTATTGGTATTCAGTCACATGTTTAGCTCTAATTTAAAACAGTTTCTAAGGTTATGAAAAATTGACAATATCGAAGTAGCTTGAAGTAATTTTAAAAAATGGTACAGTGCGTCATATTGGAATTGGTTATCGAATATGGAACACCGATAATGGGTAGAACATTTTCCGAAATACTATGGCTCTTTAAACCACGCAGCTTTTGTATTAAAAAATTTGTTGCCCAATGCATATTTTGGAAGTTGCAAGAGATGCACAAGTTGCATGGACCACCCTGTATCTTTATAAATTCGTACGGATCTTACAGGCAGGTATATTAACAATAAAAGGCGAAACAAGTAAGCATGAAAAATTAACAAAAATAAGCCCTAACTTTATAAATCCCTTTAATATATGGTATTTTTTAGTATTTTTGGTTGCGGCTCCTGTAAATAATGTAAATACTGAAGATATAAGAACTTTTGCAAAAGAGAGGAAAATATCTTGGGTTTAGACATCAAAACTGTCAAAGAACGAAAAAGATTATAGAAAATAATTACAATTATATAATAATTATAATATACATTATAATTTTTCTATTATAGAAAATTTCGCAACAATGTACAAAACTTGAATTAAAGGACAGCCCAACGAGCCGGTTAACCTTTTAGAAACGACGCGCCAATATGGTGGCTTGCGCAGACGTCATATTACAACGCGCCACACTCAATTGTATTATCAATTTATGAAAGTAAATAATTAAAGTTGAAGTGCATGTATCATACCTTTAGGAAAAATTATAATGTAAATTATTAAATTATAATATCATACTCTGTCGTATGAAGAAACAGTTACGCGCAAAACTCAGCCGTACCTAAAAGGTTAATGTGCTAGGTCAATTACTGGAAATCGGAAGATCAAAAAGGAATAAGTCGACTGATGTACAGAAACCAACGTTCGCGACGTACAATATTTTCGAAATGCCTTCGTCCTGTTACCTGTCGGATGGCTGTCGAGGAGATTTCATTTGCTACCTGATTCTACTTTAATTTGGGATAAATGATGTCACTATTTCGTCACACCGAATTCATTAAAAGATCCTACAGCGAGGCGAACAGCAATCCAACCCCTCTTGACATTAAATCCAACACGAGTACCGGGGATTACCGCGAAGCCTCTAAACTTCCTGCGACCGGAAGTTCGGCGTTCTACACTTTCCACTCGAAATTAAACCGTAACTTTCGGCCCGGACTGGCTCGCTTGAAAAAAGGCCTCGAATTTTTCGCTGGACAGAGTGCGTTGTCTTGAATTCCTTTTCGCGAACATTTTCCCGTCCGCCATGCGATCAATTGTGAAGCTCGTTGAGAAAGTTCGTCCGGGCATTCTTCGGATATTCGAACAGTCAAATTAGTCGGAGGCAATTACTCCGGTCCAATTGCGATACACGAATGAAAATGAGCCCTTAAGCGCCGTGGGCATTAAAACTTACTCAACTGCTATAAAACTACTTGCAGAGTGCAAATACACGAACCCATATTTAAAACTTTAGTACGGAATCCATAGGGATTGAACATGCGTATTACGCAAAACTTTGCGAAATTTATTATCAATGTAAATAAAGAGGACTGGTGGAATTATATGGGTAAAGTTTGACATAAGTTCGAAAATCTAGCAAAGGGTTACTAAAATGTTTATTAAAAAAATCGAATTTTTATTTGAACCATTACGAGATTTAATATTTCTATAACGATTCAAATTAATATACGTATTAAATTATGCATTAAAATATAAACAAATGTCAGAATAAATAAAAGATAACAGATCGGTTACGATTTTATTTTTCTAAAATCATCTTTTCGTACAAAACTTCGTCTCACTTATATAACGTAAAGAATTGTTTATTTCTTGGTAAAAATCACGAATATCGTGGAAGAATTTGATGCGAACGTTGCCGCATAAAATTCGACTTCGTCGAGGTGAAACTGTAAAAATTGAGGGACGATTCATTGGTCAGAGTCGTTTCGCAGTACGGTCTTACGACGTCGGATTTCAGGGTTCTTTTGTGGGCCGCGAATGAAAAATCTGCCACCCGGCCGCGTTGATGGACTAGAATGACCGGGTTCGGGCCATTCAGAAACTTCTGCGTCTCTTCAGTCGTTAACGGAGTTTCACCTTAACGACTAAGTCCTTCGCCGATAAATTTCAATCCAATCCGCGCAGACCCGGTCGACTTGGATGTGCTGTGTAAATATGAGCCAAGTTGACCCCCGGTCGAAGAACTACCGCGGAAACCGGTCCGCGTTCTCTAAGCACCGGGGAACGCAAGCTTCCGGGCGAGTTTGTCTTTGGTATTAACGGGTTTTGGTACGAAGGCCTACAGGGCCAACTGCTTTAGTGCCATAAATTCTGCCGCACGCCAGCCACCCGTTAATATCCCCCGTTGGAAAGCGGTTTACGAAGCCATCGAAATCACCCGGACCCTTTTGTTCTATTTACCCTCTGTTTGGCCCCTTTTTACGACGATGCTTGGCCTATTCTACCGCGCGACACGCGTCAAACCCGACCTGTATCCAGCGTTCGCGTTAAAGCTCGCCTGGTCTTAACACCTTCGTTGCTATACTCCGGCCATCGTAAGAGCAACCCCACGCTTCGACCAATTTACGACCGATTTGCGCATTCCCCACCACTGTCTATCACTTTGGGAATATGTATTATTTTACAATTTGCAAAAAAATATTGTATTTTTATTATTTTCCCTCAGCAAGGTTATTAAGGAACGAAATAAATATTTATGCAACTCCTGTATCTTACGATTCGTAGACACAATATTTATATTCCAAACAAAATAGTAATAAATATTGTTATAGATAGAATTCTAATCCATTTCTAATCCAGAATTTAAAAACTGATTCTTCGATATGATACAGAATGGAGAAGGAGTGAGAAGATCGTAGTTTCAACTTCGTTGTTCAATTATTAACAACTTAAGTACGCTAGCAACGGTGCAGAAAGTACATGAGACCACAAAGAACCGACTAGAATCAGGCAACGTTTGTTCGAAACGCGATGGTTTCAAAGCTTTGTCAGCGGAATGAGTCAACTAAAGCGAGGTTCAGAGAAATACCGGACATGGACTGCCAATGTGCTGCAATTAAAATCTGCGAATACGCGTCTCGAAATCTATCCGAATTTTAAGTTTCAAGTTTGCTAATTTATTAATGCAGAACACTGAGCGCTTCCCGGTTTATCACCAGCTACGTGTTTAAGTGCGGGTTAGAATGGAGTTACTGATAAGTGGTTTTAATAGAAAATGAATGCTCGGTAATAATACCGCATTAGGCATTAAAGGAATTCTCTTTTCATTGTCAACTCGTGTAGAGTGTAGAGTGTAGTAGGAAATTGCCAAATATGGAATACGATTTTGTTTAAAAAGGTGCGAACGTACCTGTAAATCGATATGTGAAGCATGCGGCGTGTAGTTGTATGATTCAAAAATTTTTAACAATTGTCATATCGTTTCTAGTCAAAACGGAATAACGTTATATTTTTAAGTAATTGTTTTTCCATATATTCACTGAAATAAACCCAACACTTGAAAATCACTTTATCATGCATTTACTCTTCAATTTAGAAAAGCTTTGAATTTCGAACATTGTAAATAATTGTTACATTGCAAAATCAGTGCAATTTTAGAAAATGGTACAATGCACTAAACATAGAATTGGTATCCAAATATGGAATACTGTTAATAGCTACAATGTTTTCAAAAAAAGTAAGTCTTTATTTATTACAACATTATAATTGTAATAATGCATTTAATATACATAATGAAGTAACCACTTTATTTTAAAAATAACTAATTTAGACACAAAATAGAAAATTTGTTCTTATTAAATCCTGTGGTATGTACAAGAAATTTGTTTTTCGTAATGCCCGCCATATACGATGTCTATGGAAATTGCACTCACACCACTTTCATTAACTAGTTATAAGTAAAAAGTTTACACAGTTTCTTTTTTAAATGGACTTACACCACTTCCAAAATAAACGATCCAAATATAAGCGACTCGAAATATTGAATAAAGTGAACACGAAATTTTAAATGTTACAATCATGCTCGCGTATGTTTATTCCTCGGTAGTTGTAACAAGATCGAGCTCTCGAAAGTTCTGAAGGAATAGATAATGAACCTTAAGGTGCGTATGTATCACGCAGCCAACAACCTTTCCCCGCCGATTCTCGTTTAAACTGACAGCGAAATGTGGGAAAACTAGCAGGACTTTGCCGCGCTTAGCAGTCCCACTGAACACCAGCTATTTCAGGAAACAAACTACGACTGGAAGATGGATCTGTAAGTGGAGGTTGGTTTACAGAGTTTCGTAAACTTCCTATCTGCTTTGTTTACATTCGGTTTGTCATTTTAACGTAATATTCCCGAGTTCCGCGGATATCAACCGTGCATTCGTTAGTTTAATGTATGTTTGCTCAATCGTAGAGTTTCTGTGCGGAATACTTGTCGGTTAAAACGATACAATTAAAGATATAAAATAACATTGTCATAACTTGATTATAGTAATTCGATTGTGAACGTATGCGCGAGAAATAATTATGAATATTAACTGCGACACAAATGGTTTAGAAACAATAATCTAATAGAATGAATACAATTAAATAAAATTTGTTTGCTAATGTAATTACTTGCAGTAACTATTAATTGCTATTAATGACAATTGTGTCTTCGACAAATCGAATAAATTGCATCTGTAACAAAGAAAATTGACGTAAAATTTTATTTCAATATTAGAATTGTTTAACGTACATAATAATTAAGGCTCGCTATATTACGTTTTTCAAGTAACAATCTTCGAAAATGTGCTCAACGCGTTAACTAAATAACCTGTTTAATAACATAAGAGTAGATTGGACAAGAATGGACTATAGAATTAGCTTTCGTAATTCTGCTGCAACTCATAAATCCCATCAAAATTGAACTTACTCAATAGATTGTAATAGATTGTTAATTTTGGCTACTCCCAGCAATACCCGGAAATATAGTACAGGGTGTCCCAAAAGAAAATGCAATCTGCGGCTTTATTTACGAGTTATTAATGATGAACAGCGACCAAAGAGAGACGAGATCAGCTACTGTCAGCCGACTTGCGTCAGCCGAGCTCGCTTCTCATTGGTCCGTGTTTTTCGTTAATAACTCGTAAAGAAAATCGCGAATTGCATTTGTGCTAAGGAAAAAGTTACTTCAAAGGACCTCAGGAACCCCACACTCCCCTATTGCGGGTGACTTGTGGGATACCCTGTATACGTCCACATACCCTGTATACATCCAAATACTCTGTATCTGTCCAAATACCCTGTATTTTTAGGGAAGAATGTCATGTCATTTTTACAACACTGAAAGTGCGACGAATCGACTCTTGTCCTCGCAGGATCATCGCTTTTCTTCCTAGATTCCCACCATTGCAGGATCGTTGGTATTTTTCTTAGACGAGTTTCTCAGGAAAACGCGGCTTCGCTTCCAGCACTTGTTCTTCGTCACCACAGGGCTTTATTATATTATTATCTTCGGTCGAAACCGGTCAGCCAGTTATTTGACAATCGGTGAAATTGCCAACGCAACGCACGGTTAGATGATAACGTTAGCCTTCCGAAAATTCGGGGGCTAACGAGGAATTGGCATGCCTGAGAATAGTTCGCCACTTGGACCATTGCTGGACTATGGTGGCGCACGTATCACCAAGTCCGAATGTACTCGGTGTCAGCTCGTTAGGAAATATCAAGCGTGTGAACTATGACGGCACCGTACCGGTGTCCATTAAATTAAGTTCTCGCTAGTTAACAGATGGCAGTGGAACATCGAGGATCCTTGACGTTGCAATAATTTATATGCTAATTATGGACCGGACTATGGTGTCTATTGTTTCCATAAATTACGACTCGTATCTTTGCTATACGTTGTCGCGATACACGGTAAATCTAGATAAAAAGGAATATTTGTTTAGAGTGTATCGTATTAATCGCTGTTATAATTGTATCGGCTTTATAGCACAGTGTTTGTAAAAGAAATTTATATTTAATTAATACATCGTCATTGTATTAGCAATTTGTGCTTAACACTATTTACTGATCTTTTGTATAGATTTATTTTTTGGAAATTAATTTTATAATCATTGCTTTTCATAGAAATAGTTTAAAGGACAAATGCGGGAAAGTGATTAAACTGAGAAAATAATTATAAGGTGTCTTTTCTTCTCAAAAGGTGACTTTCGACCCCTTCGGTTAAGGTAGAGTTAATTAGTCATTGTTGTCAACTTGTGTGTATTTCATATGTGTCTCACGATATGATTGGAAAAGAAGATTTTTTAAATACGATGCGCGGAATCTATAAATTTCATATTTTAGTATATAGCTTAAAAATTCATACGATTTAAGTTAGAAGACTGTTTTGAAGAAATATGCTCGAAGATCTAAGAATTTTTGAAAATGACTTTGTCTAGAGTTCATAGTATAGCCTCTGTTTCTTTTATTCTTAAGTGATTAGTACTGTTCTATGGAGCTATTCACAGCAAACTCATATAGCATACATAAAAATCCGTTTCATATAGAAAAAAAAAACATTAAAGATGATACGAAAGGATCCTAATCTAAATATATTAATTTGAGTTGAGTTCGTTGCGTCTCCTTATTAACGATACCCACTAGAGAGTAGAAAACCGTTTCCAATAAGCGTCAACGTTAAGAATTCGAAGCGATGATATTTCAATAGTCTGGGTATTCGACATTTTTTGTTACAACCGCAAATATATCGAGTTCTTCTTGAAAATGCTCACCTGGGAACAGACTACCTTCTAAACTAAACATTTCAAACGCGAACTCCAATAGCCAAAGTACAAGAGAAATACTCGTTTCGCTCCACGGTATTCAGTGAACGATGGCCAGAAGCGAAAGACGTCAGGTTCCTCGGTAAATGTGTAGTAACCTGAATGAAGTCCTTGCTGTTTGTCACTGTTCACGTCCGGCGCGACGCGAAATTAGTTTTTCGGAAAGCAAATCTCACTTCGCGGGACAGAATAACGTATGGAAACATCAATATACTGCGCTGGTTAATAACGAGTTCGAACTTCAGAAACAGAACTGTGCGTGCCGGCTTCCAAACCTGCACTTTCATATGTGTCGAGCAATGTTCCTCTTCTAACATTTTCCTTCTAATCCCTTCTTCCACTAGTGTTACGAAGTAATAAAAATAAAGTTTAATATCATATCTTAAATATATGCTTAGCATTTTATATTCAGTCCTCAATTAAAACGAATATTGTTGTTTTACGTAGTAACAAAAAATAGTTAATTGAAGTATTCGTTACATCCATAATCATGTTCAAGAACATACTTTTCCTTTTATTATTATCATTGTGTTCTCTCTACCACTGGATCTGTAGAGTCAATCAACAATTGATGACCGTGTAAGCATATTTCTCTTGATTCCATGAAGAGGATATACCAAACTATATAATTATATAAAATAGGAAAAGATAATACACGCAAAACTTAATTTCATATGCATAAAATGCGCTTTGGAAAATGGAAATACAGGAAAATTATTTTAAATTTACAATTAAAGTGGCTTTCGAGTGCAAAGGGTTAAATCAACTGTTCAAAATATTGACACCACTTTTGCTTTAAACGGTATAGAGAAATCCATGAATAAAACATTGAAGATTTTAATCTTTTTTATCACCACTGCGAAAACTAACACCGTTCGCACAGTTCATATTAAGTGAAAGATCACTTGAACACTAAACTATGAAATCTGCAAAACAGATTTCTTTCAGACTGAAAGCTAACAGGGACCCGAGAAGTAGGGTAGACGCTGAAAGGGGAATTTTGGTATTTCACGTGGAATGTCAGAGATCAATTTAATCTTGTTAGGAAGTCAAATAAACGTTTTCTTTTCTATTCATAAGGACCGGTAAAAAAGTATGTAATGCAAATTGATTCCACGAGAGACGGTTTTATTAACCTCTCCTCCAGCGTTTTGTTAAGCGTTCATTTGCATATATTCGCGTGCTCCGTACACCATGAGAGGTAGAACGATCTCGCATTGCACACCTTTTCACGGGGTCCAATTTCCAATCGCGTTCCCACTCCTAACTGCGATCCCCTGGCGTTATAGGTTCGCCAGGAAATCGAAAGGAAAATCGTCGTTTCCTCGGAAACTGAAGTGCACTCGCCACGGTATCGAAAATCCTCGGATCGCTCAAGGAAGCTCGTCGCACCCAAGAAATGATCGCCCCGGCACGATGGTCGAACTTTCCTATTAAATTCTTCAGAGATTCGTCGGGCCTTTTGATACCGGCCCGCATTTCACGCTGTCCGTAACAGATAACCAGATGTTTTCCAGTCAGAGGCAAATCAACCCGGTACGAATTAAGTTAGTAGCTTGAAATTTTACGGTTACTTCTTTGATATGAAACCCAGCGGATCTGCAGCCGAATATTGGATCCTGAGCGAGTCAATATAGGAGACGAATGGTAATCTGAAATTATTGCCAATAAAGCTAGATACAGAGGGTTCGTCCAACCACCATGCCTTCAGTTTATTTTCATGTGTAATTAACTTTATATTTACCGAAGCAGGCATGTTAAAATTTTCTATTTAAATTCAATTAATTATTTGCTCCTTAAAGTTAATCGTGTAAAAGACGGAAGTTCTTAAAATACCATAATATTTATTTCTTATGATACTGAATTTGCGATATATGCTGTAAAGCTTATGGAAAAGTTTAACAAAATATAACGATATTCAATAAAATATACCGTTATTATTGAGACACATTTTTGTCTTCATAGTACGATGTGTTAAAAAGGTACGAGTTCGAAACGCTACTCCCCCCCCCCCCCCCCCGCCGGAGCCATATAAGAAAACCTAGTGGTGCCCAATATAATTCATTGCAATTATACCATACCAAATTAACGTCATAATGTTAATGTTGTTAAAAACATAATTTTCGTAACAAAGTATAAAAAGAAGTAAATATAGGTGGAACTCATTAGCACCGAGCACTTTTATAGCAAATGAATTGATCTTTCGAATGTTTCAAATTAAAATTAGATAAGTTGTTTAGTTTTTTCCTATGTCGCCTTAATAGTTCTCCCCTGTGTTGGCAGCTGATGCCACTATTAAAACGATTCTAATAATAATGTATTAAAACCCTGTCGGAGCAGAATATCATACAAAAACAGAAAATATTTAGGATAAATAAATCCGGTAGAAGGGAGAGTCTAGTGTTTGCCGGTTTGAAGAATATCGAGCATACGGCGAGCTCGCATTGACTGACGGCCATTTAAAAGTACAATATTATGTAAGTATCACACATAAATATAGGTTTATAGATCGATGGCTATTGTACTATTTTCCTCTGTATAGAATATTGATAAACCCTGGAACGCGGCCGACGATGGCACGGGTTCGATAAAACAAAGTGGATACACATAGCTCGTAGCTGCTAGCGTTGTTCCGTTGTACGCATAACTCTGTGTGTAGAACGCGACGCGGTTCGTAGCACTGCAAATGTTCGCCATCCGCATCCTGACGCAGCCGCGTCTTTGTTATTACAGCGGGATGCAACGGCCAGGTTAAACATGCCGGCATAAATTGAGGAGCAAACTTTCCGCTTAATATTGCCTGCGAGAAAACAGTTTGCAAAGCAGAATCAGCTGTCCTTCGCCGGTAAGCCTCTGTTTTCACTTCGGTTGACGGTACAAACCCGCAATTGCAAAATAATAAAGGCATTAATAGTTGGAGTAGTTGGACTGGAAAAAATTAATTTCGGCCAACAATACGCGAGCGGAGAGAGTTGCTTGATAATTAATTTATGTTTATACGTTGTTAGATGAATTTTAAACTCACCCGAAATTGCGTGTTCAGTTCGTCGCAACTTGCTGGACTGTCTACGCTACTTCGGATCAGAGTTGGTCGTTATTCGAATTATTTCAAATGAATATTTGTCTAAAATAATTATTCGGGTGAATTCTTTTTTGTTGAACAGTTTATTGGAATAACAGTTATTCTGTATTCTAATTATTATGTCTATTCATTTTTTATTCGAATTAATTAATCGAGTGGAGATTGTCAAATATTTTGTAAATATGAATCCTGGAATGTACGATGACTTACTTCGTATCGAAGGAAGATTATTTAGTTATGCGTCAATTATTAATCTAGTCAAGTGTAACAAACGCTTCGAAGTAGCAGTTTAAAAACAATTAATTGTAAAAATTAAGGTGGAAGCAGTTAATCGATAAACTATGGAAAAACACTATATTCCATCAATTTTATTCAAAGAAATAACTTTGTATTCAAATGAATTTTTATTCGAATAAAATCTTGTTCGGATAAATTGTTGTCTATATAGATTTTTATTCGATTGGATATTTATTTGATACTGACGAATAAAATTTTATTTGTTAATACTTATCTCTTATTTGTCATCGAATAAAATTGGTTATTATTAATATTAATTGGTTATGGTAGTTGAAAAGTATTAGTTTTGTTTTAGCATTGATAAAGCTGCCATTAGGTGGTCGAATTAATATTTAGGACCGAAAATGTACGGGAAATTATGTACAATATTACTGTACCTATATTAAGTAGTATACAGTTTTAATTTTAAAAACACCTATTTTGAGTTCAACATATATATGTATGTTTGTATTCGTATTAGGTTTGTTAAAAAATAAATGTGATTCGGTGCATCGAATGGCAATCATTTTTGCTATGATTTTTTGAAATGCTAAGATATTTATCTGTTACCATAAAATCTTGGAGATGCGAAGTGAAATTTTCCAAAACAATTTTAGGTGCTTTTCAGTTGAAATCTTCTCTTTTTTATGAGAACCTGTTGAAGGGATTCAATTAATGTTCGAAGTAGTGTTTGTAATTTGGTACTCCATTTGGTATTCCATTTGTACACGTTCGATAAAATCACTTGACTTCCAGAGCAGCAAACCGAAAGAACCACAAATCATTTGCACACATCAATAACGCGAATTCAACGTTTTTCGATAGTATAGCACGCGAGCGTTTTCTTGAAACATGTGCCAATATCATTTATGGCAGGGTTCGAAATAAATAGGTATCTTCGGCTGTGTAAAAAATTCTATTCCAACGAAATATCTGTTCCTGTGGAACAGAATTTGGAACTTTTTCGATAAATGTTTTCGTAGAACATATCTTTTAAAATTAAAATTAAAAGTACCGTGGGAACAAATTCCTATAGAACGTTTATTCAAAGGGTCCCTATAAAATCAATAAACCACTGAATTATTATAGGCTGGGTTTTCTTAACGACATCATAATTTTCGATTTATAGCAGAATAATTATTTAATGTTGTTATAATGTTATTCGTTAAATAATAATTAACACTTGCAATAATGTTTCAGAATTTTTTTACATTAATTAACGAAACATCTGTTTCTGTTATAGGAAAATGTTTATTTTCAATTTTCAATAATTCTGGCCAAACAAAAACTTTTTTTTGGAAAAAAAAGGGATATTTTTATATTCATTCCGATATTGATATGCGGTTTAAAGGGGCGCAAAGAACTCTTCAAAAAATTTCAATAATTAATTTTTTGCAAAATATCTCACGAATAGTAAAATAATTAATTTTAAGTATTTTCTTTTTGTCGAAATATCTTAAGAGCAGCAAATAACACATATTAATAAATTGTTGCAACAAAAATGGTATCATATTATTGTGTCTATAAAACTGTGTAAGTTTCATTTAAAAAAAATTTTTACATAATGTTGTAAATACTTTTTAAAAATGTCAGCTATTGAAATATTTCATGGAGAACAAATTTTGACATTTTTTAAAGAAAATTAGCGGGCACGAATGAATGTATATACTCCACTATACTAACTATAAGTTCTAACCACGCATTTCTGTGTCAAAACCATAGTCAGTATTGTGATGAAACGGAACATTATCTTTACTTTACCGAAGGAAAGTTTCCAACTCGATCGTTACATCACATGCAACACAAGAAATATAGATCGTTGATGCTAGTTCCTGGGATCCTTATGATTCTTTAATCGTGCCGTATCATTTAACAACTAATTATAATTTGCCGGTGGAATTAATAATTATGGGCGTTTGCATTGATTTTCTAAAGATACTTCCCTTGCTCAAGTTTATTTCCGACCATGTCTCTCCGCGCAACTACATCTACAATCATCATTATGCTGAAATGGAACGTTATCCCTATCTTACCAAGAATTATCTTAATAAGATTCCTACTGCATTGTTGAATTCGTATTTGCACAAGGAAAATACAGAAATGTAGTCTTATGCTATCATTTCGTGCTATCTGCTATTATTTTTCTGCTATCTTCGCCGCTATAACTTTATGAACTTTTTCTGCAGGATTTACAGAATCTCGTGGACCATAATTATTTAATTATATGCAGAATATATATACTTTTAAAAATTCATAAATTTACAGCACTGCTTTCGATAATATCCTTCAATAAAATTAGAACCGCGAAGAGCAAATTTTTTGTTTCCAAGAAATCTGCAATTTTCCGCTTCCTGTTTTGTTGTTTAATTTTTTGTAACCACATCCTGCAACAAAAAAAATCGGATAAAATTCTCTAACGTGTAGCTTGTAATCCAAAATAGACAATAGTTTTTTCAAAATTTTGAGAAGTCGACGGAAAGGAATTCGGCGAAAAATCGCACGATTTAATTTACTCTGTAACGGACAGCCTACAGGTTTGAAATTTCGCACAGAGGAGTTTTTCTCGGCAGATTTGATTACTTCAATATATTACCACACGTTTGATCTAATCGATTTAATTATAATGATATTAGATCGGTTCATTTCTGCGTTTAAAATCATATGATCTCATATAAATTTTATTTTTTTGTTCTTAGTTAAGTGTTATATTATTTTAAATGTAGTTATTAATTCTGCTAAAAAGTAATGTAGTAAGTTATGTAACGACGGCTAACACAGTCCACACCAACCGACTCTAACTGCAACGCCAGCAACGCTGATGGTAGCATTTTCTAAGCTACCCCACTCCCTACAAATCTCTGTATAAAAAGGCCAACAGAATAACGAATAAAGTTCAGTCATTCAAACGAAATACCTGTGTCTTTCAATACCGCTACAAGCCTGTCGGAATCTCGAATAAAATTATATAATATTCAAAGCATACGTGAATATTACAAGATCAGAAGATCTTAATAGCAGGATCTGTTCCCAGATCCTAGACACTTTTCTTTTTTTTATTCACGGCCGATAAATTCCCGTGACAGTTACATAAACAAAAATAATTCAGGAAAAAGGTATTATGTGAGAACAAAACAAGAGGTATTATGTAAGCACGCGACTGTTACTATAACTGAAGTATGTTTTGAGCATAACTGAGAAGCAAAACTGGGAATCAACTGTTTCGTAATGAATGCATGATGCTCTACCAATTTCGAAGCATTTCGCACATCTTCGTTGAAGCGTTTAACGATGGAATTCACCTATTTTCCGTCCAGTATAATTAACACTCGCGGATAAAGGTGCCGACTGTACGCGTTCAGTTTCGTCTACTCAATTTAGCCGTGGCCACGCCCCGACGTGGTATCCGCACCCGGTTAGATCTCTTTTCGCAGTGCATTCTACCGAAAGCCTCACGTCAGGCCTAAAATATTGAATATAACCCTTTTACCGTCGGCGCTTCCATTTCCCAGCAACAATTTTGTTCTACATGGACAGGCTCTCGCACACAGGGGAGCCCTTACTGACGTTTAACGTAACGTTGTAGCCGGCTGATACAAAAGCAACGACGAACAATGCGTGGCCAAATTGAACGTCGAAAAGGAACTTTATGGGTGGAAATGCGCATTTCCGTAAATTGTTCCGCCGTTACCATTATTAAGCGGCAGGTCCCGATAAATTGACAGACTCGTGCTAACAAAATTACGTTGCGGCCCCCCAGAGACGTGGCGGGGGCATCAACAAATCGGCGGTTCCATCGATCGGCGGTCGCCCGATGTGTCTCAAATTCTTTATGAAATGGACAATCAAATATTTTGAATATTTTACGGTTCCTTTTTTATTACACGGTTTTCGTTTCGTTCTTTCTGCTCCTGTACGCTTCGAATGGGAAACAGGATATCGATCGCCGAGAGACAATTGAGGCATTGGGCGCAGAACAACTTAAGCCAAGTTAGGTTTTGGAACGAAAAAAGGGACAAATGAAACGCTTATTCGACGCTTTTATGTCACACGATTAAAACGAACAAAGTTTTCTATTGTAATAAAGTATTTTTATCACTTGACGATAAATTACCATTGAAATGCGATCATTTGAGACACTTGCAGTTGTTAAGTATCTGAAAATGCATAAATAAATTTAAAGAGGTATTCTTGTCTGGAACTTTTAAGAAATGGATTAGTAGCACACAGTAGCGTGATTTCTTTCAAAGACGTCCCGCATGTCCCACGAACGTCCCAAAAACGTCTTGTGTTACAAATCAAGGCGTCTTTTAAACATCTTTAGACGTGTAAAGGCATCTTATGGACGTTTTATGGACGTCTTATGGACACTTTATAGACGATTTTTAGGCCGTTCGTAGGTCGTTTTCAGGTCGTTTGCAGATCATTTATATTTGAAATTGTAGGAATACAGAATACTTTTAGGAGCGAGTTTTAAGAAATTAACTGTTAATAATTGAAGCTAGAAACTTGGATTACGAAGATTGAAGCTTGCAATTAGCAATATTATACATTTATGAGTAATAAAAGCAAGAAAACCTCATTAACAATTTTCGAACTTTGCAGCTCGTTCTTATAATTGCCGATTATCAACTATAATAACCGTATCTCCGCATCACAAGTCGTCCTTTGTTGTTTACAAGCCGAGGGACAATTGGGAAAAATTGACTGTATTATTTGTATAAAATAATTAATTTGTATAAAAATTGTAGAAACAAAATTCACATCGTCGTTTTTATTTTCTGAAAACATAAAAAACGTCTTGAAGACATATTTTGAAGTGTCTTATAGATGTCAAATTCGGGACATCTTTAAGACGTCTTAATAACGTCCATTTTAGGGCGCAAGACGTTCAGATCTAAAATGGACGCAAAATGGACGTAAAATGGACGTGTAGCACTTATTGGGTTATGTAATTTTCATTGACTCGACCGGTGCAGGGTTAAAGAGAAGAAACGTAAATATGAAATTTTATTACCACTTTATCGACCGGTCATTCGGCCGCAAATATTTCTGTTATTATAGGATAATTAAATATACTAACATTTTCATATTTTCATAACATTAATATTAAACAATATTTATTTTATCTATTTTATTTATTTTATTATCTAATATTTAAAAAATTATATAATAACGTTGGAGCTTATATTAGTACAATTTAACACTTTTATCTCAATAATAGATCACAAATTATTGGTTATCATGACAACCGATCGGGAAAAAAACAATTTATAGGTTACCGGTCGGTAAAGTGTTAAAACACAGTTGTTATACACAGTTATTGAGACTCTGTATCTAGGGAGGGAGCACAGTAACTGAATTTTGTAAATCGTAGGCACACAATAACTGGCTCGAGAACATTTTGTTTCTTTCTCCTAGTATTTAGAGGAGATTTAATAATTGTTTCACATGAAAATTTATGCCGGTGAAAGGAACTTCGAAATTGATGTTTCAATTGTTAAGAAATACCATTTAAATCGCAGAAGTTATTATTAGTACCGAGAACTCCCGAAGTCCGCCAACAGCGCACAATAATTGGCTCCTTTACCCTGCACATAGAATATCGAAGAATTCGATTATATCGGACTCTGGAAAAACAAGTTAATTCGTGATAAGATGGTTTTTGCACCGAATTCCTCAATTGTATTCCCTCAGCTTTCGAGAAACAAAGTTGTTACGAGCTGCATCCCGCCGATGGGGTCTTCTCTTCCTCGCCGGTGCAGAGTTCTAATTAAAAAATAATTTAACGAGCTCTCCGGGCTGTATTACTTTCTTCCACAATTCCCATAACACTTGGTTTACTTGAGCTCACTTCTCGTCCCGCCATAACGCGTGATTCAGTGCACTTTTCTCCCCGGCTCCCACGGCGGCCGGCTTAGTTCGCTCGGTCTCATTGTCTTCCTCTCTCCCATTGTCGATGATTCCTCCTACCACGCGTTTATCTCTTAACAGGGAAACTTCTTCGCGCGTTTATCACCGCAACAATGGCCAACGATGCCGGACGATAAAGGACAAGTTCGCGTTTTCATAAGTTGTTGCGCATCCCAAGCGATATTAACCGGAGGGCTCCCGGTGAATTTACGCTCCCTTGATTCACAGTGTCATGAAACAACCACTCGGAGATCATGCGACAGAAACGACTCCGGTAACTTTGCTTCGCTGCAAATTTATCCACCAACAAAATAAACGCGCCTATAAACGCCACCGTAATTCCTCGATTAGCCATTTGCCGCCGAAAATTCTTCGCAATTGTAACGATTGGAGATTTCTCGAGCGTTATCATTTCATTGAAGCATAAAGACAAAATTGTGGTAAAATCGTGTTTGTTATCAGCAAAATGTAGAACAAATTCTTAAAGAAGAAACAATATTTTTAATATTTTCTATCTGGATTTAAAATATCTGGATTTTAAAACAAATGGACTTATGTCACTTTCGAAACAAACGGCTCCATCAACTGGCTCTTTAGATTAATTTCATCAATGAATTAATTCAATAGCCGATTTTCTGACGAATAAGACCTCCGAATGTTTTCATGAATCATTTAATCGAATTAAAGTTTCAACCGATCGATGCCGAACGCTGTTGATAATATCGTGAATTAGATTAAAGCGTGAAATAACTGTGATCAAACCAATAGAAAAACGGCAGAAAGGTGTTCCGCAGAAGTTAAATGAACAGTAGACGATCGTGAATGATTCCACGGTTGCTTTCAAGCGTCTTTTCGTGCAAGTTATGAGAGATTCACACGGCGCGTCTCTCCGCTTCGCCGCAGTGCATCAATGTTCCCTTTTCTCAGAGAGGCGTCAAAGGAGAAAGTGCCATGAAATTTCACTTTGGCTGCTCGATTGCTCGGGTAGAAGTAAAATCCAGAATGGCCCGACCCGTTTTATTTACACTCGCTCTCGTCGGTAGGAGGCGGAAACGCGGTTTCAAATCGTCCTTCCGTGAACCACTTCCGCATAGGCGTAATGTTAAACGCCGACCTCCCGTAAATTCGCTCGACAGACGGAATTCGAGCGACGCCGACCGCGATTTTTGTTTTCCACACGACCTTGTGTCTCTATTTCCTTGCAACAACGGAACTCAAATGCCACCTACTGTCCGTTGCTCGAAAGATGTCACAGAGATAAGTGTCGTATAATAAAACAATAAGAAACGTATAAAAGGAAAGCCCCTAGTAGGGTAAATGTTCCAATTGGTATTAAAAAGATATATAAAAAGAAACGCTTTATAACATATTGGATAAGTAAACATAATCAAAAAATATAGATCTATTTATGATAACACTTTCCGTTTTCTATACATTTTTAATCCGGGGGCACGGAATTTAGGACATTTATCCTACTACGGGTTTTTCTTTTATATGTTCCTTAATGATTTAGTTGTTGTATTTGTTATAATTAAGCCGTTTAACCCCTTGCCTGATAATATCGTGTCAGACTCGTTATGATGATTTGGAACGTAATTTACTAAATATGTACGTTAATCTTTGAAATTGAAATTAAATTTTCCGTTGCTGAAAAGGTGGCACAGATAAAAGTGTAGGACCGTGACAATCCAAATTCACGTTACAACTGCATGATTCATAGAAGAGTATGCAATTTTAAATTTGCCTTTTTGAATTCTGAATGAACCTCCGAGCGGTGACCACTGTTTTAAAATCGCTAGTGACGTCACTAGCGTATCGTCGAATTGATCTTTTTCTTAAATTTTAATTCTTGAAAGCAAACTGATACACCATATTGTGTTAAAAATTATTGAATATTATTGAATAAATTCAAATAAGTGATTGTATTATTTTTGTTCTCATTTCAACCAATAGTAATCTTCACAACAATTTGTTTCATTTGTTCTTTAGCCAACTAGTCAGTCCAACATCTCACAAACATTCAAATTATTTATTATCGTTTAGAAGGGAATGAATGAATATTATTGAATATTATCGTTACTCACTGTGTATGGAGCGAGAGCATAATTTTTTAAGGTATAATTACCTTAAATTAAAATACCTTAATTTGTTCAGGTATAATTACCTTAAATTAATATACCTTAATTTTTTAAGGTATTTAAGTAAGAATTTCTTTATAACTCTATTGTCTATTTCTTCAAAATTCTGTATTTCTGTCATTTATTTTGGGTTGTTTTACGAACATGTATTCTACGGATATTCGTGTAACGTTTTTATAAGCCGATTTTATTGGTTCAAAACACCGAAACTTTTCTAAAAATGGCATTTACAGACTAAAAAATCGTTGGAAGAAGTGTGTCGAAGCAAATAGGTCATACATTGATTCAATAAACATTTTTGCAAGAAAAGATACGAAGTTTCCATTGTTTAGTGAAAAATCCGACATTTCATATGCGCCAACCTAATAATTCTGACGTATTTAATTCTTCGTAAAATAAATAAATAAAAAGGTATTGATCCGACGAAAGACTCCATACTGTGCCAACTATAATCTGCCATTCACCGTGTAAGGGAAAGCATCAATACGAATTTAAAAATTCGATGCTCTTTGAAATTTCAAAACATTTGGTTGACAATTTTCACGATATCGCGATCCGTTGGTAACGAACCTCTTCATTGATAAAATATTCCGCGCGAACGTTAGCGGCGGATTGATCGAAAACGCGGACGGAAAACGCAATCAAGACCCAGTTGAACGGGATTCTTTGAACTTCACCGGAACCTTCTGTCTAATACGCCGCGGGAGGATCCAATTTCTACGGGCATTCTACCTCCTTTAACCAATCAGGCATCCGTGTCCCTGCATTTCCAGAAAATCGAAAGCACCGCTACGCACAATAAATAATCTTGCGAAAGTGTTCGCGCAGCAAGACGTCGCCATTGCAGCGGTGAGCGATACATTTGCATGGAACGCGAGCGTTGCGGCGGCATCCGAAACTTCGGATTCGGACCGCAAATAAAGAAATAACGGGAAGTCAAGCCACCATTAAATCTGCGATCTAAATTCACCGGATTTTGCCCGCGAACCGTTCCCCCGTTCGAATTTATCACGCTCGCGAAGGAAATTGTTTACCCTTGAACCACTGCGATTTCCATGAAAATTGTCGGATTAATTTTAGCAGACGCTTTCGCGGATTGCGGCACTGTGCCGGAGAGCACGGTTTTCGTCGAAATTCTCGTCCGCGCAGAGGAAGCTTCTCCAGTTACATAAAACGAACGTGTCTCCTTATTTCGACGTTTCAACCAGGGAGTGCTATTTTTCCGTGCAGTTGCCCTTAAATTTCCACCGGTCGGCGGACTTTTGCCTTTCAAAAATCCCACGGGACGAAAATAACAACCGCGTTGGAAAAAACTCGACGGTGCTTTGACAAACTATATCTCAGGCCGTGCTGCGAACCGGCTGAGTTAGGACAAATTTCCAAACGAAAGAACGTTCTGTTGCTATAGGACACGGATTTTTTGCGGTTAAGCTGCCAGTGTGCTTTCTCGACTGGAAATGCCGAGAAATTGGACAATAGGAATAGTATTTATTCACCGGGAAATGTTTCTGAGATAACTAATAACAATATTAATGACGGTCAATCACCATTGATAACATGTGCGTTTTATATAGTTCTGTTCTCATTTTATTAAAAAGTTATTCGTCTGTGCATATTGTAATCTAATCCATTTTAGCATCATATTAAATCTCTATGGGCCCATGTAACTTTCAGATCACGTGCTAATATATCGACATTTTACCAAATAATTTAGTTTTTTCACTGGATGGCGTATAAGTCTTAATTATATAAGGTCTCTGAAATAACAAGTAATAATATCGTTGACAGTTAATATGGTTGATAGCACCATCTACCTGAAATATCAAAGTAAATACCTTGCAAGTTGTCTGCAGATAGAAACCAACGGAACCACCTTGTGCAATTGACATTATTTGTGCTCCCGTCGGTGTTTTGTAAACAAAAAGAAGCATACATAATAGCTCTGGGTTTCTATATCAATAGAAACTTATTTATTTGCATTTCAATAATCATTTTGTTACTATTTGTATGTGACACAGTTTTGTGACTTTCTGGTTACAGTGAGCTATTATGGTAGATTTTGGTATACTTAGGATAATGCTTGGGCTTCCTTCTATTTTCGGATTTATATATCATATAGCGAAAATATGGATACAAAATCACATAAAAATAAAAGAGGAGTTAGACGCATTAGCGGCAATAGACACGAAGATTCTTTATTAGATTCTGAGCTTTTATACACAGAACTGCAAGTGAATTAATTATGATAAAATTGCCTAAACTGGTAAATTTTTTTAACCTGTATATATAGGTTTATAATTGTTAATTTTCCGTTGCATAAATTTTTTTATATTCAAGAAAAAAATTCGTCCCATAGAGGGTTAACATATCAATTTGTATTGTGCCAATGAAAATATTAATTTTATTTATTATAATTTTTTAATTTTTCATTTCTCTTTATTTTATTTCTTTTATTTGTAGTACGCACTAAATAAAACAATACTGCGACATAAACTATGTAGTATACGCTACACTATAATATATACTTTCAATTTAATAAGACGTGTATTTATTAAAATATCAAATTTATAAAAATGTTAACGATATATAAAGTTCCTTTTGATGTTTACTACCACATGAGGCTCGATATTCGATTCTATTTCGTTTGTATATGTTTATAATGGTATTTTGCAAATTTGTACAAAAACGAAACCTTTGTTTGACACATCAGTAACTTCAAAAGTCGTTCTCCCAATCGATTCTGAAAAGCAGACTTTGTTAACATCTTTCGAAAGTGAACTTTGTTTACATCTTTTGAAAGTGTTTCTCTCTCAAAGTATGATATTGAATCTTCGTAAAAAAATTTGAAGTATCCCGGCTTTTAGAACCTTTTGAAGCGAGTACGTCAGCATCGTCGGGCGAACGGGATTCCGTACTGGAAACTTTAAATGTGTTTTGCTGAAAAAGTCGTTGTTTTTCTCGTGAAGATGCAATAAAAAAGTTATACAACTAATCTGGCTAAAATTTTTTGATGTTGCTTTTAGAGCCATTAACGCACGTCGGTAAACTGAAGTTTCCAAATTGAAAATTTTATATTTTTCTTTATGGTTAAAGTTCGAAGAAATCTTAACTTACTAACTACTTATTGCGGCTGGCCTAAAAACAAATAAAGCATCATTTTGGAATTTCTTTCTGTTACCGATTAACTGTTCTCAAAAATGTATTGTTTTCGAATTATTTAGATTTAAAGCTTTCGAACGAACACATACAGCCAAAAATAACACGAAATATGTAAACCATAATAATTAGACGTACGTGCACATTAAAACAGTAGAAATAAAAAAAATTTACCGAAGAATGCGATAAAGAAATGACATGGAAAGAAGGTGTCGGTGTACGAGATACTCCAGTTACAAAAAAGCTCTAATTACTTTTACAAAGGGATGCTGGAACAAAAGCGTGCAGCATCGCAAGAGGAAAAAACACTCTATGGTGTTTCTGTCTAAATGAACGATATGGGACTCTTCTGAATTTGTTCAATTCCGAAAAAGAGTTTCGAAAATATTTCGTATCATTAGAAAAAAGTCATGGCAATTTGGATATCTGTAGGGAATGGCGCAAAGATGAACAACAAATTTTTCTTGAAAGTGGAAATTTTATATGTATTGTCTAATACGTATAATTGTTAGGTTTTATACGTTTATTTCTTCTGATAACTGAAGCAATCGAAATAATTGAAAGTTATTTAAATTTTGATAATCATGTTTCTCTTCTTTCAAAATTAGCATGATCCTGATTGTTTAAACACTGAAATTTGGTTTTAAAGTACTATATTAATAGAATACTATATATAGAGTACTATATTGATAGAATAATTATAATATACATAATGTGCATTACTGCAACCTCAAAATCCAAAAATCTTTTTAATCAATTCTTTTTATAACAAGTCTCATAGGTTTAGCAATAAAAAAAGTACAAAATATTATGTTATTATTTAACCGATATGATACATGCATTTATAAAGAGATAAATAAGATTACCCGTCAATAAAGCAAGTTTTAAAATCATAATGATTTTTGTCCCATTTTTAGAACGAACCGACCAGTGTGTTTATAATTTCAGTTATAACATTTGAACCATTAGAGATATTGCAATGAAATTTTCACTAAAAGTAACTAAAAAATAGTAGCTTTTGTTACTGATACTTAAATATTTTTGCATTTGTTAAACAATAAATTATAAATTTTCATCGCTACTTTAAGTCTTAAAAAGAATTGTTTAATTGTAATTATGCAAACAATTTTTTACTTTTTAAATATATATTTCATATTTATATTTCGTCCGTGAGCGACGCTGTCTTTAAACGATTATAATTTCCAAATTGGTTTCTATAGGGACATGATCTTTCCACAGTTACTTAAAACAAGCTGCATAGAAAATATTCTTCTTCGCTAGAACACGAAGTTCATAAATTATTTTTTGTCAACTATAGGGAATTTTTTAAGTTTGTCACGCATCAATCAATGTTACTTTTTTTACATATTATTATTAGTAATTACTAAAAAAATATGTGATTTCTTATTCGGAAGGTGTGATCTTTATAATATAAAAGGTCTGAGCGAAAATATGGAACACAATGAACATTTTGAAAAGGGTGAGGAGTCCCATCATGTAAAACATTCTACTCTCAAAGCTCTCAATTTTAAATGTTCACTTTTCCATATTGATAATTATTCACTTTGTATTACTTTACAAAGGTCTATGGATCTCAGAAATGAAGAAATTAATGAAATTGAATAAATATTTCATTAATTTCTTCATTTTTGAGATCCATATTTTAGTTAACACTAAAATATTTATTCAATTTCATTAATTTTTTCATTTTTGAGATCCATAGACCTCTGTAAAGTAATACAAAATGAATAATTATCAATTTGGAAAAGTTGACTTTTTCGTTATACTACGTCACTGAGTTCTTCAAACCGGAGCACTGTGCGTCGCCGCGCCATCGTCGCGTCGGCAGATCGGAAATTTTGAAAGCTGCAGCTGCTTTTCACCGCGGGTCTCTGTATCCACACCGACTTACACTGTCAATTTACCGTCGATCGAAAATCTCCTACCCGGAATAATGGACAGCTGGAAATGGTGGATGGATTGAAATGGAACCCGGAAAACGCAACGATAGGGGTAACTTTCCTCGTCAATCAATCCATGATATTCGGGATACATACGGATTTGTTCGTAGAGAAATTCAATTCTCGTATTTGGTCGAACGTTTTCCATTTCACTCTACTCCTATTTATCTTTCGTCGATCGTCAGTCTTCAAAAATAATTTCGGGCTGCGCGCGTTCCGGCGAACAGCCGTTGTCTATACGCATTGTGCCTAGCTCTTTCGAAATGACGGGATCTCTAATTGCCAAAGAACAAGCGGAATATTCACTCTTCAATCCCGGGGATGAAATGCCACGAGCAAAATGCAATTTGTCAGGGATTCCATTACAATCTCGTCTGACGCTACCCCACGAAGTACTGACACCGCTGATTGTAAGCGTGTACGAATGAATTCGTCAAGGAAGTTTCCGGCTAATAACGTCTGCGCGCAAGACAGGATACAAGGAAGGACTTCCTCTTGTCGTGACGCTAGACGATCTCAATTGCGGAAGTAGTTTGTCGAAAGAGAACAAGGCCGACGATTTAAACGCTAAAAACCGAATGGATGGCTCTGGCGTCGCCTAGTGAACAAAACGAGGGTTTAATTCATATTCATTGTTATTTTTGCGCTATTTTATATATTTTTGGTGTCGCAATTCTTTTGACGATTTTTATGTAAAATAATCTTATAAACAATTTTGGGTACTTAATTATAAAAATAAATTCTTGACATAACCTTATATAAGAGTTAAGTGGGTTGAAATCGTAGTGGCGTAAGTTCCACTTTCGAAAATTTTGACTTAGGGTAGATGTCCCAATATAATAAAAATTATATACATAATACTTTCCTTTTTCTATACGTTTTTATTCCGGAGGCACAATTGGGACATCTATATCTTAAAATGTAATCTATAGATGCCAAAATGTTGGAAAGGCAAATGTCATAAATCATAAAGTTAGTGTAAATCAACTTAGCTTTAAATTATGTTCACAGTAAATTTGGCCAGTAAACGATACAAAAACATTTATTACGAATCCAATGGAGGTATTTTAAATGAGTATCAACCAGTCAAGAGGAGAGTTGAATATCAACTTGCCCCCGCTGTGGAGTAAATTGATACGTTTTGCATTCACTTCGACAACATTTTATAATTCATGTTGCATGCATTTTCGAAAATCATTGCAAAATGTAAAAAGGAAGAATCAAAGTATAATTTAATATTTCTTGTACGAAGTAATTGGGTGAAATAAAGATTCGATCGATAAACAATTGAAGAATGTATCGATTTGCTCTGTATTTAAAAGTTCAAGTAAAAAGATTAGCATGGAATAAATATAAATGTTCTTTCCTGTGTAGGAATTCATTCGGGACGATAAAGTACTAATCGATGCAGCTGCGAAAGAAATCATAGTGCAAGGGGTTAAAGAGTTCTCCGGTACTTTAAACTCGACCGCTTCGCAGTGCAAAGGATCCTAGAATTAACGTGCCGGCCCATCCATCAGGAAGCCGTTGCTAAAACAAAGTAATCGCTTTACGATCACGGTGTATAATCTCCCGGCAGAGACAGCAGCTGTTCAAGATTCTTGCAGCAGTCCGTAGCCGCTTAAGCAGCGGAGGTACTTGTCACGGCCGCGATTCCAGGGGAATCCGAGTCTCGTTAACTCCTCGTCTCCCTACTAATCAAGGACGTGGACGGGCACGTGCGTGGCGGTGTGGAGGCGTCGGGTACAAGAGAACGAGCGGCACGTCAAACCGTCAAACAGTGGCGTGCTCCGACGAAATGATAACAATTAACCGCCGCTAATTCCGGTTAACAAGAACGATACGCTTGAGCGGTAGATGACTCTCCTCGGAGAAGCGGCGAGAAGTTCCAGCGGTCGGGAGAACGAGACGCGATCCAATTAGTCAAGGCACCGTGAACGATCTTGTCTTCGGTGTTGGGCCGCATCGTAACAACGCCATTGAGCACGTGGGCATAAATTCAACGGCGAGCTTTACCCGACTGATATCGCCCACGGGGGAAACGGTTTAAGAGGGCACCGCGCGATCCCGCTTCTCCCATCGTCCCCATGCCCCCATTTTCTCCTATGATACACCGTTTTCCCAGTGACCCGCGCCGCGCGAGGGAACCCGCAGTAGTGCCTGTACCACAGTGGTCTAAAACGCGATTATAGCTGTTCAAAATGACTTCCGTCGTTGTATTTCCCTCCATCGGAATACAGGGGGTCTCGCTCAAGTTTCACATAGCAATATCAAATTGTCCGTTGCTGAAAAGATGGCACAATTTAACTAATTTAGCCAATAATAAACAAAAGTCTGGAATAAAAACAAAATGGGTGAGTTTCCTGGAAATTGGGGCTGATAGAAAGGAATCATTTCTGCCAAAAAGGGAAACGGTCCTCGATTTTCCTCTGTGCCATATTTTGAGCAACGTACATGCCACCGGAAACTGTTTAACTTTCATTTAGAACATTTTTCAGCATCATCAACGATATTCGATTGAATCTATGTAAATCGGTCACCCTGTATATTTAATCTACGTAAATGCGTAAATAGTACTGTAGACTCTTTTGTCTTAGCCCTTTCCTAGCCGAACTTAATATCAAAGACCTGAAATTTAAATATCACTTTATAATAATTATTTTAAATAATGTACAAAATTGTAGTCTGCTGTACAAGCTTCATGCGATTTGAGGCAATAATAATAAATAAATAAAATACATAGATAGTCATTGCGCTCGACTAGAATCGCGTCTTAGATCACTACGCGCCTATGCTACCACCTCCAAGCGCACCCAACCGCTTCCAATCGCCCCTGATCCCCCATGTTCCTCCATTTTCCGGTATTTTCCCCGTTCCCTGCGGCGCGTGCGAGAGCTCGCCGTATCATCCGCGTCCGTAAGATTCCGCCCGAAGCGGCGACGAGTCTGGAGAACTTCCGCCGTAAACCAAAAGGGAATTGGTCAGCCGGACAGAAACTCGAAATCCAACCTTTAGTCACGTAGACGTCTTGCGAATATCTCCGGGACTAGGTGGTGCACGAGCTTTGTAAACTCACGGGGCGACGGCAACGGTTCTCGCCATGGTGTCCCGTTCCGCCAGCCAGCAGATAGCTTTCGGGAAATTCGCTTCGATCGGTCGATAATGCGGCTCGTTGGTGTAATTTATGGCTTTGCAGTTTGCATACCAGTTGCCACGATAATGAGCTATGTTTCGGGATTGATAATGACGTTTGCGCGTTCACTTCGCCTCTTGTAATTGTGGCGAGAAATGGTTTCGCCGGCTCGGAAGACAATGCGTCGAGACACGTCGATGCAGTTAGGTGCTAACGAACGTCTAATGATGCCACCTATTTTTGATCGTATTTCATTCTAGCAAGGTGCACGCTGTTTCGCCTGTGGTTGGTAAGCGTTTGCCGCGTGCTCTGATTGGATTCGTAGACCGTGAATGGGGTAAAGGGGTAAGTGGGGTAAAAACCGTATACACAACCAGGAAGGTCGGTGTCGAGATGAATCCGACGACCTACTACCATAATATAACATCGAACTTTGAAATAACGTTAAGATAATTTTGGCCACGGAAACCGAGCTTCCAGTTCACTGTGTTGTAATAAATGACACTTTGTGTTATGTTCTATAACTAGGATTACTATACTTGAATATATGAAGTGGTTATAAGCATAAAGTGTATAAAGAATACAAAGTGATTACGTTTTATCGCTATGACAGCACTGTGCTCTCTTCTATTCGCCAATTGCTGCCGCACAGTGATTTGAGCAATGGAAAGAAATAAAAAGATGAACATTTTTTTTATAACATAATCGTAATTTAAAGTCTTTATTCATACATACACATTTGTAAAAATCCGAAAATTAATCTTCAACACCCAGGAAACACGTTACTATGAACAGCGATCTACTTGTCTTTGCTTCATCAAGCATTTGTCTGTTGCATCGCCGTGATACTAACATCGATTTATTCAAAGTACACGGCAATAAATATAAATATGATTGGATTATTCAACTGGAGGTATTAAACATTTGTTATTTTGATTGTAAAATGTTTTAATTATTTATCGCATATTCAGTTTTATCGTCTCAAAGTTACACATCTATTGAGAACCTAATATATACGTTCGATTATCGTGATCGTTTTTTGCAAATATATTCGTACATAATTTCTTATTATTTATTAACCTCTTACATTGAAATATTTTATGTTATATATGTATTACGTTAGAATGTGTGTTACCTGTTTATTTATTATGTTGATGTATGTGTTACATATTTGTATATAATGTATTTATATTATATAACAGATTTTTATGTGTCTACATACATACTTAACGTACCGACACCTAATAATAAACATGTTTCTAATAAGAATTAGTGCACAGTTTCTAAAAATACACAATACTAAATGTTGATAAAAGATATTTTTATTCCACACAAAAACAAAATCATTGCAATCTTTTTTAACGTAACCGTATATTACTTATGTACAAACCGATTCATCTTAGCATTCCTTTTAAAAAATTATTAGCTAAAAAATTTGAAATATATTAGTATATTAGCAGCAGAGAAAGCTGTATAAAACTGTTCTTTGCAATCCGAAATACGAAAACTTTTCAGATTCTTATAATATAACAAACAACAAATTAGGAACTATTTCAGTCTCAGGATATGTCTTGCCGTTTCTAAGATATGTTAACATAATGTTGAAAATAATTGAGCATCACCTAAAAAATGATTGACATTCTCTCACTTACTACATAACATGCACGTATACATAAGCATGCCATAATTTGACAAGATCTGATATCGTTCTACTAATAATTGGACTTTACATTTTTGTCCCGCGAGGCTTTGTTCCCGTCGCATCGTGCGTAGTATCGTTAAAATCCAAGTACGTAAACTATACCATAAACTATACCATTAGCAACACCACACTTTGCATTGTTATCGCCCTAAAATAGAGCGTCGTCGAACCAGAAAATTTCGAATTGTAATCACAATAGAACAGGAGCCGTGCCGAATTCGCGGGAACCGTGTCTCCGATTTCCCCGTAAGATACACGCAGATTACTTTCTAAGAGCCTGGAAGCGCGACACCGTACGTTCGCGTTAAAGTGGCATCAAATGAATCCCCTTTCATACTGTCAGCGGCGTTTCGTGTTTGCGAGAACAGAGGGACCGGGTACCCAAGATAGCTCGTCGGCTCGTCGGTATTCAAGGAACACATATTAAGAGGTCTACGAGGATCGGTCCGGGATTGTGGAAGTCCGTGGGTAGTTTGAGCCGGGCGCTCATGTTCTGGCACGGTAAACTGCGACGAGCAGCTTTCAGAAGGCATCGCGTCTGGTATCAAGCGATGGATTGTGAACCGGTTGGATGTAAAGGAGCATCCACAGCTACGGTTGCAGCGCGGCATGATATGGCACGGTGGTTATACGCGCAGCCGTCTTTATTGCCCCGGGTGAAGGATGTGGACTTAGCTTAACGGAGTGTTCCCTTCCGCTCGTAGAAGCCACAGTTTCCTTCGGCCGCTTCTTCTTTTTCCTCGTTTGGCCCCTCTTTTCAAAGGCTTTCTTCTCCCTTTCTCTGCCTAGGCGTTTTCTTTAGCGGCCGCTCCCATTCTCCCATTTCTCCGCGTCCTCTCCCTGCTACTGCTCGTATGTCTCTCGCCAATGCCAACAAAAGACGGCAGTAATCTGCAAACGACCTAGCTTACATCTAACGAGGCAACACATTAGTCACGGCCAGTGATCTGTATGAGTAGATATTACGCGTGATGCAATTTTATTTACGATACGCGATTACGGGCAAACGGCATGGCAATTCACCGCGACTGACGCGTCCGCGTAATTGCGTTTTTATTCCCATCGGCGTGTGCCCCTCGGCAGCTTCTTATTAAATATCCCCGGATCGCATTCTTCTTTATTCCCCGGAATCCACTGTCTGTTAAACGGCAAGAAACTGGGTCTCTGTTCAGAGACTGGGAGAATTGCTGTCTTCGTACGGTTAAGGGTTGCACAATGAACCCGCCACTGGCCGGGCAAGAGGAACGCTTCTTCTTGTAATGAGACTCTTCACTGTTACATCTCTGATATAAGATTTTTCTAGTGGTTTAGGGAACAATAGAGCGGCCGAATTATTCAAGATGGGGTGAATGTACCGGTTGTGGCCACTTTAAGGATTTAGAAGAATTTTAAAGGAAATTTTAATGATCTGCAGAAATAAACAGATGATGTATTCTTAAACGAATTGTGATATCTTGGATTAGCCACATTTTGTCAACTTAATGCATAATAGTTAATAATGAGTTAATAATAAGTACTGCATGTACAGATGAAAATATCGGTGCTGTAAGCGATAGTGTCGGAGAACACTAGGCTTTAGAAGCAAACATAACTCGTGTTATTATCGAAATACATCTCCAGTTATATGAAAAAGTTACTCGAAAAGTTTCTTGCTTTGCCGAAACTCTAATTAAATACTGGAAATTTTACTTAATGCACTAAAACCATATTTCGATTTTTCAGACATTTCTGGTTTTAAACATATTTTTTTACGTGATAAAAATTATGAATTTGATAATGTTTTTAATGAACGTAATTGCATATAGAAAAACTTGATCAACATAATAACATTAAATGAATATTTAAAATTATTCTTATTATATATCTTATTACATTGTTTCGAATGAAAATGAGGTTAGGTTCGATTACGTGATTCAATACAAGAGACCACGAAAATCTATATTAAATCTATATTAAAAATATAAAAATATGCACGATAAGTTTCGTTTTATTGTTGTTAATACTCAATAAAATCCTGTTACGATATAATTTGTAAGGAAATCTTCAAGAAGCGGTACGATTTTTTCTTTAATCCGTTAATTACATTTTAACATATGAAAAACGTAATACCCCTTCATGAATCTCACGTGTTAATAAGTAAATATAATAAAAAAGTAGATCATCAATTTATATATAACACTGGACTCGTGGCGGTAATTATATTCAAAACGTAAATATCATAAAATTATCTTTCAGATAAAAAATATTTAGCTTCGAGCTTCAATTTTTACGTGGTTTGTATCAATTCAAACTTCTATGTTCGTAAATTTTAATAGCACTTTGGACTCGCCATTTGAGTACAAAGGGTTAGTAAGCTCTAGACAATACAATCATTAAAGGATAATATCAGACCAAAAGTTCCAGCTGCGGGATTTGAAACAATGACAGTTATAATAGACAATGTGGTGGAAAAAGTGCACGCTTGCGGAGCGGAAAATGAGAATCATCAATGCTTTGTTATACCGAGATATTTCAATTCACGTAACCACCTCGAATATTTTTGTATTATGAATAGAAAAACATTGAGTTCTCAGTATTCTTTTCCCTTTTATCTTTTTAGGAGGAAAATTGCCTCTTACGAATCAAAAAACATCGACCTTCCATTATGTTATATTATTAAAACTACTAATTTATTTATTTAGAAACATTGCATATCATTTTGTTATACTTTAATTAAGTTGCGCAAATTTTTTTATTTCGGTGAATTGAACATTTTTTCTGTAAAATATAAATGTAACTATATGTTCAAGAAGTTTTTGTTTCTTGTTGATTTATAGGTAAGGCAATAAGATTTCGTACATTTTATTTAATTATCAAAAGTTCGGATGATTTCTCGACTGAAGCCGAACCTTTTAGAAATAATCATTTGACGTTTCTCTAACAGCAATTGTTCTTTAATTATTATAGGTCAACCGATAATTGTATGCATGTAAAATAAAACCCCCATTGGAACTTCTAATTTGAGGTTATTTGAAAGAGAGGTATTTGGTCGTCCCATAAATTCGCAGTGTGCTCATAACTGCTAAATGACTAAACTAAACTTTTATGCTTCAGTTTAGTCTATAGAAAGTATTCAAGAGCCATAAGTCGTCAAGTTATGAAAAACATGACCGTTAACTACAAAGGTCAATAAATTATACATTAACGATAGTTGCACGATGCTATAAAAATATGCACTGGTAGGAAAATGAACGTCGATGACCTCGAAAGTTCCGAAAAAATTGCTTTGGAAAAGAAATATTTTATAGAACATAATGGTTTTTTAAAACCATTCATATCGCATGCATAATATATTTTGTATATATTTTACTCACTCAAAATATATACTCTTATTTGTATATATTTTATAATATATTTTGTACTCACACATTTTGAGAATATATTTAGGTGGCCTTACTTAGGCGGACCACCTTGTATACACGTATAGTTCCTCTAATATACACTTAACACGGTGAGCACCGCGTCGCCCAAATATGGGTGACGCTAATTTTTAAACAATTTTGAAAATTCATTTTCATTTTAATATATCCAAACAAACTGAATTTGACTAGGATGTTTCGAAAGAGTTTTAATGTCATCCCCTATGATCAATTTTAACTTTCTAATTTCGCTTTAACTAATTAAATTGCTCTGATTTTGTGAAATTTTTGTAGTCGATTGTCGGCGCTCAACGTGTTAAGCAATTAAAGCAATATTATTTGCTACTGAATAGTGCTGATATTGTCCAAGAATAACATTAAGTTTTTAGAACAATTAATCCATAAAAGAAACTATATTCGTAAAATATTTGAACGATATTCGCAAATATGTAAGCGTCCGGAAACTAATGGCCAGGAATGTAGTTTCATATGAACAAAATAAATCAGACGAAATAGAATAAAAATATTAGGCCAGAAAAATAGTCCGCCTCTTGTAGGTTAAATAGCTTCGAACGCGAAGATTTAAAAAGAGTAAAATCTTTGTTATTGCTCTGACTCGATATTCAGAGAATACAGAACAAATATTTTGCCAGAATTGGAACGAACCAAATAAAATATCTGGCAAGTAGAACGAGCAAACACTGTGCGCTATTTGCATATGCAAATCAAACAAATAAAATTTCAGATAAGTGGCACCAGGGAGGAAAATATCGAATAAGCAGAACGAGGAAATCCGACTAAATGGAACATACCAATGAAATATCAAGTAAGCAAGTTAAACATAACCCCGCACCAGTCAGATACTGGCTATAGATTAACGACTGGCTAGAGAGAGAGGTGAACAAAACGAAATAGAAGAATCGTCGTTAATATCGCGTGCGTACAAGCTCACGCGGAATTCAATCGTGTTAATCGCGTGGAGAACGAAGGGCTGTGCATCGGGAACAAACATTACGCGCGTTGCGTGGATTCGGCCCTTACCGTTCACCTCTGGAAATCGTTTTTTTTCGACGATCTCTCGCCGGGAGAGATAAAACCGGCGGGATTTTTGCGTTCACGATACGGACGTAATAACGGCGGCTTTTCGTTTCCCAGTCCGATCGGAAAGCGATCGCTTGATACGAGCGTGATAACTCATTAAGGCAGGACCACCGCGTACCGTGAGCTTTTTATTTTGACCTGATCGTGTAATCGTCGGATTACGGGGTCCGAGAACGAGCTGGCTTTCTCGCGAATTTATCTACACTCTCTCGGACAAAATCGCTGTGTGCACGATCCAGGTAAGTGAGCACCTAATAGTTCGTGGGTGGTCCGTGTCCCCACACTTGGCCAGGATTTCAAATCTCGAAATTGAGTAAACGACTGGCTTTGCTGCTACGTCCTGTAAATGCTCCGTTTCCCATCATTTTTCATTCTAATTCATTCCTGAATGTCGTTAATAGTGACTGCGGATCTTTATGTAAAATGAAATTGCTATCAGTTCAGTGGCTTAGAATAATAGCGGCGTAAGTCATATCTTCTTCATTGCATTGTTTACTGACCAAATTTATTATTAAAATAACTTAGAGTTCAGTTAATTCATAGCAACTTTATCATTTATCGCGCTTGTCTTTTTAACATTTTATTCTAGAAATCCAGTTACGGGTCGAAAGTGACCCGGCGCCGACTCGCCACTTCGCTCATTCCTGTCGCGTTTGTCAGGTAACTGAATGCAAATAATAAGGTTTATATTTGTTTCGAGCATGCTATATCACAAATTCGTCCGGGTCAAACGTAAAGTATTCATCCGCTGACCGTGTTGATCTTCCATAGCTGCTAGACTATTTTGGTGAACCTACTGGCGCATGTAGATTTAATAGAAGACAAACGTAATAATACCGAACCGCGGAATCCAGCACATAAAGTTTTCAGTGTTCAAGCTTCAGCTTCAGCTGTTCTCGTATCTTGATTGTTTCCGACGGAACAAATATCTGACAAACATAATATACAATTACGGTCGCTCATCCACAATAGGTACTGAAGGAACTTTAGAATTTTGTGGTGTAGGGATAATAGAGAGGACGATAATTAACCAACGTATGGTCATTGTGGTGACGGGATAACTAGACAGCATTGTCCCTAAAATTAGAAACAATATAAATACTTGTTTTTACTTTAAATAATAAGGTAATTTATGTGTATATACGGAAATATTCGGACATGTGATAATTATAGAAAAATGTGGACCAAATGAATTTTCTCTAGATGCTAGAATGATTAGTTTGGTAAACAATCATGAAATATATTTTTAGCATAATTCCCCAGATTTTTTCATAGTTATACGTGCTCTATAACATAAACATTGTTAAATGCGTAACTGAAATACGTATACAGAGTTTTTCTTGGTTAGTTATCGAACGGTATAATCGAAAAACCTTCAAGGACAATTTTGACCACCTTAATCGACTAGGACCTTTTGGAAAGAAATTTTCTATTATCTGAAACACTGTCGAGCGTTGCTGCAATTATGTGAACATCAAGGTTACACATCCAACTTACACGTATCAGTGTAACTTTCTATGAACACATTAGGGCAGTGATGAATACTATTACACAATTTGTGACTTCCAAAAATCATTGAAAGAAGAATGAGCACATTCTGATTTAATTTCTGTATATGAGGATTTATTTCAATTTGAATTCTGCGCAGAGATCTGCAGTCTGCTAGCCAGATACGGTGAGAATTTTACCAATTGAATCGGTCGTGGATGAAAACGAGAGAAATCAAAGTAGAAGGTACAGTTATTAAACGAGTGGCTCGACAATTCGTCGGAAAGTGATGCGCGCGGGAGGTCGGGGATTTTTCAGGGATGTCGCGCGAATTTTACGGCGGCTGAACCACGCGATATTGTTGCCGTGTTCGCGTCGAAAATTTTAAGCAGATGCAAACCGGTAATACAATGCCGACGTTAAAATGAGCGCTCACGTTTCGCATAAATCCGGTAAATTTTTCCGGGATCGCGGGCGCAATAAACATCGATCGGGCGCCTTCTTTGGCCCCGGGAGCTATAAAATGGCCGAGAACGAATTCAAAGTAGAACGTCGAGTGGCAGGGCTCTTTGTAACTCTGCCTCACCTTTACTTCAAGACGCGTGCGTACGTGACGCAGAAACGCGACGTCGTTTACAGAGCGCCCAACCCTCTTTTTGAAGAGGAATTTCACTACGGCCCTTGAAATGTGAGCCGATAAACATGTCGCGAAATTCTTGTTTAAGTAGAACGATCTCGGAAGCGCAATCAAAGTTAACCCCCCTTTGCACTCGAAGCTATTTTAACTAGGTAAATGTGTTCGACGAGTATACGAATGTGTTCGATATGTGTGTTCGAATAGTATACAAATTTAAAGGGTTAATGCTCCCATCATCGGATTTGGATTCTGAAGAAACTAGCAAATTAATACCAAATGGACTTTTGTTTAGACCTTTTGATAGGCCACTGACTAAAAATCCTTTGTGGCAAGTTCTACTCAACGGAAAATTATGAAAAAATTAGTGAATCTTCTAGTTAATGGAGCACAAAACTCTGAATTTTTCAGAATTTCTAGCTGCAGAAGCGATTAAAAAAATGGAATCTTTAAAGTGCTAATTTCGGAATGAAAGCGGCCGATTTACCACGTTCATATTTTTACCCTAATAGTTATGCAAGATGACTTTGAAATAACCTTGAAAACGCCCATGTATTAAAAAACTAGTAGTGTCATATGACACCCCACTCGAAATACTAAAAGACACGTGTCAGTTTGTTTCCTTTTAAATCATGTGGCTACGAGACTTTCCACAATCTCAACTTAAATGGGACATGCTGTATAAATAAGGTGGTGGCTGAAACAAAATTAGGCTGGCATATGTTGTTGCTATATGGTCGTGTCAGATTTCAATTACTTTTAAACATTTCCGTGACGAAAAAGGCATTCACGCCCATTGCAGTCGTTTTGCTGCTACGAAGAAATATTCCGTCATACCCGGTTAACCGCTTAAGATTCCTCCTAGTATAACACAATTTTGGAAAATCTCATTAATCCCTTGACGCTCCCGCTTGTTTCTGTCACGGGCACGCTAACTCAACGAAGAACAGTTTTAAACCGTATAAACTTTATTAAAGTCGAAACTATGCTTCATTTTCTATTCAGGCACGAGAGCTTCTACCACGAGGGAATCGAATGGCGTAAATCTCCTCTTGACAATCAAGCGAAAACAAATTAAATTTACTCACATTTCTGAAACGACACGTATAGGTGACAATTATTATTCAACAATTGACAATTATTGTTCGTTAAGTGATCAATGAAAACCTGAAATATACCGTTTTAACGAAGAAAAAGTCATTTAAAGACATTTAATTTCGTGATTTGGAAGAAGTCTGGCCTTTGTTAAATAGCACGAATAAATAAAATGTCAACAATTTTACAATAACAATTTAGAGAACATGTCAGTGTATTCGTTTGAAGTGTGATTATTAGACTGCAGAAGTTTATGTATGATAAATGTGTAAAATGCGTATAGCATTTATGTAAGAAAAATGTGTAAAATACGCAAAGTATTTAGGTATATAGAGTATGTAATTTATACACGGATTTTTATACAAAATAAAAATTGTCTGCATTTATCACGACGTAGAAAAGCTAGATACATAGACTTATTTCTTTTTTTAATGATTTTGATATGTCCGTAAATTCATAAAATCTAGTAATGAGCAATATTGATATGTAACAGAATATTTACTACATATATATATATATATATATATATATATATACATATACATATACATATACAGGGTATCCAATTTGAAGTAAAGTTAATATAAAACGCTGTTTACAATTATTCCGACACGTTGTAGTTCGCATGGCAATAAATTACGAGCATTATTTCCAAATCTAGCGTTCATAATTGGTGACGTTTGTTTGTTAAAATTAATTTATACACGTAGAATGACCGCTCTGCAATATATTACTGCATATATTATAAATAGAAATATGCAAAACATATTATGCAAAAGTATAAAATAAAATATGTATTTTAAGAATCCTCTACTCACAAAACAAATTTCTGTTCAGGTTCCATTCTCTTAACAATTTCCTATAAAAACATGAATTTACATAAACTTCCGCGCTCGAGTGATTCTAAAATCCAACCTTTTTCTGTCCGCGTGAACCGGTGAAAATAGCAAATTTGCGAGAAACAGAAACCCGTTCAACAAATACTTTTCCTAAAGTTTCTCTCCGCTTGAAATTTAGTCAACAGTTTATTTGCTCGTAGATAGGTACGAACCCATTGAATATGAAATCGATTCGGAGTGCGGGAGGCATCTTCCTCGGCTGGCTATGCACGCCGGTACCGCCGTGCCAAATCAGCGTTCGATCCTGAATCTAAATAATCCTAAATCAAATGCAGCGATTTCGAGAACACAGCAATCTGTTACCGGCAAGCATGTGGGAGTGTCTGAAATGCACGGAGACCTGTTCCTCGGATTGCGTCGCGCCGGCCTGCTGGCATCGAATGCGACTCGAGACATCGATTCACATTGAATTAACAGGGTATCTGAAAATTTTCGGTATCCAACATGCATTGGACTCTGTTCAATTACCACAGGCCGCGTCCCTGAGCATTCCTGAAATCTTGAAATGACCGAATTAATCGGCACGACATTCTGAGATTCTTCGGCATTTATGACGATGCTGCTTCCTTGGTATCGTAACTTCTCATCGAATTTTCTAGCCATTTACAAGTATCGTTTACGTTACGGTTGCGTTATGTTTAACGTAGTCCTCTAATTCAATGTAGTTTTACGATGTAATTTCTCTATTACCAGTTTTGCGAATTATTTTCGTTCGTTTAACATGATAACTGGCAGCTGTAAATTCAGGTATGACGAACATTTTTTGATTCTTTACATGCGAAGCGTAGAGAACTTTCACAAAACATTTTATTACAATTATACAATTACAATACCGAATATGAAAAATTGGTATGATCATCAGTATGATCGATATGTAGAAAAAAAGATTTTTAATTCTTTAATACACTTTCCATAGATTTATGTATTACCAGAACGCACAGTTTCCTTTTTACACATACGTATCCATAATCGATACAAACATATGAGCGTAACCAATTATAAGTGTACCGGTCTCAAATTGTAAATATGTAATGAAAATGTAGAGTACTTTATCATTTAACTATATTAGTTGAAAATTCTCAATATTTAACATTAAATATTAAAAGTCACTGTCTTCATTCATCAATTTGGACATAAAATACGGATAATATTTGAAACTATGATTTCGTGGTGTTGGTAATATGGACCGTTTATTTTGAAAGTGACGTACGTCCATTTCTTTTAAACGAGATATCACATAATTTCTGATTAATTTGGTGGAAACGTTTTTTGTATAATTAGTTAATATTTAAAATCTTAAAAATTGCCAATGCTTTGTTCAATTTAAAATTGACCAATGAAAGAAATTGCTTAGCGACTAATTACGAAAGTGGTGTAACACGTCATGGGTTTATTATGATGCTATAAAGCGATGTAAATAAATAATAAATTACGCCAAATGAAACGAGAGAATTTTGTTTGAACGAAAAATCTGGAAAACACAATAGAAAAACGGGTAAGAAAAAGTGAGAAAAGGTGAACTGGCTGAAAATATGTTGGATGAGGTTTTGCAAACGTGCACCGTATACTTTTTTATATAAAACATCGATGGAGGACAGAATTTAAGACGATTTATCACCTACATGTCGGGGAGAACAACAAAATTTGAAAGAATCGCCCTGGCGCCGTTGTATAACGATGCCGCACCTAGTACATACGAAAAATATAAAAATATGGAGCAGTTATTACCTTATATACCACCTGTGTATCATGAATATTTCAAAACACTGCCACATAAAGAGCATAAATAAATAATAGCAACATCTTATGTTAAGTTTAACAATATATTAGTATAATTATCATTAAAAATAAAAAATACTACTACTATTTTAGTTCTTGTTATTATTTATAAACGAAATTGGGTTAATACAAAATATATCTCAAGTGATATTTGATTTTTCATAATTGAAATTAAATGATTTTTACAATTGACTAATTACGAAAATGGTGCAAGTAAATATATATTATTTTAGTTAAATTCGCCTAAAAGATATTTATATAATCAAATTACACATTGATAAATTAGTATTAGAATTGACTAATAAGCTAACCTTTAATTTTCTCGAAACATCATTAAAGAAACAGGGACAAATATTCTGAATATTTGAGATCTTTGAATATTGAGGTTTATTAAATGGAATGTGAGCAGCATTGTAGGTAGTGAATCGTGTCTGACTATTGGCGGAATTTACTACTTCCTCTCGTTAAGTGGAATTTCTATGTTCGTGTTTTACGGTGAACACCATGAGGGTTATATTTAACTTACGCTACGTTTGATCTAGAACGTGCAGGAGTTAAATATAGTTCCACCAATGGAATGGATTTTGTGTTTTATGAACTGAATATGTTCCCGAGGGTCCGTTCTTCTTCTGATTTGACAGTCAAAATTTTAAGAGCTAAGAGATATGGTCGTATGTGAACAAAATTTCTATTCATATAAAGACTAAGGAAGTATAATATTAGTATAACTATTAGAGAGAGAGAGAGAGAGAGAGAGAGTATAACTAAGAAAGTATAACTATTAGTAAAATTTAACGTGACTTTAAAAACATTATTAATTCTTAACTGATATCATTGTTTTCACAAAAATGACTGACGTCACAATAGATCCCATATGAAAAGTGCAAAATGGATGTGTTAATTTAATTCTAGATAAAATTTATATTTTATTCTACAATACACGTAACATTAAACTGTGACTATCAATTATAACATTGAGATATTGTATCATTCAACGTTTGCCTGAAATATTTTTCCGTATCTGTTACAGCTGGCATAGAAAATAATAAAAGCATGGAAAATTAAACTTTTACAATGCAGAATATAATATAATATAATATAATATAATATAATATAATATAATATATAATATAAATACAATGTTGGAGTTTTTCATGTCCTTAGTATACCAGTTATGAGTTAATACGTAATGCGTCAAGTTCGTATGGCTTGTAGTATGATAAGTAGTATTGCTATGTCATGATCAGACGCGCCGCTTGACTCCTCTCCACTAGTATTAATTTTTCAACCCATTTTTTTCTCAAAAACGGAGCCTTAAATGAAAAACGTTGTTCTTTCTTCTCGATTTATTTTTGCATGTTCAATTATCCATTTACTGTTCTTATCCATTACTATCACCGTGACACCCTGTATGTTGAGTACGAAATATAATCTCGGAAACTAAAGGCGAACGGCGGTATCATGTATAGGAAAAAGTTGTTCAGTGACCTTGATAATATATTTCAAAATTACGTAAAAACAAAACCAGTTAATAGTTACTCGAATAACTTATTCGAAGACAGAATTATGCGAACAATTTATTCGAATAAATAGACAGAACAATGTTTGACTAATAATGAGTAATCGTTATTCGAATAAAATGTTCGACCGAAAAGAATTGATTCGGATAATTTATTACCGAATAATTTATTATTCGAATAATTAATTACTTTACTCGAAATATAACGAACAACATGAACTCGCGACACCTACCACCCGACAATTTAAATTATTCGTGTAACGTGTATTTTGACCGATGCGCGATTAGTGTCAGTCTCGCATTGCCACAGGATACTTGTGTTATATTTAGTATGATCGAAGTAAGCGAACCAGTGTAACCTCAACAACTTTAGATAAATAAATATTTATCTAAAATATTTATCTATTCGAATAACGTCCACCTCTGCTCCCTCTATTAACACACTCGCGAAGGAAATTTTTGATCGTCCCGCTGGGAGCGTTCTCTCAGAACTCATTTTCCAACTCGCTAATACAATTCAGCATCTATCTCTATTGAATTCCGGGCTTAGAAGGTTCAATTTTCGCCTGGCGCCCCAAGTACCCGAAAATCAATACTTTCCCTCGGCGAGGACACGGTGAGACAGAGGATCACTGGAAGACAGTCGTTAACCAGATTATCCGACCGAATTTGTTCAGCAATTACGAACGAACTCGAGGACATATCGAGCGGTGTGGGGTGGCGCGGCGGCGAGACTCGTCGTTGTTCTCGCCAGATTGCCGTAGCAAGTGGAATAGGCGAGTCTCGCCGACTTAGCCGAGAAGAGAGAGAGAAAGAGAGAGAGAGAGAGAGAGAGAGAGAGAGAGAGAGAGAGAGAGAGGGAAAAGAAAAGGAGAAAGGCGGTTCCGTTTGGTTGCTTAGGTGCGCGGGAACTGGCGTGGAATCGAATAGGAGGCCGGAAACCCGGTTGCGGAAAAGAAGCAGACGCGGACAGGGTGCTAGCTGACTGCGGCCAAAAAACGGATTACGTCTATTAGGTTCGACGGCTTCTTAATGGTGCTCCGACGGGGCCGCGAACCCGGCTCTCGACCACTTTGCACGCGGTAAGGTCGAGCAAAGGGACCGTCGGAAACCATTGTCTCGGAATCCGAGAGAAGGTGCACGGTGTGCGCCATGGCGAGCCATTCGTTGTGGATCCAAGCGAAAGAAAGCGACTGGGGTCGTTGCATCGGTGTCGCAGCTGCTGCTCGAGGCTCACGTATTCCCGTGTTACTTTGCTTTGTATCGAAACGCGATATTCGGCTCGTATATCACGCGGCTTTCTTTATTTTCCCTACGGTGAATTTGTTTCGCACGGCTCACCGCTGCGCGAATTGACGCTGCATACGGAAGCCATTTTCCACGAACGGATGCTGCTATAAACGAAATGTTTTGACGTGTTTCCAGTGGAAATCGGGGTCTACATTGCTGAGAGACACATTGGTCGCGTTCAACGCGAGGGCTGAAATTATTACGGAGCGCAAAGTTTTCGGTTGAAACCGTTCTTTCGAATAAGTACAGTACAACCTCGTTTATCGATCAGTTATGCAAATGTCTGTCAACTGAGAATTCCATTATCAAAACTTCGATTATGCGGACGGTATTGTTTAACCAGTTAGCTGTGTTTGCCGAGTATGCTCGCCATGGAGAAGTGGCAGTATTTCGTGTTATGACGAGTATACTCGTCATGTGTCAAAAGTAGTGACCATTGGCTATATAAATTGTGATTTCAGTGAGAAGAGAAACATATTCTCAAATTTCAAGATGTTTAGAATATTTTGAGGCCAGGCCAGAATAAAACGAACAAATAAGAAATATAAATAATTTGAGATAAATTGGCTGAAACAGCTTATTAGTTCGCATGGCGAATTTATTTATGTGCAGTGATAACATTTTTAGATGTAAAAACAAGAGTCGAAAGACAACTAATTCGTATCAAAATTATTGTAGCTCTGGGAAATGATGCTTCTGATGATTTCTGTTTAAATGCAGAAGTTAATGGCTTATGATCTGTTTTAATTAAATCTCGCCCCTTTATGATAAATCTGAACAATTTTACTGCAGTATGCATACAGAGTGTATTAAAATTATTGTAACCTCGCGAAATGAGGGGTTCCTGAGGTGATTTGAAATAACTTTTTGCTTAGCGAAAATGCAATCCGCGGCTTTGTTTACGAGTTATTAATGAAAAACAGTGACCAATGAGAGGTGAGCTAGGTAACGTCCAACGTGCAGCAGTGACGTCAAGAACCCTACTTCGCTTCGGGGCGCGACGGAAGGAGAAGGCTAAGCTCGGGCTCCGAGCCCAAGGAATAAAGTCACGGAGCGTGAATTTTGAAAACCGCTGTTCATCTTCATTTTAGAATGTCTGAAGAATATTTACTAATTCCTCGGACCAGAAATAGTAAGTAGTTTAATCGTGACAGTTGTTTTAATTCTCTGGTGCGTATAATACCTCATGTGTGCCATATGAAATTTTTATGCGATCCGTACAAAGAAGATTAACAATAAGTAACGCCGTCGAAGTACGTAAATGAAATCGTAATTCAAATAATTCCGTGTCCGAACAGAATTCAGCGAATAATTCGCTAAGCTTTGTTACTGATAAATAACGCCGTTAAAGAACGTAAACGATTCGTTTGTTCGAGCAGTGTTAGAAATGTTATTAATGAGAAACTCGCCCATTTACAATAATGTTGATTCACTCTGTATAAAAAGAATAATAGAACGTCAACGTGAGTAAACTTCTCGATGGAATATATTGAAAGAACTATTGCGTACAATCGAACTTGTACAATCAACATAGTCTCGGCTTAAAATTACACGCTTCATCGATAAATATTTTACGTATTATATACCAAATGCTTCATCAACGAACAATCTTACGCGAAGGTGTTTACATTGTTATAAAAATAAGATTAGAAAAGAATCATGATATTGGTATTCGACGTGCAAAATGATATTGTTTTATAAGCATTTGATTTTTCCTGCGTTTTTCGTTTATTATATATGTAGTATATGTTAATGTTAATTGAATAAGTAAATATTGGTAATCAAATTATTAATTTTACAAAATAAAACCGTTTTTTTATACATACAGATGCACACTTTGGGAAGGGGGCGCCACAGCTAACTGGTTAATAAATAAACAGATCTCGCACTGGGAACATTCATAGAAAACATGTTACTTATAATAAAGTAACTTCGTTTTTGGATATAATATTTTGTAGATTTTATTTACTACACTTATTAGAATTATATTCAGTTATGGGAAAAGCTTTAACACTTTCACTATTTAAACTCTTAATTTGAGCTTTTATTAATTAAGAAAAGGTATAAAATATGTCGTGTCTTTGTGAGATGTCTTTGTTAACTGACATGATTCAACTTGGTAAAAACAATAACGATCAGAAAAGACAAAATAAATTATCGCAACCCTTCACGATTAAATTATATCAGGTGTAAAATAAAAAACTATTTGCTAGACTGATTTTTGTATTTAATCGATTTGTGGAAATTGTGGAAATTTTTTTAGTTGTCTTGTAATTGTTATTTTGTGATTAAGTAATAACGGCTGTACTTATCCATGGAAGACTCATAAGTCAATCAATGGGAATTGTTAAGATTTTTTAAAGCTCAGTGGTCAGAAGAAATCACTGCTCATAAAGGTATACAAAAATATATTTATTATCAGACAACATACAGGTAGAGTATTGCATTTCCAATTAATCGTTTTGGCAGCAGAGAATTTCTCGAAGTGTAAACAACAATGGGGCGCGGTATGCTATTAATTTTCAAGTTGGCGATCGTACGGACTAATTAATTATTCACAAAGCTGTTTTGTGAATTCATTAATTAACAAAGCTGTTGTTTTAAAATTATTCTATTCCATCTAGACTGGCACCTATTGCGATGTCATTTATTTTGAATAACGAACAACATTCAAAGAGTCCTAATGAACAACGCAATTTACGTCGATAGTCCACGTCTTTGTACATGCATGCACGTACACAGAAACTTTATTCCAGTTTGTATCGCCTAAGTTTAATTACGAAATAGATCTCGACAGAATTGATGCTACTTCCCGCCGGATCTTATGAAGTCGGGTAACTAGATAATTACATAAGTTTTAACATTCATTATGCAACCTCCAGCCGGAAAGCTTGTGTTTAATTATGTTGTGCCGGAGCGAACTTCAGTAATTTCATTGCACAATGTGTAGGTATCGCCTTTGCCTTCGATGAGCATGAAATTCTTTAGAACGTTGATAATCTTTTATCCAAATTGTTTAATAATTTCTGCGGGGCTATTCCTCTTGTAAGCTGTTATAATTGAATAATCAAAGGCTGCGAGAGAAATGGGAGTCGATTTATTGAATGATTCAGTGATGTATGAGAAATTCGAAATTGATGTGCGTGGTAAAATATTGGGTGGGAATACTGTGTGTGGAAATTTAATGTTTCATTTAATAATATTTTTAATAATGCGATAAAAAATTACGATGAATAATTTCCCTCTGTCAAACTTCGTTATTTACCTTCTTAATGTCAACATGATCTTCTAATAGCTGTTACGATTTGATCTTAACAATAAGTTTATGCTGACACGTAAGGTTAAGAGCTTATTTATTGTATAGTTGTGTTTATTAATGTTTAACAAACGGAAGAAAGTACAGGAAATGCAAACTAATTCCTATAGATATACAAAGTTATGTCAAGAAGCAAAATGTTTAGTATAACTGAAGACGGAAAGTATGTTGACATTGTAATTTAATGTACATCTCACATTATTGAAATATTTTTAGTATGAGGTGTCTTAGTATGAGTCTTTAGTATGAGGTGTGTTTAGTATGATATCCCGATTCATGAATTACACTTCTAATTGAAAAATCTAGAATAATATCAAAAGTAAGAATGCCTAAAAATTGAAAGTGTCGACATGAATAAGCTCCGATGTATATAGACGTTTTAATCATGTTTTAAACATGAAACTGATTTGTTATTTTATTCAACGAAAAACCAAAGGATAGGAATAGTAACTGATTTTATTTAATATAATTACTATTTCTTAATCTACCATCTGTTACCTTAATAAAATTATTGTAAACGAAAACTGTTGTCTGTTTCTCTACATATTTTCCATATGCTACAATAAATTTTAACGACTTCCAGTTAATAAATTAATTTTGTCTAGGCTAAAGATACATTTTTCCTTAAACGCTATCCGAATGTAATTATCTATAAATCATCAAGTAATTATTTATTTTTCCTACATATATGCCATTTTGTTTCTTCCTCATAAAAATTATGGTAACACGTAAAAGCTTTTTGACACGAGAAAATTTAAAAACATTACACATTATATTTTACGAGGTAAAGTAAGCACCTTTCACATTTCCAGAATTAATTTTATACTAGCAGACTGAATAACCTGATTGGTTTACGACCAAATTTCAAATCGAAAGAGTGAGATAGATCACGTAACATGCCAGGACTTGCGTATAGAGTAGCGACGGTCGTTTCTGTCCTATTGTATTATTCCGGAATATCGTTCCTGCGTTCATATTACGAAATTATAATCACACCCGTTATGCTCCCTATTCCTCTGCACAGAAGTCCCATATCATTGTCATCGAATAAAAAGACAACAAACGGAAACAATAGGTAAACGGTAAAAACTGTGATCACGACGCTTAGGAAGCCTGTTTTCAATAGCAACTGCCACATCAACTGAAATTATGGTACCCAGAAAATGTTCAGAAAGTTCGGTTATAAATCCAGTCTCCTGATAAACTGATAAAGCCGTGCATCGACGCGTATCTTCGACGCGGTAAATCAGTCTCGTTCAAAGGGGGATCAAAGTTATCCGATATTTTCCGGGTACGTGATATGATTAATCGTTCGTTCGTTGGGCTGATCTGTCACCGGCCGCGCATTATGGAAACGCGTCTCGCTTGAGACACGGTATTTTCGCGTCGCGGAACACACGGCTTCGCAACAGGCTGGAATATTGTAATATTCGACGAGTGGTGCGGTTAGGTTCCCGTCGGATCCTGGCGCTTGCAAATCCTTCACGCAATTTGTTCGAGTAATGATACGCTCGTTGGCCTGATAAACGTAATCCAAAGAGATTCTGTTGTCGATAAATACCCCAAATGGTACACGAATACAACAATTAGACTGTTACAAAGGCGACTAACAAATATGTTCTCTTTTCGAAGGATTTACGCATAGCAGGTACAGTGGATCCAAAAAGTACCGACACGTTAAGTTTGTTGCGACTTGCGACAATATACGGAGTATAGTATTCGTACAGCTTTGGAAACGCAATAAGTTTTTCTGAAACGGGACTAAATGACCCGAATTCTTTTGAAATGTAAAGTAATCGTTTACTGTGCAAATATTCTCTTTTCTTCTAATTTTGCGACTATTTAGAATAACAAGAAATATAAAGAATTATTGTTTCTTAACTTTTGATCTGAGTCTATAACAAAAATTAAAAAATGCATTTTGTAAATCTCGTTAACTTATATGTGTACTGAAAATTCCACTGAAAAAAGCAGATCATCTTCAAGCGGCTGTGAAAAATATAATTTTTAAATTTTCGTTATAAAATCAGATAAAAAAGTTAAAAGAGTATTTTATTATGCTTCGACATATCGTGTAATTGTTGCTTTTTAAAAAGCCTTTGTAGACGTTGTCTAGTAGACAAGTCTCTCTAACATCTCAAAAGATACGATTCGTTCGATCCAATTTCAAAAAAGGTACTCAGCGCCACTGTATACATGGTGTTCATTTTTTCTTTAGGACATGTAATATCTCTGTTAAGGTCTGACGTTAGGAAAAAATGTGTGGATAAAAAATTGTACGATTTCATCGAGCGAATGCAGAGGTGGAACAATATTTTTTCCGAGGTCATTTTAAGTCGACTTTTCAACGTCATTGTTGATTTTTTAAATGGAACGGTATATTTTCGTTAAGGCAATATTGCAGGCCATAAAAAACGAATTCATCCTTGTTTATTATCATGAATTTTAGATGACCACGAATACTATAAATCACGTTTAAAAAATCGACAATGACACGATTAAGCAATTTTTCACATATGCGTTTCTTTTTATCAGGAGACATTACTTGTGCTAGAGATAAAATGAACAATGTATAATAACTGCTTTCTATTGAAGGATTCGTGATGAATACTTGGAAATGATTAACTAACATCACACAAATTGTATTATATTGTACACTCACGGTAAGAGCAGTGGGCGAAGCAGATCGGCCAGTCTGAAAAACACATGAAAATTCAAAATTAGTAAAAGAACGAATGGAACATTGGAAGTTGAGAATCGTCTCTGACCAATGGCGATATCGTCTACTTCCTTACTCGAGACTGATTTCCCAAGGTACCATTATAGTACTGGAGTTTTGTAAGTCTCCGCTGGATTCAAGGTTTAAAAGATTTCTTCTTAATTTTCCACAGTTCTTGGAATTGTAAATTCTTCGAAGGTTTTCGCCCTTGGATAGGTAGGGAAAGTTCCGCGGAGGCTCCTGTCGTAGTGTTGTGACCGGGGCATACCGGTGAAATTTTTAAATACTTCCAAAGAAAGGAGCATGTGGAGGGCAGCCAGGGTTCGGTTGTTCGGTGACAATTATTTGCAGTGCACCAAAATAATTGTCGGTAAAATGTCGGTAGCAAAGCCGTGTTTATTATTCAAGCTGGTGCTTATCAATCGCAAAATGTGAAAGAAATTGTTCAGAAACCCACGCGTTTAAAAAATTTTAAATTCTTGTCTTTTTTCATATTGATCAGAACGATTATGATTCCTGAAAAGAATAATTTTTGGGAAAGACTGTTTTAAAATACGTTCGCTGGTAATTGTCTTCGCTAAAATGAAAATTTTGTCGTCGTAATCGTGGACTGACTAAATATATCTTGCGTCACGTCCACGGGAAACTGAATGAGCAAGATGAAATTTTAAAATTGAAGGATGTAGAGACGTGAGAAGATTAAGAACGCTTTTCCACTGTAGGGAAGAAGGCGGGTTCCTCGCGTTTTTATTTAAAATTTTCTGTTCTGCGTTTCGTTGCACAATTTCCGGTAACGAACGCGATGCGCATTCCGCGAGCAGATGCTACCTGTCCAAATAAAATTTGACGCAGTGAAATCCAGTACTTAATGCAATCTGGCTTGAATATCCGTGCTACCGAGTCGAAATCGTTGAAGTCGTGCTTAATGGGCCAATAAGGAATGGCAGGAGATAGGCCGAAGCGATCGTTAGCCTGGTTCTTCGACAGTATTTTCACGGGAAAGAAGGAGGCTGGCATTCCTACCGGAAGTCGATAACATTTTCCAACGGCATTCGCGATCGTATTTCTTTGCCAGCCTGAAACAAGGCGGGGAGAGAACGCTTAGCCTGATTTCTGCGGGGATCCAACTGAACACGAAGCACGTTTACCGAATCGTACATGCTAACACGTTAAACTGTTCGAACGATTTTGCTCAAATTTGCATGTGTAAATCGTTCCATCGTTGAATCCCTTACATTAGACTGCGGATTTTTATGCAAAATAAAAGTTCACCCCATTAATTGTAAGAAATAACAGGAATTTGTTTTTAAATTACTTGCAATACGTCGATACTATTAAGAGAGTCTTTGGTGCAAATCTCTGAAAAAATCGATGTTTAAGAAATTGTAAATTAAAAAAGTTACAACTGGTTGATCATTCATGACAATATATGTAAAAACTTTAAATGTGTTTTCTAGCCATTGTGTAGTAAACTAATCTCTCTAACATAACAAAAACAAATTTCGATCACTTGGCCCAATTATAAAAAGTTATTCCGTTTTAAAAGACGCACGAATATATTTTACACCAATTGCAATGAAAAATACAAAAGAAAACCAAACGCCGTTCAGCATAAAGTCAATTCGTGAAAAATTGGCAAGATCATGGTTGTAAATAGCAAAACAGCAACGCCGTTGTGCACGCGTCCGCGTAGGTTTGGAAAATGTATAAGTACGGTATACCTTTGCCATTATTGGGTTGAACATATTGTGACTGCGGCTGAATACGGAGTTGAAAGAGTTCCATTGCATTATACTGCGCGGTGATTTAAATTATGCCTCAGAAATAAATACGAAAGGGAATATGTTGCCTTTGTGCTGGTTAACAAGAGCAGAGGTTGTAGTCCGATCCAGGAGAAAAGGCCTTTTTGCGCCGCGGGAAGCAAATATTACTCGGCTGGCGTCCTTTTCGTAAATTAATTAAGAATGACGACCGACGCGAAACGCTCGAGCAATATTCGTGAAATTTTACATCTTGACAAACTTTTGGGCCGTGATGTATGCTCTTTAACATGCATGTGGCACCGTCGGGTCGGTGACTGATGGAAATAAAAGCAGTCTGCGTACGTACTAATGGCTTGAAATTTTGAAATCATTTCATGAGTTTACAGTGTTT
>CM052164.1:7190598-7205276 GCA_028455555.1 Augochlorella aurata | reverse complement strand
AAAAAAAAAGGTTATATTTGACTACTCTAAAACTGCTTTAAAACTAAACAGATGTACCCCAAAACTGGCCTAAAATTAGACTAAAGCTACCATAAAACTGCCCCAAAACGATCCCAAAAGTATTCCAAAGGAACCTCAAAACTGGCCAAAACTGTCATAAAATTTCAGTAAAACTGTAATTTCGAAAGCAATGCTTGAAAAAATGGTCCTGCTTGCTCAATATAAATACTGCTGACGCCGACTACGGCGTACATTTATGTACGAGCAGTAGACTAAAAAAAAAAAAAAAACGAAAACGAAGGTAACAATCCTCACAGTTTACCGTATGAACGAGCAATGCTCTCGACTCCTATTGAAACACGAGCGCGTATAAATTTAATTGATTTCAAACGTGCTTTTACGGAACGTACTGACACGAATTTTACCATATGAGCAAGCAATACAACAGCATCACGCGAACGTATTTGCGAAAAGCTTGGAATAAATCCCGGCGATTCCGTAAAAGCTGCAATTCATTCGACAAAGTTCTGCAAAGGGGATCTTCCGTAATCGGAGATAGTCGGTCGATCCCTTGAACGGCGGCTGCGACGGAAAAGATGGAAGATTACCCACGTCTCGATCGAACAATGAGCGTATTTTTCGAATTATTCAATGGCGTAGTTTGTTAATTGGTTGCGCGAAGAAAGACACCGGGTTCTATTGGCGCCACAGGGGGCTGGTTTACTGATTGAAGACGACACGTCCAGGAGCCGGTCTTCTTCTTCCGAACAAAAGAACGGAGCTCCTGATTTAGTGCCGCGCATAATTTCGTCCTGGCATTAAATTAATATTTCCATGCCTTTGTTCGCCTGTTCCACATAACTAAAGCAGAGAAAAGAATCTTGATGAATATAGTCTCTTTTAGGGGAGCACGGTGAAATATAGAGAACCGTGGGGTTTTCTGATGCTGGATTTCAGAACAGGATTTCCACAGAGAAGATTCTTTTGAAATGAAAGTAATCCATTGCTTTCCCATGCTCAAGGACGGCTTTCTACGTTTGCGAAATGCACTAAATATTCCGACGCGAATAATTTCGATCCTTGAACGTTCCGTTTCAAATAAACAGGCGTAAACGTCGGTCGAAATTTTGCCAACAATTGTCCTACCTCGCGAGACCAGACTTTTGCAATTTCCTTTTCTTATTATTCTCACAATTAGGATAAGTGTATCAATCATAATATCTAGGAAATTTTTATACATTTCAATTTTAAAAGAATAATGATGGGAAACAAATGAGAGATTATTCTATTCAAAATTGAAAACTTGCTGTAAATGTTATTTGCAAAAGTCATGTGAAATAACGTTTAGGGAGAACGCAGCTTTAAATGAAAGACGAAGAAGATAGTTGAATATAAATGAATTATTAGCATTATCTTATATTTATTAATTTTTCACTACAGTGTCAATCACTGTATATAGGTCAATAACTGTTCACGCTCCTCTAAGTCAAGCTCCCCTAAGAAAAATGTCATTCTCTATTAGCTAAATATTCATAGTTAATCATTGTTTCAGTGAAATTATTACAAATGCAAAATCCAACAAAACATTCATTAGATATACCACGATATCGCGCCTAAAATCTCGTAAAAGAAGAAATAAAATACATGAAACTTGCTTCACTGTGAAACGGTAAATTAATCGACGTAATAGCCTATCTCTTAAAGACAGCTGAGAATACTGTGAGATATGTAATGCGCTAATAAAGCGAAAATGTAATCCACTTCAAACATCAAAGTGGCCAACCACAGATTTTCAATAGTCGCAATAATCGTTCTACATTGTAGGAAATTAACCCTTTGCACTCGAAGCTATTTTAATTCGAAATCCAAAATACGTTTCACGATTTCTATTTTATATGATTTATTGCGATGTATGCATATGAAATTGAGCTTATTCGAAAGTACAGTATTTACAACATTAATAATCTGTTAATAAAGATTAATATAAAAGAATCTGATATTATTACAGATATTGAGAAAAATATTGTACCAATTTTTAGTGGCGCCCCAGAGTCGCCACTCGAGTGCAAAAGGTTAAATGAGTTCCGCGACACTTTCGGCCGAAAGGCGGGTGTATAAACCATAACAATAACATAGCATTATGGTACATTTAGGAAATGCTTTAATAATGCACGGATGGAAAAGTTACGATGAACGAACAGCGACGAGGAAGCCATATACATACATACTAATATAGCAAATAAGGGAAAGAGACTGCAACTTGCTAGAGATTGTATACACGTCTAAAGGAAACCGTATACGATAATGTTATTGCCGTGGATAGCGAATTTAATATCGCCCAGTAATAAAAGGTTGAAGAAGAAGCGGAAGTGTAAATATGAACTGCATGCGTAACATTCATTGCCAACAATAAAACGGCAGTGACTCAGTCATGGCTTTGCGATGCATCGGAAGCTTTGACAGGAGATAACTCGTTTTTACTGATCTCGTGCACATGTTATTTGCAATATGGATTTTAGTGTTGGGGCGTCACGGCGTCGTCAGTTGTAGCGACGAATTTTGACGCTATATGCGTGGACTGTATAAATGTAGAACCGGACTTTAATTCTAAGAAAACTTATTCATTTAGCCTGTTACTATGTGAGGTATATAGTGACCTTCTATCGTGAGGTCATAGGTCCTCGAATTCTACGACAATTCTACTAGTCTAAAAAATGTTCTATCTAGAGGTAGACTGCTGCCCCTCCTACGCATTTCTAATACTCGCCGATTGGTTTTCCTTGATTTTGACAATAACCAATCAGCGAGTCGTTTCGAAGAAGGCACCCTTCCCTTGCGCCTTAGCGCGTCTTTCTGGGTGGTTGCTGGTGCATGGAAGGTGGGAGCGACAGCAATGTTTTGGCAAAGACGGGAAAATTCCTCCAGGTGTGAAGTTGGACTTACCCTTCCGAACTTTCCCTTTTTTTATGACACGTCTTGGCTATTGAGGCCGAGAGAAGCGAATCCTAAAGTTAAGCAATAAAGTATGCGTTCTCTCGGCAGAAAAATTAATTTAAGCCTAATTTGCATACCAGCTGTTAGCCAAAAGATCCTAAGCTCAAAAAAAGGTGGCTAGGCACGTCCGTGTCATAAAGAATATTGGTGCTGGGCACTAACATTTAGATTATGGTAGATTATTTCTATCTCTATTCAACACTTCTTAATGTAGAATTATTTAAGAGTTTTAAGATGAAGATTTAAGAGTGTTTTACACATTAATTATTTTGACACGGAATTATTAAGGAGATTTGAAAGAAGGGTAGAGATGATTCCATGGAATTTTTAATTGGAGAGAATTCAACTGGTTTTAATTTACGACGAAACTGGGCAATGTCTGCGAGCAATGTCGACAGAAATAGTCGTATGAGACTTGAAACTGTTACTCATGAAGTAAATAAGAACAACATCATTGCTAAAGTTCATTAAAAAACATATGTTAGTATAATGCATATTCCAGATGCTTCATTCTCTAAAATTTCATCCCTTCCATTTGTGTTTATCACCAAGAGCTTCATGGAACAGATATCGAAAATCGAGTACACTTTTCTGAATTTTTTGATATTCAGAAATATTAACCCTTTGCACTCGAAGCTATTTTAATTCGAAATCCAAAAGATGTTTCACGATTCCTATTTTATACGATTTATTGCGATTTATGCACATGAAATTTAGCCTATTCGCAAGTACAGTATTTACAATACTAACTTTTAATAAAGATTAATACAAACGAATCTGATATTATTACAAATATTTTGAAAATTATTATACCAATTTTTAGTGGCGCCTCAGAGTCGCCACTCGAGTGCAAAGGGTTAAAGTTATAAAACGTTTTTCAAGACAGTTTTATTTACCGATGAAGCTATCCTTAACAAACCATGGTTATTGGTCTTTCGAAAGTCCACGATGATTTTTCTTAGATAATGAAAGAAACACCACTTTGAAATTTTAATAAACAGTAAACTAATTGCTCTAACGTCCCAACAAAAATTTCGATCGTTCAGTCCTATTGTAAACAAATTGTTCCGATTTAAAAGGTGTACGCACACGTTTTACACTGATTGTGGTTTGGACACATTGGACTCTATAGCATTTTGGAAAGACCTAGAATTCATTGCTATGTTACCACAGGATTAAGCGTAATGCAATCGAGAGGCGAAATGGAATTGCGTACTTTAATTCGCAATTATGATGAGACGCGAACCAGAGGAAGACATTAAAACGTGAATTTACATAAGCATGTGCAGGTCCAAATCTTCTCATGTTGGAAATCCGTTTAAATCTGCTTCGTATGTTGCGCTCCACGTATAAATCATCGTCCATGGTAACTCGCGATGAACCGATTCGAACCTGTTCCACTGTCGCGCGAGTGACGCCACGAAATTCCGGGTGAACTCGAGTCAACAGAATCGGTGCCCAGATACGTCCCAGTTTTAGCTACATGCAATTATACAGAACTCAAGGCTTACATGCAAATCGGTTCCTCTTCAGTAGGATTTAATTGATCCGGTGTGATATGCTAATCTGATACGATTATGCGTCTTTCCAATAATGAATTGGGACCATCATGGATCTGGAACCAATCGAATTTACAAACGTTTGCTGACGCAGCCCCGGACGATATCGACGAAAGTAATCCTCTGAACGACGTTCCGACGACTCTCCGTGTTAGCGTACTTCCAATACCATTGTTTCCCGCTGTTTTTAAATACCGGGCAACATTTTCTGTGAGTAACGCGCGAAATTACATTTCAGCTGAGAGGAACGAAATCGTATATTAACATAAATCACACGGGTAAGGAGTTTAGATCGATGCTGAGAAATAGTTAAGTATTGCCGTCAGGCGGCATTTGTCTTGAGACACCATGTTAAGTTAACCATGTTAACCATGCGTTAGTTTTAGATATTTATCCAAACGGAGGAAAATTTTTGCTGAATTCGATCTTGATAACTAATAATAAGAGCTAATTCGAGAATTATAATTAGAGTGTATATCATAATGCAAATTTTTTGTTCAATTGAATTAGGATTCACGTTGCAATCGCAATTAAAAGATGGTTATAAATTGAGAAATAGAAATGAAGAGAAATACGTAACGGCTTGTATGCTGAAATGCAGAAATCCGTGATAAGGTTATGTGATATATTATGCGAAGAAAATGTTCGAAAAATAAAGCGAAAATACTCGTTAGCTATTAAGTTTAGGACTAATAAAAGTCAATAGCTTTTTACTTAGAATTCGATATTTTTTCATATTTTTATATAAAAAATACAATATTCCATACAAGAAAAAAAAGTTGACCTTCGAATCTCCGTAACGGCTCCAGCTATAAAAAGAAATAAATGCAGTACACACTATGCCGCTTTAAACCACGCAACTATTGTATTGAGAAATTTGTTGTCCAACGCATATTTTGAAAGTTGCAAGAGGTGCGCCAGTTGCGGGGTCCACTGTGCATGCGTTGGCGTCGGCTTTCGGGTCGAATAAATAACTCGATGAATCATTTACGTGGGTTGTTACGGCGTAAAATAGCTCTGAAAATGGAAGGATAGGGGGCTTTGAACGGAAGGAAAATGTAAACAGGGATGAACAACATTTTGAAAGGAGCGCCCAACGGCATCCGGCTGAAATCGGCGTGGCGTAAAGGACGTAAAACGATTGTATTTGGCCCGGAAATCGCCCGAAATCGGGGAATCCGTTCGAGCGGAAAGGAAATTCGATTTGAATTTGGCTGAGTTCAGATTTGCCCGGCCTAACCGGCGATAACGAGGTCGTCGAATCTGGAAGGTATACGGAACAGGCTATAGTTTCGATGGAAAATCGATATGCTTGTGAAAGACTCGACCGTTGGAACACTCGTGTACATAATACCGGCCGTTTAGGAACTTCAGATACGAAACACGCTCTCCATGAAACTTATATACTCTTGCAGCAAGTATTCAGTCCCGATATGACTTGCAAAATCTATAGTTTGATCGAGAAAGGAACTTGAATTACTAGTTCCCAACCAGTTCGATACTTAAATCGGTTTATAAATATTTAAGATGATCAATGTAGCAAATATAATTAATAGACTGCGGATCTCTAGAGGCTTACGAGCCAATTAATAGTGTGAAATACACATATAGCAATGTAGAATTATATAATTATTAACCCCTTGCATCATAAAAACGTGTCAGACTCGTGACGAAGATTTCATACATAACCTACTAAATATGAATATTATGTATTTCTTCTAAATTGAAATAAAATTTGATTCACCTGTTATTAAAATCTAGGTATAAATGTGGGTGAAAACATGCAATAAATTAATATTCTATCGTTCGTTTAGGGAAGTTATTAAGAATGAGGCAATGCTAATCAGCGTAGCTATAAAAGAAATTATAGTGCAAGGGGTTAAAAGAAACTATAGAATTAGTAAAAGAAAAAATACATTGCTATTCAACTTCTATTTCTTGAAACTTATGAAGATCAGTTTTATTTTCCATAATGATCCGCGGTCTAATAATTTCTATACACAAATTGTATTTTTGAAGTACGCACTGAGTTTCATAGTGAATGTGAAAAGATACAGCAAGGCGAAATAAAAAACTTAATCTGCCGTTCATGGTCTACACCTTTCCAGATCTAGTGAGTGTTTTTGTTACAAGTTCACACCTCAGACGTGTGGAAAAACGGAACATTCTAGCATGGGGTAAAAAGGAACACCTACAGTCGGTGTAGAAAGTATTTGTAGACCGGAATAAAACGGAATAACTTTTTAATAATTGAGCCAAAATTTTTGGGATGTTACAGAGGTTAGTTTACTTGATAATGGCTGTAGATAATGATGACTAGATACTGATGTTTTCTTTTTCAACTTTTTATCTGACTTTAGAATGAAAATTTAAAAAATACAGCTTGTAGATGTAGCTTCTATATATGCGCAAAACTTCATCGAAATCGGTTGACGCTGTTTTTGCTTGAAATTCGTGAAAAACTGTCATTTTTACGAGCTTCAAATGTTAACAGCTCATAATAACGCCAATTAATACAAGTTACCGAGATTTACAAAATGAATTTTCTAAATTTTAGTTATAGGCTCAGATAAAAGAGTTGAAATAACATGATCTTTAATTTTTATATCACCCCAACCAATTGCAATTATAAGAAAGTTATTGTCTAAAGTCTTAAAACGTGTACGAATACTTTCTACATCGACTGTATGTATATTATGGTAGTGGATTTTCCTATTAGCATTTATTCTCCATACCGTTTGTACCACGTATTACCTCTAATGTGGTCTGAAAGCAATGTCGACAGATATCATACCACTCTAAATGATCTTAATTGCGCCTACGTATGCCAGTTTCACTAATTAATTTCAATCAATAATACCTTTTTATGAACTGTTTATACTGTTTTCATCGATCATAATTACATTTTACGTAAGCATAATTTTATCATCATGATGTAATGAGAAATTTTTGTTTACATTCATATACTTTGGCAAATAATGACTGATTGTATTAGTGGGACATGTTAAAAATTAATGAAAAATGTTGTACTGACAACTGTACAGATAATAAAAGAAATAATTTAGTTCATTTTCAACTAATTGAATTACGCTGTAATTTGATTATATTGCGTTCTAATTATACAATGATTGGATTTGTTTCCATTAAGGGCATGCTTCTAAAATAATTCAATTGTTCGTATCTGTTGAATTCATATCATCTATGATGTATTATTGTAATCATGAGTATAATTAGTTTATAACTACAGATAATAAAAGAAAGAATTTAGAACATTTTCAACTCATTGAATTACACTGTAATTTGATTACATTGTGTTCTAATTATGCAATGATTGGATTTGTTTCCATTAAGGGCATGCTTCTAAAATAATTCAATTCTTCGTATCTGTTGAATTCATATCATCTATTATGTATTATTGTAATCACGAGTATAATTAGTTTATAATGTAAGTCAAATATAATCTAATTAGACTACAGTGAAATAATGTTGCAGCTCAATTTCGTTCAGGTTTATGCATTTCTGAATAATATACATAAGCGACCATGTTTATCATAGATAATGAACAATTGGATGAATAATTTGGTCAGCTTGGAACTTTAGGGCTAAGAAAGGTCAATAATTTTTTTTACTCAGAACTCGATATTCTTTCATATTCTGATATAAAAAATATAGTATTCCATTTAAGAAAAGAAAATTGGCCTCAAAATCTTAGGAACGGCTCCAGCTATAAAACAAATAAATGCAGTACATACTATGCATCTTGAAAAATATTTTGGAAGTTGTAGGAGATATCTAATGTGTAAGCAAAAATCTTGTAAATGATTAAGTCAGCTATAAATTATGCGTGGATTATTTTTCTTTATTTGTGACCTTTCCGAGTTACGAAAGTGAACTTAGATTTTTCAAATTAATTCCTTTTGCATACTTACTTCAGATCATTTGCAATCAAAATTATACTTTATTAGCAACTGCTATCATGTATAGTTTAGAATATTTATATCATAGGCATAGAAAGAACTCGAATACTGTGCAACATCTAAAAGAATAGAATAGGTGAATTTTCATCCCAGAAAAGAGACGAGGATTTGCGATTGAACGTTTTGTACTTTTGTGTCGTATTCGTTGCATTGACGTGATTGTATCTTCCCTTTGTTATCTCTTTGTGTTCTACAGTGGAATCCTGTTCTCTAGTGGAATCCTATTTTTAACAGTTTCATTGCGACATGATCAACTATGTGCTAGGTTTAGTAGTGTTCGTCGAGTTAGTCTATTGACGTGTGTCGGTGAGACTTTCGACTAAACCGATAGAAATTTGTAATTAGTAATCTGTAATTTGTAGATAATCTTATTGTTTTATTGTCGATGCGGTGGTTTATGACCGGATAGCTGTTTTCTCCAGCAAGCTTATCGCGCATGATGCTTGTATTACCCTAATGAGACGGGACAGTAGAAGACGGAATTTTAACCCTCAGATTTTATTTAGATATACAGTAAATTCTCCCCAATTGTCTTTCAGCTTAAAAATAAAAATAGACAATTTGGGAAAAGAGGAGATACGATTATTCGAGCCTCGTGGCCCGTTTTTATAGCTGCCGATTGTCAACAACTATAAAAACGATCTCCTCTTAATAAAATCGTATCTCCCCTTCTCAAACTGTCCATTTTTGTTTACAAGCTGAAGGACAATTCGAGAGAATTTACTGTATTTCCATTGTCAGCCAATAATTCCACATCATATTGAGAATAAGTATCTTTTTATTCAGAGAAGCAGTTTTTTATTAACACTTTACCGACCGGCAGACTATAAATCGGCTTTTCACCTTGACCGATAACCTGAGATAAAATAAATATTGTTTAATGCTAATGTCATGAAAATATTAGATACCTCTCGCGATGAATAATATCGATGAAATAGATAAAATAAATATTTTTTAATGCTAACGTCATGAAAATATAAAAATGTTTACGGCCGAATGACCGGTCGATAAAGTGTTAAGAAAAGTAGCTCGTTTCCGTATTTTTTGGGACACAAAGTTGCGCACCGGTTCTCACGCGTCGGTCGCGTGCGGCTGGCTTATCTACTTTTTCGTCTCGTTGGACGGACTATAGAGTGGAGCATGGTTAAATTTACATGAACTAATGCCACTCTTCTTCCGCCACAAGGCCTAGAAATCGGCGAGGCCTTACCTCAGTTAACACGGACAGAGAATTACTGCATTGAAAGGAGACAGGTAAAGGAAGCAAAAGAAAGGAGACAGATTTGCATCAACAGGATGCCGCGACTATATTTAAGACTGCTAAATAAATATCCAAAAATCGATACAGGAGTGCAAAAAGATTTATCAATACTCTATTCTCATGTGAAAGAATTTTGGAAATTTTTTTTACTCATTCTCTAGTAAAAATAGTTCTTGTAAAATCTCAAAAAATTCAATGCGTTCGGTTCAATTTGATAAATATTATCCCGTTTTAAAACGGGATTTCCGGGATTTCTAAACTAATGACTGGAAGTTATAGTATTTTAGAATTACTGGAAGTAATTCGTGAGTGTCATTCGCCGGGAATTTTGATAATCGTTGTAAAAACGGAAACGACCATTTTTTGTAAACTGCTTATTTTGGAGTTTTTTCTACGATGATGCGAGTAGTAATTAAAATAGGAAAGGAAACTTTTGATCTCGATTCGAATGGTGGATGTTGAAAAGTTTTAAATACATAACTCTCGATGTTCGAATTTGCATTTGATTTTGAAAAATGAAAATATCTTTAATTTAGTAAAGGCAAAGGTATGTGATCCCAGGGGAACATGATCTGTGAAATAAATAAGTATTCCTACATTGGATAGAAAAATTAGAAAGACATTAATACGTTTATACAAATGCGTATCTTTTCAGAAAATAGGTAGATCAATATATTGCGTATGTCATTTGCCGTGTGCATGCAAATATTCATGCTCATCTGAATCATCTATCTTCTTAAATTAATTTAGATACACTCATACAACATCATAAATGTGATCATACTAGTTAATATGATTAACTAATATCATAATTGTTAATTATTGAAAAATAATTGGCCACTTGGGAAACCTCCCTTACCAGTGTATACGAGCGACGCGCCGCTGAAAATGTTAAGAAAGAAAGAAATATACGACTCAAAGGTTGCGCAGCCAACAGACATGCTTTTAACGACGTATCACCACTGTTACTGGATACGCATCGGTCGTTAAGCCTTCCTAGCCATAAAGCAGATTGAACCCAAGCCAGTATTTTGACGCTTCATAATCCACTGGACCAGTTCTGCCGCGGCATTGCCGAATAATTTAAGCGCTGAAGAGACGTTGGTTCATTGTATCGAGCCGTTCCACGCCATTTCAGCCGGCACTTTTCTCGTGCCTTCCATTCCTCGAATTGCATTAAGAGCGTCGTGCATACGTTTCAGGAAGACACAACGGTCGTCGTTGCCGTTTACCATACTGAATGATGGCTCGGTTATAAAATTCGCCATCAAGAATTGTTTATTTCATACTATATTTCTCTTCGACGACATTAACCTCTCGCCTTATAATTTATCTCGTGACCTGGCTCACAACCTTTACTTTATTTTTTTTACAATTTTCCAGCGGAATGAAAAATTGTAATAGCCGGAGAAAAAGCCAAATAAGAATTTTCAAAATGGGTCCCTATTTTGCAGGTATGTTGATTTAAAGTTTGTTCGCAACCATATCCATGTACAAAATGTTAATTTGAAGTTTTTAAATTTAAATATCTCGAAAACAGCACATTTTGGGCGAAAATGTCAAATGCAAAAGTTACTCGACTTCAACAAGGAATAAACACTTGTACGAAACATTTTTTGCAGAAATGTATTGCTTTTGACATTTTTAAATTTAAAGTTTTCAAATGATCATACTCTGTACGCATGTCATCTGCATATGGTCGCATACGAACCTTAAATAAAAGTGTCTGAAAAACGGAGGCGTATTTTGAAAAATCCTGTGAGAGTTGTTTAATGTTAGATATTTACCGCAACTGTAATCCACTCTCGTTGCAACATCGATTTCCACAATCGTAAGTTCCCCTTGTAAGAGAAGTGCGCGTTTAAACATTTTATACAGGGTGGTCCACGCAACTTGACATCTCCTGCAATTTCTAAAAAATGCATTCAGCAACAAATATTTCAACGCATGGCTTAAAGGGACATAGTATATAGTACATTCATTTTATTATGGTGGAGTAATTTCGAAGACTATACTCCTTTAAACTACGCAACTTTTGTATTAAAAAATTTGTTGTCCAATGCATATTTTGGAAGCTGCAGGAGGTGCACAAGCGGACTACCCTGTATACTGAAACCGAATAACCCCCTGGAAAATTTCGGGTGAGCAGCTTTTCTTTCTCCGAGTGTTCATCTCTTTCACCGGGCGTCGAGCATCTGCCAGAATTCCACCATATAAGGCGGGCGTATGATCTAAGAACAGCCAATCATCCTTCTCGCTGAATCTCTTATTGTACCGCCGAAATCCTCGTAGTAATATATTAAGTCCGGCATTATTCCGCAAAGCCGTATAAATCCCGCTGGAATACATTACGTCGAATAGCATGCGATGGTACGGAAATAACGCGATTTGCATGGGATCATTCGCGACGACCGTGCTCTCCCGGTTTATTTTTATTGGAGAGATCTTGCAAACGATCCTGGTTCACGGACTAATTCGAGACGGGCTTCGGAGCTTCGATGAAAACAAGTAGTACTCGGTAACGTGTCACCGATTCGAAGGGCCGTTTTTAGTCCCCCGTAACCCGGTTTTCTTCTAGCCGAAAAAGGAGTAAACACCGGAAATAGGACTCGGATTACCTTTAGTTTATAAAAAACTGTACGAACATTCCCGCTAACCCATTAATCTGTATTAAAAGGCAAGGATTTTTGCACCTATTTACGAGAAACTTTTGGATTTATATGCGTTACTTGGATTTATATGCGGAGGTCATGTGAACGTGGGATTATTTTAATTAGTCAACCCCTTAAGTGGCTACCCCGTAACAGTCACAGGCTCACGTAACATATGCATATTTTCCAGTAGAAACTCTATAAAATAAGTGTAAGTAAATAAATATAAATAAAAACACTGCGTCATTTATGCTTTTACAATTATAAAACAGATTGGCGAACCATTTAATAATACAAAACCGATACGCAATTTTCAGACGATATTCCTGAATTTCGTGAATTACTTAAGGAGTTAAATTGTGCGAGTGCGAATTATTTTTATTAGTTTGACAACGTGATTATTAGCGATGAAATACAATGAAGACAAGGGTGGTGAGTGTGAGGTTATCTTTATTAAAATGGTATCATTGAATAATGGAATGATGCTAGAGAAGTCCTATTGAATGATCCAATGATCGATGAGAAGTGATAGGCGATTCGAAAATATATGCATCGAAATAGTGCGAAATTGCTGTAGAAATTCGTGTTTATATTTTAGTATCGTAATTAATAAATTGTTCAAATATTATAATAAATGGGTCATCGAATTGTAGGACATAACGTGCGGGTGAATAAATATAGTTCGCGTCAGTTTCGCATGCGAGTAATAAATAATAAATATATATTTGTAAACAATAACATGTATCATAACAACGATAAATAATAACAAAATAACAGTCTCATCTAGCAAGCAATGTACGCAATGCAAGGAGAGAAAAATTCCCTTCCCTTCAAACCCAAGAGAGCTAGCTGTAAAAAAATAAAATGAGTTAGTAAAAAAATAACTCGGGAAAGCCGTCGCTTATAATGATTTCGACGCGACCGGGTCCACGTTCTGGTAATCGTCACTTTCGAAACCGGCCCTTGAGACCCGGCCGTCTACGGTACGCGCCTGGGAAAGTTAGAATTTTCGCGTCCGAAAATTCCTCCTTTCTCACGTTGCGATTCCGCCACAAAATAATATTTAAAATACGAATGAATTAAAATGTTCGATTTCAACCGTGTCGTTGATGTTATTTGATTTTAATCACGTGCGAAACTGTTGTCCATATCTGTAATATTTTAGAGAATTCAAATGTGTTGAAGCATAAAACTTTGTCAACTTTTATTTCATTTTGTTACAATAAAAGTTTGCAAGGGAAAGGTTACTTTACGGTACACATTCTAGACAAATATATTTTCCAATTTTTCTACGTAGCTGTAAGCCTGTTTTAAAAAAAAAAGAGCAAATTGAACGACCAAATATTTGCAAATTCGCAATTTCCGTCGATATCGAAGCGAATAGAAACGATGGCCGTTCAAAGAATGTAGTGCATGCAGAATATTGCGGAAAATATGTAAAGAACAAGGTAACGTATTACAAAATGTGTACAGAAAATTTTCAGAAATTGTATATTATTAAATATATTCACAGATAAATTCTTTCTAAGGTTTCGTCAAGGAATTAACAAGAACCAGTGTCATCTGTCTTCACTTTTTATATTAAAGAATCTTTTATTTGATTAAAAAAAATCACATTTTCGTGTATGCCTTTCTTTATACCAAACAACTTTTTTTATACAATATGTAATCTACATAAGAAGAATTAAGACGAAAGAGTTAAAATGACTCACCCTGCATAATTGAGGTAAATTGTTTATTGTATTAATAAGTAAAATTTGTACACTGAAATGAAAATTATCTTTGAGTCGAAGTAATAGCCTTTCTTTTATCAAAGTAGGAAGGAACTTCTGACGTAGCAGCCTCCATTCGAAAATGCATCCAATCAGTATGCGACTTCAGGGGGACATAATGCAACGAAGAGTTAATACATTTTCAATTGAAATTACGTATGCACATACCGCGATCGCGGCAAATCCTGTCTCGTTCACGGTTTATATTTTTAACAGAACGCAAGCTCGATTTTCGGCGCAATTATAATGTAATTATCGCGGCGACTACACAGCTGCACGCAACAGTGCAATAAATTTTCGGTAATGCATATTACTTTCGGTGCATTAATCAGAGTTAATTGCCCGAGCTACCGTGTAATTCATACATACGTATACATTTACATGTGTATATATACATACATGCATACATACCAATATATATATATATATATATATATATATATATATATATATATATATTGGTA
>CM052164.1:7175405-7190498 GCA_028455555.1 Augochlorella aurata | reverse complement strand
CATTTAAAACACTAAAAGATGTGTGTCAGCTTGTTTCACGCGTCTATGAGACTTTCTACTGTTTCAGCTTAAATGGAACACCCTGTATGTCCGTCAAATATTTCCTTCCAAATCATCCCTTAACTTTTTTACGAGACAAAACATTTTCTGACATACGGTGTAAAATTTTGTTCGTGAGTCACTGTATAACTATTCTTTATAACTAAAAATTTGTTAACCAACGATATTGTTCATATCGATGACAACAGTTATTGCAGCCCCTAATCAATTGCACATTACTAAATTAGCCCCAGATCCTGCTCGAGAACCAATCAATTAACAATAATTCTGGAATTTAATTCTTCCCTCGTTTCAACATGTCGGTCGACGAGTTAACCATATTTCATCGGAAACCGATTTCATTCCGATGTAACGCAAACTATTCTCCGCGCCTCGGTTCCCCCAAGATTCGTTAATCACCGATCCAAGGGAACGTCGAGTAATCGATAGGCGGGCGTCTGGAGTTCCGTGACGATCCTTCAAAAGTTTCGTGCACGAAATTGAGAAATTAACCCGACGGGATCGCGAGAGATTGTCGGAGAGGGTGGTTTACGCGAGCACCGCGGGCTGGATGTTCCGCTAAGGAACGTGGAAGGGGACGCACTCCGCCCGAAACGTTAGCAGATACGTCGGTAATTTATCTCGTATCGCGTCGATTTGAATTACAAATTGTCCCAGATTATGGTTCTGTCTACTCCGCACCCCTACGGGCCGGAATGGATGCGTAAACGGTGACGCGGACCGTTTTCGGGTTTCGCGGTCGCGTGATTACATAACAAGATATTCTACGAAAGTTTATGGACCCTTCATTTATGATCGGTCAAAATCAACTTTACTGTCTCCCCTGCGTGTGCGCATCGCTCGGATCTCAAGTCGTGTGACAATTGCTGAACTGCGGATCTTCCCTGTAGCACCGATTGCAAGAGATTGTCGCCAGACATACGTTCAATTATTTCTTTAAGAATTTTAGCAAGATGAAAATACAATGTCGGTGTCCTTCAAGTGTCTTAGAAGTTCTGGAAATTATTAACTGGTCCGATTTATAACAGTAGGGGAGAACTACCATCAATAAGATACTTTTGTTTAGGACGAGATAACAAAAAGCTAAACGTCCTATCTAATTCTAGTTTGAAACGTTCCAAAGATCAGTTCTTTTACTATAAGAGGGACACCGTGACAATGAGTTCTACCTACGTTTGTTTTATTTTTAATTTCTTTAGCAAGTGCATCTTGATCGATTCATGAATTGCTTGTATTGAATGGGACAAGAATATTCATGAGTGGGACGATATAACAGGATAAAGTAATATTGATATTAATCCTATAAGTACTGTTTCCGTATTGATTGTAACTATATATAATATTATATAACAACCTTAGATTACATAAATCTTTCTTTGCATCTTTGGTTAATGTTATATTATAAATCTTAATATTATATTATATTAAACTTGCCTCTTTGGTTAATATTATATTATAAATCTTAATATTATATTATATTATATTATATTGAGAAATTTTTTTCGAAAAAGTTTTTGTCTTTAAGATTTATTGCAAATACAGGAAAATAAGGTCTAAAAATTTTGAGTTTACGTAAAAAATATATACAGCACCATTAGAAAAAAACCGAGATCATCTTGAAGTCTTGAAAGCATGTCCAACCAGTAAAAATTTTCGTCTATTATGGAATATCGCTCGAAACAGGGTTAGTCTCATTTAACAGATTTTGTGGAACGAACTATAGTCTAGGACATAATTGAGTGCGTTACTTCACATGGGGCACCCTGCACTCTTCTTATTTATCACGATTCAAAGTATCAACAAAAAAAGTATGGAATTTTTCTCAAATGTAAGTCAGTTTGCGAATAATTTACATATAAGAGATTCTGTGCGCTTAACTGAAATCGCTTTCATATGCTTTATGATAATCTTAATTTGTTAATCTTAAGATAATTACAGCGTGGTCCAGGTCGGCGGTCGCTTTACTTTGAAGAGCGCGCGGGCCCGAATTTATATCATGTATGCAAAATGATATGGCTGAGCCTTTCTGAATAAAATATTTTCCTCGTTATACCTCACCATTATCAAACGTCAAAGGAAGACTAATTCAATTTAAACCAGATTGTTTAACTACCTGCGTTACAAATTTCGGAAAAAATTTGTGAATGTGAGTAATCGTCGCTATATTCCACATAAAGGGAGGAATTCCTTTTATAAAAACGTATCTGAAACGAAAGTGGAAAAGAGCTTTTTAAATTACGTAAAATTTAGAGAATTTGTAAAATTTTAGGAGGAAAAATACAAATTTAGTTTGTCAGTCCATCTTCTGAGGGAGAAGGTTTTTTGAATAAAATAAATTCCAGGATACGAAAGTAAAAGATCTTATTTATCTTAAAAAATAAATTGGGTATATTAAATAGTCAATATTATATTATAGATCGCGTCAATTTTTATATTATATTTATATATTATTTATATATTTTTATATTATATTTTATATATTATATATAAATATCGACAATATTTATATTATATTATAACGCCAATTAAATCAGAGAAAGTTTCTGGAATATATCGATTGAATAATTTTTTGATTTCTTAAAATATTGATTTCGAACCAGTTGCCATAAGAATTTCAAAAATTCAAAGTAATATATATAATGAAACAAAAATGTTTAGATTTATTATAATAATTGCTTTGACATGCCTCATATACATTGTAAATCCAAGCCAAAGATTGACATGTTTCAACATTAAAATTAATTATTATATAATTGTTTTAATTTAACAATCAACGTGTTAATGCGAATTTCAAGAGTACACAATACTCTATTCAAGTAAACATATGAATTTACAATAATGTGATAAATAATAGTTCATAAAAACCAAAAAGACTTCAATTTATGCAGGGTTAGTCGCGTAATTACCATGCCTCAAATAACTTATAAATTATGCATTTCATGGAAAATTGTTAAATACAAAAGTTGCATGTTTTCAAAGGAAACAAATCATGTCTTGTCAACTGTTGTATTATTTAACGATGTTTCATAAAACGCGTAATTTAAAAGGTAATGAAGCTATGCGAGCTACATGACTCACCCTGTATAATGTTAATGAGTAACCTCGTTCATTGGAAACAAGTTACAGTTATACTAATGAAACATTTCCTACATAACAGCGAAACATAACGGCTATAAATCATTATTACTGCTATTATTAATCAAGTATTACATTGTATGTAGCCCCATTCATTTATGATACTAATTGTTCACAATGTAGCTCGATGTCAAAGTAATTGGTTAGTTCACGTCACTTTCATGCAGTTTGCTTTATCTTTGGTTGAAAAATTCAATATTATGATCGTGGTAGTTTTTCGTGATTAATTTCAAGAATCAAAAATAATAGATATTTAATGAATTTTGATGAACAAAATTAATAACGGAATTAATGAGAATTAAGAAAATAGGTGATAAAAGTAATGACATTAAAAAAAGTTGGTAACAATATTAATAGGAATTAAAAAATCAGTTACGAGATTAATAAGAATTTAAGAATAGTTTAAAAGATCAGTGACAGAATTAATAAAGAGTTAATAAGAAATTTAATTTAATTAAATTATTTCAATTAAAAATTTCCTTATTGAAATTATTTTTTGTAATCGTTTTGCTAAAGAAATTGTTTGGCGTATGTAATACAAATTTTTATACACACATTTTTATATCATACCGAGGCCAAGTTAAAATAAAGCTAACAAAACTGTTTCATTGCGTTTTGTTATTCTCATTTCAGCTGCCACGAACTTTCTATTGTCACTTTAAGTTAAAGATTACAGAACTTTCGTCTCGGAACATTTTTTCCCCTCCCAATGGTTCTCGAGCATCCGAAGGGTGAAACTTTCAAATGTTCTCTCATCCCTCGAACCGAAAGTGGGGCTTAAAGGAGATACCTTGTACAAATCTCTAACGATACTCAATTTTGTATATTTTCCTTTAACGCTAACAATTTCGTTAATCTGCATTATATATAGTTACACACTAAAATATTCGAACACCATTTGCGAAGAAATAACTTTCTTCAAATTAGACCAAGTGATTTGAGTTTTTTAGATATTGATGGAAACATTTTACCAGATAATGCCTAAACAAATTTTTGGAAAAGTTGCAATGGGCCGCAATGACAAAAATAAATAACAACGTTAAAAAATAATTTTTTACTTTAGCCCACAACGAAAATTTAAAGAATACGTATTTCGTATTTTTAGACATCGAAAATATACTGAAAATTTAATCGAACTCGAAATTAACGCTGTTGTGAGCTTTAACGTTGTACAAATTTCCAGATTTGTTGCCGATATTGGTCGAAAATCAATATTGCTCGGATAAAAAAGTTATTTTTGAAACAGTTTTATTTTTCTGTCATTTCAATTAACTGCAACTAATATCTGAAATAAATTGAATCGTTTGGTCCAATTTTGGAAAGTTATTCCTTTTCGAACGATATCCGAATATTTTAGCGAATAACTGTATATTAAACTCAAATTCGCAGAGTAATTAAAGGAATATTCTCGCTGAAGCGAACATTTATTGCACTCCCATTTACATTCGATGCTCAATAAATATACAGATTGAACGGAACTCGATTAATTGTAACTACGAATTAAATAATATTACTGCGATGCACATGTTCTAGGGATTACATAATTCTATCGTCGTTCACAAGCCAGGTGTTACACAGAGTTAAGCTTTCGCTGACAAAAAAAGAAATTTCAGTGGAAGTGCTATGCAATATTGAAGCAGAATCCGGGAATTCTCTATATTTAAACCTTCCGAAATTCTGCATGGAATAGCAATTGAACGTTTCAATATGCCACGGTTACATTTTCAATAGTACAGTCCGATAAGTAAAGTGTTATTTCATCCTGCAGCCAAACATGGATATTTGTCACAAGCTGATCCATACATATAATTAAATAGTCATTACGGTTTACGCGATTACAAACTTCAAACTGACCGTTCTCCAACCTGTGTAAGAATAAATACAATTTTAGCAATAAATTTAATAAAGTTCAAAAGTAAATAAAATATAAAATAATAAGCGGTCAATCACTGTATACGCTACCCTACATTATCTTCAACTTATTAAATTTACTAGCATTTGAATACCTTTTGGATCGTTTATACATTTCGTCATCAATTTCTTCAACATATATTTATGTTTTCAACATATTTCTATATTTTCTCATTAACGAAATCATAACTTTGGTGGAGCTTTCATGTGCTGGCTTTTAAAATTGTTCGGACATGTCTATGTGTACGTTTTGATATAACCGATGCTTTGACAGGTCGCTCATATTTGTCATTATTGATATCCATTAAATTAGCAGAGAGTTAATTACATTACAGGAAAATGTATCTTTCGCGTCGGACACTTCTCCATTCATTAACTCAGAGCGCAACATTTCTGAAATGTTGAATATAAAACGCAGAACCCGTTGTTTATGATTTGTATGTATCAATAGTTTTTGACGACATGTTTTTCTATGCAAATAGAAACGGTAATTTCTCTTTCTTAATTAACTAAACTAATAAAGTTCTATTCGTTGTGAGTAGACTGCGGATGTTGTGCAATTATGACAAAAATGAGTAGAAATGATATAGAGCAGTAGGAAAATTCAAGGAAGAAGCTAGGAATAATTTATTAATGAAAGAAATTCGATTCAATAATCCACGTCATCGATCACGGTGATCAACGTTGATCGAAGTCAGTGGTGGGGGTTACTCTCAGTTACCTGTTCAGTGGACCGTTATTGTTCAGTCAGTTGGTGCGTGATCACCGGTAGAAACAGTCGGGTTCGAAGGAGTGCTCTGACCCATGGTGGACCTCCATGGACCACTATTGACCTTTGGTTCTCTCCTGTACTCAGTAGTGATCGTTCCAGCAGTCAGCAATGGTCATTCGAGTAGTTTAGAATGATTATCCTAATGGCCACTTCTGGTCATTTTTCCAAATACATGCTCCCCTTTTATTTAAAATTTTTTCTGTATTTTCGCTAGTTAGAGTCGCGATGTTGACTTCAACTTATGTTACGTCCTCCCAATTTAAACGAATTCTCTTTTCTTTTCAATCTTCACCTAAATTTACTCTCGTTTCTCCTAAGATCGAAATTTAGTTTTCTTCTGAATTTGAATCTAAACTCATTTTACTTTTCTTTATTTAACAAAGTTTTATCTGCAGTAGTAGTAGTATAATAGTAGTAATAGTTGTAGTAGTAGTAGTATAATAGTAGTAATAGTTGTAGTGGTAGTAGTAGTAGTAGTAGTAGTAGTAGTAGTAGTAGTTTGGCTAGCTTTGCCGCCCCAGTGATCATTGCAGACGGACACATCCACGACTTGCAATATCGTTGTGAAATAATCACGCGTTGTTTTAGTTCATTTTAAACAGAGATCAAAATTATCATTGCGAATAAAACAGTCGCGATTACCATTAGCGTTGAAATTAATCGTTTGAAGTATAGCATTGCGAATAAAATAATCCCGACTTTTTTTAATTGGCAGCTTTAAAGATAGCGATACGAATAAGTAGAATTGTGTTTTCAGTTGGAAAATTTTGGAGATTTTTAAAGTCCACTTATTTTTGGATGAGACCCGGATAATCGGTATCATCCTTGGCACAGAAAATGTTGCTAATTGTAATGTGTTTTGTGTCGAGGATGATACCGAACTAATAGTTGCTAATTATGAATTATTTTTGATATTATAGAGTATAAAGCTGTAATATACTCTATATAATAATAAGACTATATATTATTTTATAAATATAAATATAAATAAATAAATAAATAAATAAATAAATAAATATATATATATAATATATAATATATAAGTATATTATTTTATAATAATGCCAACACTGGATTTATTTAAATTTCCTATGATTTATATTGTAACTTATGCTTCAATAAAAATGTGTACCTAAAAATTTCTCCAAAAAACCAATCATATTGACTGGTTTGATAGTTTTAGTGTTAAATAAAGTATGAGGATTATATAGTCCTTTCTAATCATAAATGATATTATATTGATTACTAATTTATAGAAATTTAATTCTGTTCCTTAACAGGAGAATGTGACGATATGTGTAGCTTATATTGCACTGGGTACTTAATTCCATCTCTAATTATGTTATTTTACGTAGAGCGATTTATTCAAGTAAATGTTGGTCTTCATTCGTTCAGTATTTTCTTAAGCTTTTTCATAATCTTTACATGAATTCAGCATAAAAAGATTCAAATAATTTTTGTGGCATTTTAAGGACGTCTGTATTTTACGTGTTTAATTTTAGAAAATAAATGACTAGTTTTTAAGTAAAGAAAATGTAATATGTCTTACGCGAAAAATATACAGTTAATCATGTTTAACGATAAACCAAATGCACAGTAATTGGCTACCCAAAATTGATTTACATTTTGCAGAAAAATCGAATCTCCCAAGCACTTCTTCGGAGAAGAAGTTCAGTCTCGAACTTCTGACTTAAACAATCCCTCCTATCTCAGAAGCCGTAGAGTTTATAGTGATGGCTTCACTCAAGTGACCCGCACGGAATTCCTCGATCGAGAATTTCCATTGTCCTAGGTGAAAGAACTTTTTCTACGACCTGTATCTACCGCTATCGATCCGGAAGGGTTTATTCGCGCGATTCTACAGAGTCGTAGCTGTTCATTCGTCGGAACGTAAGTTCCCCGTAATTCGCGGCTTACACGAACTTAATTCGACGCACGAAAATAAAGAATTCGAACGAGTCCGCTCGATAATTCTACTCGGCGGGGGCTCCGTTCGAAAAAGCTTCCCTCTCCCCTGCGTTCTACGCAAAAGGGGATGGAAAAAAGGTGGTCAGACGCACGCGATGAAAGGCCTGTGTGAAAGGTTAGAGTCAGCCGGCTTCTGGCGGTACGGTTGGCACACACACGCGCATCGAATCCGCCGCTCCGCTCCTCTCTGCTTCGCTCCTCGCCGTGAAACGCTGAGCGGCCGTGGTCGGAGAGGGTAGGCGAGGCTGCGAGAGGGTGGGCGAGGGTGGGGGAGGGTTGGCCGGCGAACGGAATTAAGCTTGGCACATTAAAATGTGGCAAGTGCGGCAATAAGAGATTTACATAGCAAAGTCGACTATATTATCGTTGTCAGAAGTAGGCTGGCTGCGTGTTACCTCTCCGGGCATGCGGAGCCCCGCTATTTACGCTGCCATTAACATTCCCCGGATACCGGTTATATAATACCGGGAACTCGCTATTACCCGACCGCTATCGGAATAATATTTTGCATTCCGACGCCCTGTGATAGACTCGTTCGCCGTTCGTTCACGCCCACCGACATGTTTTGCTTAGATAATTCGAAAATCCGGTCGCCGCTGCCCCTAATTGTAAGTACTAAGGCAGAATATTATCAGCTCATAACAACGTTAACCGATTTCAACGAGATTTTCAGCATGAATGTAGTGGGAAACGAAATTGAGTCAACACTTTTAAGAGGGTATCAGGTTTTTTAAAACCGATCCAATTGACTTGAATTTTTCTGTAAATGTTAGAGTAACTAAAATACTATTTTCTGAATTTTACGGATTCTTGGAACAAAAGAAATGTAAACGAACTTTCGTTTTTTCATTTTTTGATCTAAACCCATAATGAAGATTTAAATGAAGATTTATGCATTTGGTACTTCTCGGTAACTTATTTGCATATTGAATATTTCAGTGAAATCGGTTGACGCATAGTTAAACTATAGAACCACGGAAACGTAAAAATTACCTGTTTTTGGTTGAAATTCGTGAAAAACTAATTTTCGCGATCTTTAATTGTTTACAGCTCATGTCAAGGTCAACCGATTTCTACGATATTTTCAGCATGCATATAAGTTACTAAGAAGTACCAAATGGATTTCTTAAATTTTCATTATAAGATCAGATAAAGACTGAAAAAACGACAGTCTTTTTTACATTTATTTTATTCCAAGAAATCATAAAATTTAGAAAAAAGTATTTCAGTAATTGTACAGTGAACTAGTCCCTCTAACATTTCTAGAAAAATTCAAATCATTTAGACGTTTTAAAAAAGTTATACTATCTTATAAGTGTTCACTCAATTTTGCTTTCCACTGTACCAAGATCTGCAAAATGCACTTTTTAAAGTTTTCGTTAAAGGCCCAGATAAAATCGTTGAAAAACATTATTTTTAATGTTTTTATCTTTCCAACCAAATGCAATTTTAAAAAAAGAAACTGTGAATATGTCGAAAACTCTTGTAGAAGGACAATTTTAGTGGTAAAATATTTGTTAATAAAGAACGAAAGCGTGGAACTTGACTTTAAACGTGTTAATTTATTTAACTGTCCAAACATAATTATCATAATTATATATAATTCATTTAACTGTCCAAACCGATCTCGATTAAAGTAGCGAGATATATAAATCGCATTATTTAAATTTTCGTTCTAGGCTCAGGTAATAAAGTTGAAACAACATCATAACAAAAATGTTGTATACTCGTTCCGTAGAAAACTGGTCGGCCTAACATCTCGAAAAGTTCACGTCATTATGACCAATTTCATACAAGTTGCTCAAGAGTATAATCTTGTATTAATGATTGTAGAATGCAACCCTGCAAAGCTTCCCAAGTAGTGCTGCTATAAAATATTCTAAAAGTAAAAGTATCCGATAAGTATCTTCACCACCGTCTATCATTCATACTTAAGACGGGCAAGCAATCCTCAAACTTCGACGCGGAAATAAAATATACATTAGCCCTAACTCAAGCCAACGAAAAGTTGTAGACGTAAAACTGCGTATTTCCTAAGGAACTATACTACGTAAATAGACTCTTGAAAACTTTATTTGTTTAAATTTATCCCGTATATGTGGGTTTCAGAACTATACATACGACAAAGTGGCGACAGAGTTGAAATAAAATTTTATTTTTCCAGTACTTTCTGTAAAACAAAGGATCTTAAATACGAAAAGCGAAAAGCCATTATTGTCTTAAAAATGTGACACTCTCCTATTTTTGTCTAATCAGAAAGTGATTAAACGAAAATATTAATAATTATTTTACTTTTACACGTCCTTCAACACGTCTCTAGGTAAATGTGGTTCGTATTCTACTTACTTCTTTATCCCTAATTCAATATGCGTTTACAATAACAAAATTGACTGAATCCAGAGCAATCTTTTAATATATTGTTATTATTCATTATATTATTATTACGAATAGAAATGTACTCTTAGAATATAGAATATAGAATATAGAAAATAAAATATACTCTTTCTTTAAATCTCTTTAGCCAGCAGTTGCTATGTTTTTTGACGTTTGCACAAAAAGGAAGCAGCTCGAAAATTTCAATTGCAGTTGTTCGAACGGTGAAAGCTGCATTTTGCGTATCCAGTCTAAAGATTTATTAATATGAACACTGATTGATCATAAAGGGAATGGCCCAGTGATGGTGAACCTTTTGTGCTCGGCATGTTAAAATTCATAAAAAAGACCTAGCGTAACTCGGATGCTGTGTCATATATCTAGAAATATCCTTGATTTTGTGCTATTTGTAAGCCTGGTAAAGAGAGAGTTATATTTTTTATATACACGGTGGTCCACGCAACTCGTGCACCTCTTGTAACTTCCAAACTATGCATTGCTATATTTTTTAGATAAAATATGGAAGAATATCTCATTCCGAGTGAAAGTATTATTATCCTTAAATCTAATAGCTAACGAGTGATTTCGCTTTATTTATTGAACATTTTCTTCGCGCAATATCAGGTTGGAGATTCGGCCTTATCACGGTTATCAATCTTATACGCTAATATTGCCTGTTCGACGGCGTAAAGAACGAGAAACTTGTCGTCGCAAAGTATCGAATTCATTGAATTCTTCATGCTCGAATCTCTCTGACATCGAATCTGATACAGTAATACAGATGGCTGGCAGCGGGATTTATTTTTCATTCAAATTAGAACGAAGAGGTGTACTCCAGATTACACAATGCGAGATAGCTAGGGACATTAAAATGTTGGATGTTTGACGTTGCTGTTATAGCAGGACGAATTTACGTTGGTACACGTATTCATGTCGAAATAAAATGTGGTCGTCTGGGTATCGTAACTCGACTGAAACACGACAGAACGCACAAGCTGCTGTTTTTATTCGGCTCGAAACGTTTCAAGAGCAACGGACGGACTAATAATTCCTTCGGCCGCGGTGGTGAGATATATCGCGTTCTAACTATTTATGAGTTGCCTTCTAGTATCTACGCGGGTATTGTTTGTTGACGGTGAAAAAGACTTTCACGTTATTCTTCGTACACTATAATTGACATGGAAAATGCACTTCCGTGTCGCTCGACCTCGCTGCTGCACTTTCCAGTAACGTGTCAAATATCAGTCCCTGGGAAATTTTATTCGAAATGAAAATATGAAACAACTGTTTGAAATACTTCATGTCGAATTCATGTTTTTTCGCATTTTTAATTATTTCGGCAAATATGAACAAAAAACGTAACAATTTCTCGTACAATTTTGATAGGTCAAACACAAATTATTTTCACGGATTGATGAAATTAATCGTCGATCGTCGATCGAAACAAACAATTAATAATTGTTGATTTTTTATTCGAAATTAGGGAACAGTTAGGAATTAGTAATCTCAGGTAGCTGATGCAATCTCTTTGAAAAGTGTAAATTACTGTGATTATACTGTTTCATCTTCGTCATATTTTGTTTAGATACAACATTTTTGGGAAAATATATTTTTCACCCAAAGAAATACTTAAGCTAATTGGTTAACCCTTTAACGATTAAAGGAAACATTTTTCTCCATTTTAAAATTAGTGATTGTCGTATTTAATTATAACCTTGTCTGCATTTTTTATACAGAATGTCAAAATAGATCACGTAAATTATGTAAACAGGAACGTGTAGAAAAAAAAGAACTGTAAAATCAATTGGCGCTAATGATAAAACATTCACGGGCTATACTTTGTCATTATTTCAGTTTATTGTGTCGTGTAATAACATATTACTCTGTCTTCTCACATATTTTATATTACGCGCTAAGTAGAATTTTGTGCAATAATAAAGTATATTTGAACAAATGAAAACAAATGCCTGATAATTACATTATGTTATAATAAACCAATAAATAAAAGACATTCCATAACAAGCGTAACTGTAATTTGTTACCTTTATAATCCGTTGGGAAAATATTTCATAAAATTCCGAAAAAATCACACATTGTTACATATTTTTCTTATGATTTTTATTTATTTTACGCATAAACAAACTAAAATAAACAGTTACATACTAATATTTACTCTTAGCAACCTTATGATCATGTAAGGGTTAAGTATCTGAGCGTAATTGTGCTACATGTCTTAAGGAAATAGACATTTTCTTGGCACAAACATATCGCGTCTGTATCAAAATTGCCTCAATGCACGATAAGTTAAGTTATTGGATGTGTCTCAGCATTGATGACGATGACGAGGAAAAGCTCGCGCGACGTTGAGGCATACCGAGTCAGCGGCTTCCCGAGGCTTCATTAGGAAGTAACATTTCATATGCGACAGCCTAATATTTCTCTGGGAAGCCAGGACGAATGTTAATCGAGATGGTAATTTCGAGCGACTCGTTGCTCATCTGCAGGCCGCAATGAAGGTTTCGGGGCCATTTTTAATCGGATATCGCCAGCGTTTCCGTTTAATCCGAACGAGCAATTCGCGCGTGCAACACTGTGCTGTTATTACGTTTAATATTCCTTCGCATTAATCATCGTTCCCGAGTGCCTTAGCGTGTGAACAACGGTCGCGCGTTCGCGTGACGCGAATGCAGAAAGAGCGGCATACACACCGGCGCGATAAAACTTGCAACGCGTTCGTTCGTTAAAATTTTTAATGAGCCGGCCCCGGCCCCGGGGCCCCGCCCTTCCCGCGCCGACGCCGCCGCCGTTTCCCCCCTACCTCGAAAAATCTCGAATTTGTAAATTGTACAGGGAAATTTATTATGTCCGCCGTCGGTGGCCGCCGGATTGTAAAAACGTTAACGACATGCAAATACATCTCCCCCATAGGAACAAACAAATTTTCACCGGGAAATACCGGCGAATAAATTGAGCCCCGTTCCGATGTGTCCAGGAAACTAAATTTCAACAATGGTCACGCAAAAAAACCGGCCGCATTGTGCTCCTTCGTCCGACCTACAAAGAGCAATTATTACGGCAGAATGTTCACGGTATCCGATTTGCAGCAACAACGAATATAAATTTCGTCGCATTACTGGCGCGACCGATTTTGAAACTCGCATAAGGTCCTTTGGAAATTATTCTATTCATGTCGAAACACTGTAACGAATCGGTGTCAGAAAAATGAAATTAATTCCTGTTATTGTACAGGTGACAGGAAAATAGGTGAGCAACATTTTGTGGCGCGTTTTAATAACGGGATTCGGGATGATTTAAATGGAGCGAAAATGCTTCCTTTACGAAACACGGGCGACTTTTATTTACAACAACATTTGAATATTTTATGAAATTGTTGGAGTTTTATTTTTTTTATTACACATAGAGATTAATATATATTTAGCTAAGATCTCGATAGGTATAAGAGTTATATATAATAGGTATAAATTCTATGCTTCTAGATAGTTTTAACCAATCGGCAAAGTTAATAATAATTTGTTTCATTGGAAAATTTCTATTAAAAAATTTCCTTTAATCCACTATGTTAAAAAAATGTTATTACTTCTTTTCCGATCGCCGTGTATAATCCAATCACGGTGAAAGTAATTTTCTATTCTCGCGTGCAGCGCCGGGGTCGCAGCCAAACTTTGCAAAGCCGGAAACAATAGAGAATTCAACGAAAGACCGATTTGTCCAAAACACATTAATCCGATACCGTGTATGCGCTGTAGCATTCTGTTGTATAACGTTCCAACAAGAACACTTCCGGTCGGAATAAAAAAAATCATACGCTCGCACGGCCACGCTCTTCGCGTCGTTTCCGCGCTAAAAGGGCTGAAAGAGTTTACCGGGACACGGCGAGGGAAAACGTTCGAAAAGCCGTGCAATCGAGTCGCGGCCGGGCTGTATGACAGAAAATTAAATAAACAGAACATAAATTTCGCGCGAGCTCTCGCCGGCCGTGAACAACGCGGCTGGACCCACTCTCCTGTTTTAATCTATAAATGGACGCGCAGCTTCGAAAGAGTGCCGCAGTAAAAATATTCAGATGTTCGACGCCGCGAAAACTTCACCGAGGGTTACTCGCTTTCAGGGCTGAAAGTTCCCAACGAATTTTCCGTGCCACGGTGTTGCTACGCATTTGTAGCCGCGATAATAATGTTATCGGTTGCTTAAGTGGATATTCGGGTCGACCTCGACGTGCAAACAGAATCAGAGTTGGGAAAAATATTATTCGGATAACTGCGAGGAGATCGGGATTAACGAAAACAATTTTCTTCGACATTATCGAATAAATATTACATCGAATTAAAATTTATCTGGATGAGAGTTTATCCGAATAGGATTATAAGCTGTTTGTTATTTAAAAAAAAGAATTGATTTGTGCAGGAATTAATTCGGAAAATAATCGATTAATTTCTTCCATGTTATATTATTTTTACAATTAACTTTTTTTGTGGGTGCGAAGGCAATCATCGTACAATCCAGGATTTACATTTAGAATATATGTATGTTTGTTTAAAAAGTATGTATGTAAAAAACGGTCAATGATTACTGGCAGTATTATTCGAATAATTCTACAATTTCTATTAGAATAATTTGTCGGAATAAAAAATGAAGAATTCGTGTAATTGCATTAACTTTCATTCCGCTCTGCCTGAGGTCACAAAGAGAATATTTTTTTGTTTTCACTAAAATTACAATTTAAGTGACGAGAATACGCGTCAAGCACGACTAACTGGTTAACCATTTAACGTACCATTAACGAGATTAGTGTACCTAGAATCTATCGCAAAAAGTAATCGATGACTTTTCCCAGACATTGTACACAGTTTCTC
>CM052164.1:7164671-7175305 GCA_028455555.1 Augochlorella aurata | reverse complement strand
ATATTATCTGTTATTATATATCTATTATTATAATATCTATATTATCTATTATTATAATATCTATATTATCTATTATTATATATCTATTTATCTATTTTTTTATTTGTCTATTATATATTCTTTCTCTAATACTTTATTAATAATGTCAGTAGGATAAGCTTCGTTAATAATATAATTATGACAGATCTTTTTAAAAACTGCGCTGAATCGATTTTTGTTACTCCACGAAATTATGTACACGTGACAACGGCTGTCAAAGTGTCAAGCAAGACATACATGCCAGTAATCGCACTATGAATTTTCGAAGATTCTGATCATTATTTTCTCAACATTCCATTTTCTGTTTTCCGAAAACCCATTATAAAACGTGCATAAAATATCTCTCAAAGACCCGAATTTCAATTGACGTCTATGTAAATTCGTACCGTCTGATCAAAAATTGTAACAGCTCTCATTTTCCACGAATTTCTTTTTCGACCGTTAATTGAAAACACGGCTTTGTCGCGCTCTTATTTTATTAACTTTTTATTTCCGTTGGGAAATTTAGCGACGCGAGCGTCATTTAGAATCATCGACAAATACTGTTCCTGGAAACAATTTCACATATTTCGAATGGAAAGCAAAAAATTAAAGGAGAAAATGTAACGAGGCATTCGAAAATTTGTTTGCACTTTTCCAGAAATAGAGGAAAACCACCACGAATATGACACAGTATTGAATGGGATATTAACCCTTATCGGGCGTGTGTCGTGTCCCACGTGGCATTATAAATTAGGCCTGATTATCTGACATCTGATAAGAGTTAACATTATCTGAGAAATTTCGGATCTTGCTATACTAAAATTATACTTGTTTCATAACTATATTATGCACATTTTAATCAGTCGTCATTGAAAGCCACTACTAGCTAATATATACCTATGGCTGTCAATTAATTTATTTATGCTTGAAACTAGTATGTTTTCCTTTTTCCAGTAACGTTGTTTAAAGTACTGTTACTTTTCATTTCATTTTCAGTTTTTATTTATTGTATTCGATCAAGTGTTTCTTCAAGAATATTGACATGCAGTATCAGACGGTCTAAACAAAAGATTGTCCGAAACAAGAGTATTCCATTCATGGCAATTCTCTCCTACACACAGGGTAATCCACGATACTTTGCACCTCCAGCAACTTCCAAAATATGCATTGGGCAACACATTTTTCAATACAAAAGCTACGTCGTTTAAAGGGGTATAGTGTGCAGTGTCCTTTTTTAAATAGGTGGAGCCGTTTTATAGATTTCAAAGTCAGCTCAAAACCCGAGGGGGCGGGGCCAACCGTCAAAGAGGCGTGGCCAACACCAAAGGGGTGGGGGGCTAATACAAAAGCGGTCGGGGCTAGTCCCAAAGAGGGAGGATCAATACAAAGGAGGAGGGATTCTTCCATATTCTGATATAAAGAATATAGTCTTCCATTTAAGAAAAGATACTTAACCTTCAAATCTCCGGAACGACACCACCTATAAAAAGAATAAATGCACTACATACCCCTTTAAACCACGCAATTTTTGTATCGATAAATTTGTTGGCCAATGCACATTTTGAAAGTTCTAGGAGTTGCAAAATTGCGTGGACCACCCTGTACATACCTATGTATATCAAGGAGATATGGCAACGGTTCCCAGAATAATTTGAAAAATAAAATGTAGAAGGAACGCGAAAGCTATTTCAGTATATAGGAGGTCCAGGAATATACGAACGAAATGTAATTTAATCGAATCCCTTGGTTATCGCAAAAGTGTATCACCGTGCAGGGCCAGCAGTCATGATAAATTTGGATTTTCTTGCCGAGTAATCGTGCCGCGCCTGCATATTCACGCGAGATTACGTATGCATCCTTCGGCCGCGTATGCATATCCGGAGACATGCATAACAAGCGCGTGTATCTACATCGTGCTTACGTTTGTGCACGGAAATCTCCGGAGATTACACTATGGTCGGTTATGTCTACATCAGCGATTTCACCGGACACTAAAAGCTATTTCTAATGTTCCAGGGCGTTCTTCTGCTAGGTTCTGATGCCGAATGCTCTAAACTCATATAGCTGCCGCACTATTTCAAACTAATTTATTTTCAGGCGGGTTATTCCGAATCTGCTTATTTGACCTAACGCAGCGTTATTCTTCTTTGAAAATGTAACCCCGAGCTGTTTAAATGCCTTGGGGCGATTCAAAATAAGCATTAGCCTCCCGATTCAATGTTGCATAACTCGGCCGAAAGAAATCGAACAGCAATGAACATAAAGATAGCAGTTAGCGTAATGATAGTCTCTTTTGACTAGCATAAGTGCAATTTGCTTGAAGCATTTCGTTCGCTTCATTTAACATTGCAAAGTCGATATAGAATTACTGAAAGTATCCAACATGCTTCGTTAAAATCGCTACAATTTAGTTGCTATAACTTCGCGCAAATCGATGCAACTAAAGTTTTCGAAATGCATATGAAAGCAGAGATTTTAAACTTTCGAACTGTTTCTGATCGATGTCGATTTTTCTATTTTTACCGGAGTTGTTACTATTTAAACCATGTTCTATGTTCATAGCCGCCGACTTATGTTGCAAAAGGCTAAAATACAAAGTTCAAAGAGTAAAGCTATTGTTCCGGAGCCAACATTGCTGGTCGCAGTGATGTGAAATGACTGTACATTATCTCTTGTTATTGGTTGCTAAGTGATAAACGGATGTTCCACAAAGTTCCCGTACTCGCCGGTGTGAATCGAAATGTTGCGCTTCTATGTGCAATGTGTACCGTCGTTACCTGTTTATACAAGACACCTGTTCATACAATTTCGTGTCCGAATAAATACGGACCGCTCCACTTGCTGATACAGAACATACTCGATTCAATTCTATCCTAAGGAATCTCAAACCACTTGTCTGAACATCTCGAATCTGATTTCACTTGCTATTCCACTAAGGTCTCATCCTCCCAGCCCGATCGCACTTCATCCTAATCTACTTAGTTCAAGCAGCCTAGAGATCTAATGTCAAGGACCGAAAGCAAATTGCAATCACTTTTCATTAAATGTAATATGGGTCCACTAGCAGTTCACATGAACGATTCGGTGACATCTTTTAAAACACAGTCAGTGTAAAAAGTATCCGCACACTGTACTTTAGATTACTGATAGATTGCCGATGCTCCAACTTTTACAGTTTTGTAAAAGTGTGTTGTGCAACAATAAACTTGGAAGAAGCAGAAAGGAAAGTATGTAGATTCTGCAACGAAAAAACTGGAACGACATCGCATATAATTAACAAATGCAGAGAAATTGAAGAGGTCGAGGGAACGATATGTATATGTATATTATGTAGTGCATTTATTTTTTTTTTTGTAGGTGGAGCCGTTCTGGAGATTTTTAGGTCAATTTTTTTGGACCACCCTGTATAGAAACAAAAATGTACAGTTCATAGGCTGAAAAGCAAGTGAAATAAACGTTTCACTGCTGCTAATTCATTATTGAAGGAGATATTTCGGTAGCAGTGTTTAGGTGGACTACCCTGTACAATGGTAAAACAGAATAGTAGCCTTCTGAAACTATTTCGACTTATATTTTGAAACGACATAACCCGGAATATTACATTTGCCAAAGTACTGTGGAAGCAAGTATTACGGTTCCCGAGAAAGAGTTATGTTTTCAGATAAATCTGCAGTAAAAATTGTGTGCAGAGTAAAGCAAGTAGAGAATTTGACGCGAGACAAAATAAAGCAAGAGATCACGAGGGCAATTCTGTTATAACGCGGGACTATACGGCAACGAATAATACAAAAAAATTTAGTGTTCATCAACGGTGTACTCTACAAATATAAATATTTAAACATCCTGAAGAATAAAGTCAGACACAGTGCCCGTAAACTGGGATTTCTAGATCTCCACTTTCAAGGGGACAATGATCCCAAGTATACAGCTTCAGTCGTAAAACAGTGGCTGTTGTATAACATTCCATGCGCATCAAACACTCCACCCCGAAGCCAGGACATCAATCTAATCAAACTTTTACGGGCTAAATACATTTAGAAATGTACTAAAACGTATGTTGAAACGACGTTACCAATAAATAAAACTCTGATGACAGTATTGTGCGACGTTGATTAAGACGAGTTATTTTAGAATACTAAATAAGAATATATAATACATAATAATGTAACAGTACACGAAGCGTTCGACTATCTGTATGAATTATGTATGGCGAATCTTTCTAATAAATATACTGTAAGTATTATAACCTTATTAAATTATTTCCCAATTTTATTAAGGTTTCCATTTATAATAACATAGTGCTCTTTCTCTTTGTGGATACTGTATTGTTTAAGTTTCAACTTCAGATTAACACACTTATTCCGCGTGTTGATAATAATAGAGATAAATCAACAGTGGATCTTTATGCAATATAAAAAGTCTGAGTTAATCATGAGAAAATTAAGATAAATTCTTTTAATAACCGTTAAGTTCTAGCATTCATTTTTGCCATAAATGCAGAACATCCACTGTTCAGACACAAGCCAGAATACTTTTACGAATTGCTGTACCTTTATTTCGATTATAACAAGACCTTATACAGTCTTTTTTTAAAAGTGAAAATCTGCAATGTATTTATTCGCAAAGTAGAACGTTGGAAATAATTAGATTGTTTAAATAAATTTTGATAAACTTTTATATCGATACAGGTTTTGTGAAACTAAAATTGCGAATGAGCGTATGGTAAACTGAACGAGCTTATTGTTAATATTATACATACCCTGGGTGCGTCATGTAATTTGTAGACATCCAATAACAATCTTATGGAAAATTCTTAATCAACTTTTGTCTTTAACCATTTACCCTATATTTTTGGTTACCGCGAAATTTATTCCACAAGCGTGAATATGTATAAGAAACATATGAATTCATGGAAGATATTATTTTGAATTTTAATTTCCTGTTTGTTTCCATTTCGACAATAAATATTTGTTCCTGCCGAACCAATTTCGTTTTAATACTTCAACAGCGCGACGAAATATGCCGAGAAAATGGTTGTACATTTTCCCATGAAAGCTAAAAAAATTCGCGCAGTATGAACAAATATATTTAATAAAATACAATGACCACGATACACAAATGCGATATTCTGTTACGCTTTTGTTCATGTAAACATTCGTTAACAACGTAAATGTTACTTCGAGCCTAGAATTAGGCATACCACTGTATAAGAATATTCGATTTTGATAGAAATCTGCAAGTGATTCGATACTTTTGGCCGACAGTGTATATGATTCTCGTCAGACAATATTTTTTGTCGCGCTTTCGGGCTAAATGCCTCACTGCGCGATACATGAATAATTACTTATAAACTATAATGCAATACATCGATTGCATAATAACATTCTCCATGTAACAAAAGAAACATATAAAATATTGCCTTGCACAAGATTTCTCCGTTAATGTTCGAATCAAAGTTGAAGCTCTGAAATATTTCTGTACTACTTGGTTCGTTCCACGATTGCGGAAAGGTGTTGGGGACACGTACACCGACACAGCAGACAGACACAGTAAGAAACAGCCAACACCATACGTCAAGGTGGCACGTACCGACTACTGCGTTGATCAATATGAACGTTCTTTCACGCTGCCAACATCGCCTTCTACCCCTCGATTAATATGAATGCTCCTTTTTTACTGAAACCTTCTCGTCTCATTCATTACCGGCGACGGGAAAATCAGTCCGTTCCTCGCATTCGCGGTGAATTTTTTCCCCGTCGGTGCACCGCGATCAGCACTTTAGATCGATCCTACGTCGCGTCGCCCAGAAACAACGAAACAAAACCCAGCCGACGAACTTTTCTTATACAATAAATCTTGCCGCGGTGACGTGCCGCACAAGCGAGAGCGCCGATGTGCGAGAAAGAATATGTTGCCAGCTCGTTCCTGAGAGTCACCCTACTCAACTACTTAATTATAACGTTCTTTCTACGGTGCGCGGCAAATAAATCTCGAGTCCTCTGGCTTATCTGATCCATCAGCGCCCGACAAGCTTGCCGTCCGAACTCTTTAAATTGCTGCTCCGTTGTGTTTTCTATTATTTCTGCTCTGTAACGCCCTCAGCTTCCTTTCGTTAACTTTCCAACTGATTTTCGACCCTTGCCATCCTATTTGTGTTTAATCTCTCGGCATACGGATTAAACGAAAATCGATGTGATCAAAGATAATGTTCATTTTTTTAAATATTTACCGATGCATTGTGGGACAGAAAGCAGCCAAAAATGGTAAAAAATGCTTTCTCGTTAAAATCTTTTAGCTTCATTAAATAACTTTTAGCATGCATATATGTTATCGAGATCTGTGAAACACATTTTTTAAAATTTCGTTGCAGGTTCTGATTAAAAAAAATTAAATACGTGAGTTTTTTTATTTATTTATGTAATAAATAAAATTAATATGTGTATTTAACAAGATGGAAACAAATTGTGCTATCCCGACTAAGAATTGGGCATACTAAAATAACCCATCAGTACGTACTCTTTAAAATTGAGGTTACAGTTGAGCACATCCTAATAGAATGTCCATCGTACAACAATATCAGAAAAAAAGTAAAAATTCTCAATACCATCAAAGAATGTTTAGACAACTATAAACAAACAGCAAAAGTTATGTCATATTTAGAAGAAACCAAATTGTTTGTGAAATTCTATATTAATTTAAGTAGTCTAGATCAAGAACGTAATCCCATAAGTGGCCGCTAATTACTGTTAAGCAGATGGAAAATTAAATAAACAAATTTTTAAAAAACAGTGTACCAGAAAATAAAAACAGAAACTGTATCCAAGAAATTTTGTGTTCCATGCATTCTGCAGTTGGTGCATTCTGCAACAACTTCTACCATAGAACGGTGACTAGTGTATAAATACCTGTGGTCCGCTTGGAAAATGCGCGATGGCGCGCGGAATGAATTTCGAAAAGAAGCATACCGTAATCAAATAGCTTTCTAGTTAGTATTCCAGCTAAATCTGCTTAGAAATCATCCCGATTATACCCCGTTCAAGTTTCCACGGGCTGACCCCGTTCATTAACGTTTTACACGGAACAACACCGTCCCGCGGGACAGTCCCGTTCCTAAAACTCCTATCCAGGCTTCTTCTATTCCAACGGAACATGCTAAAGAAGTTCGGGAGTACCGGTCGGATACACGGTAGAGTTCATAACTCTTATCCCGAGGAGCGTCATAATACTTCCAACTGTTTAAGAATCCTCTCGTGCGGCCGGAGAAAAGGATCCAGGAAACTTCGAGACAAGATTTCAGTTCGTGGAAGTCAATTACTTGGGGGCCCGACTAAAAACCTGGAAGACATTTTCTCACGAGGACTGCCGACCGAGAGTTAAGCAACTCTTTTCCAGACCCCCAGTTCCGTTCAGTCCTCAAACTTGCCCCCTCCGACACCTGGAGCAGTGTCCTACAAGCGGTACGCATCGCTGCGTGGCTCTCTTCCTTCTTCGCGAATCTTAGGTCGCCCGGCCGCAACGCGTCGTGCAGTGGTACCTTCGCCTAATCAGGTGGTCGAAGTGCGATAGACGAAGTAAGGTAAATGTCCCATTGATAGGACGTATGTGACAAGAATTTCCGTTGTAAGACACTTATTAGTTACATTTATATGTGAATAGGTTATAAGACACTTATTAGACTAACAAGAGTTACATTTATATTTGGATAGGTTTATCTGAATGGTTAGATCATCTATTTTTCAAGAAACATCACTAAGATATTCTCCTTATATAGAGTATCCTAGTGTTCAAAGCATTAAGTGCCGTCTGGATTTTTCAAATATTATGCATAATTATTGAGACACAGACCGTGAAAGTTGAAGAATTCTCGTTCTTCGTAATACATTAAAAGTGGTAACATCTCCAATGCATGTATCTAAAATTTTTCCTTCCGAAAACTATTTGTACAATGTTTTTATCGTTAAGCGTATAAGCGATCAAAAATATCTTTGAATTAAGTATTGAACTTTGAACTGTATTGAGTATATCTGTTAAGTATGATGTTATACTACTACAATACTATTAAAATTATTTTGTCTGTAAATATATTATAGTTCTGAATGGAATTTTTCATTTCAAACAATATTTATAATTGACTATGCTGTTTGTTATTACATTGTTCATGGCCATATCTTTTATAATTGATTCTACTCTTTGTTACTATTTTGGGCAATATATTTGTATTACGTGGCCTATTAAACTTCCGCAAACAATCAGGAAGATAAATATTTGTATCATAATGAATTAGTAAAATGATTTAAATTTAATAATCATACTAAATTTCAATATTTAATATTTAATATTTAATAATCATATTAAATTTTATATTCCTCTTACATAACTTAATCAACGCTCCCACCAACGTCCACCTTAACGTCAATACAGTACAATATCCAATGAATTATGTAATTATGAATATTGATTTTAATCGCGACTAAGAACAGTGGTGTCTGATTTTCCATATTAAATATTGCATCTTTTTTATAATGTATACAAATTCAACAACCCGAAAAACATAAGAACACCGATTTCCATGAAAATCGCACGAAGTTACGAATCTTGAACATCTCTTTGAGAAAAGGAATCACTTGTGCTCCGTAGACAGACGGCCCGAAAGTCGTCCGTGCACTGGAAAATGGACGGCGATCGTTCTTACAGCGGAACGTCAGACGACGGTCGTTTATTAGCCGGTGAAACATCGGCGACTGGCTTGTTTACCCTGATTTGAATACCGAACGAAACTTTTGCTCCCGCGACCCCGTTTTTGCGAGTCGCTGCTCGTTGAATCGGAACCGCCAACGAGATTCGCAGTAATAAATCGAAGAAGAAAGTTGCGGAAATGGGGCGGCGACTGTTTTCGATTGGGGTAATGTACGATGTTCTTTTTCGTGCGGTTAACAGGACCGCAGAGACAAAGGGGCAACCGGTATAAAGGGATCGATAATGGCCGACTGGGATTTTTAGGGAGGACAGAATTTAATCAAGGAGAAGCATTGACCTGTGCTACTCGCAGGTTGAAGGACGATCCTTATTCTATGGGACTCTTGAAGAACCTTTGCTATCGCGTGTCCGACCAAGGACTGGCTCGTACTACTTGTCCCACGAACGAAAGCCCTTGTCCTCTGGGTCTGACAAACGGGAACCCATACTACTCGAGGCCCTTATATTCTACCGGACCGATCAAGCACAATCCTATACTACTTGTTGGATAAGTGGTTCTTGTTACACGTGTCTCGCCAAACGGGAATCCATACCACTTCGATGACGAGAATTAGTTCTTAGGCACGTCCGTTTATTCGGCTTGAGCAGGGTCGCTCTTCTTCTAGTGACGCATTAATCTCCTATATTGGCCTGAACAAAACGAATATTCGAAACCGAGTGCTATTGTTGTATAGGTTATTAGTTCATCCTTTTGCGAACTGTATGCACACTTTGATAAATCAAAGTCGTTCTTTTCCAGACCAACCGACCGTTTTACTCATCACGTTCTCCTATTTTGTTTTCTTAAACAATTGTAATGAAAATAAAACTTTAATGTACATTTGTTGTTCTGAAATTTTTTATTTTATTGTATGTGTGTGACAATCAGCTTGGAATACTTCTACTGAATATAATTTCATCTGCGCGGGTGGTAATTATAGCAGAATGATTAATAACATCTCCGAAAGCAATAATTCCTCTATAAAATTGAATTTTTGAAAAACTTGGTTAACTAGGGTAGCACGATTAATCCTTTTCCTAAACAACGAGTAAATATAAAATAATGCTTCTTTACTTAATAAAATGTCCAGATATTATTGTTTAGAACAGATCATATCTTGTTCTAATTTATATTTTGTAAATACGTAAGTAAATTGAAAACTGATTACGAGTTTTCGATTTCATAGAATCAACGCAACTTTATCTAAAAATCGCAACTATAGTAGCCAATATAATATATATTAACTTAATAAGTTATTCCTAAATTAACATTATTGTTTAGATTAACACGCCTTTATATATGTTTAAACATATCGTTATTCACTATAGTTATTCAAGCATTTATTGATAAATAAATTATTTTATATGTCAGAAACGATTATGGAGTGTTTTCATGGCTGTCCTAATAGAAGGACCAATCGCTGTCACATAACCTGTCAATCACTGTGCAATATTCAATAACTGTAATTTTAGGTAACTACTAATAATTAATGATTTTTACATTTCTGTCCGTACATTTTTACATTTTTCTTATACAAATTCTGAATTTTTGTATTATTTCTTAAGTGTTTTTATGTCGATAAACAGTTTTTATTATTCGATTTTAGAGACAAATATTTATTTTCCATTGTGTAACACTCGTGCGTAAACGATCAATCATTGTAGTATACGCTACTATTTAGTGATTTTGAAATTCGAGCGGAAGTTGCAAACTTGTCTTACAAGGGAACACTTCCAAGTGTAATATACCGATCGTAACGAGATTTTAGTATAATATAATTTGTTGAAAAATATTTTCTACGTATTTCTTTAATTTTCTTTAATTATTCTAGATGTCTTGTCCAATAACTAATATAATCCCCAGTAATTAGGCAGAT
>CM052164.1:7145395-7164571 GCA_028455555.1 Augochlorella aurata | reverse complement strand
ATTTTGCACGAAGGTCCGCACTCTACTTATAATTTTATCCAGTTCTCGACGTTTTTGCAATTTGCATAATGACATCAAATTCAGCCACCTGCGGCTAATCGCCACAATGTTATAAAGGACAATAGCCAAATGAAAGTCTGCAAACCAGATTACGTTTCTTTTCACAAAATTCAGCGAATCTCTCGGCGTTCTGCTAATTTATAAGGGGTTCCAGATCGTGAGTAGTTAAGATGACGGTAGACAAAGGACCGAGACAGGCCTAGGCCAGATTAGAGAAGCGGAAATGACGAATTTAGCCGAGATCAACTTTGGGGCTTATTGGGAATTAAGCCGCTTAACGCTTCCGCTCCAAAGGCTTGCGCCGAACCTCGAGCATAACGACTCGGAAATTCGTCCTCTTTCTACTACTCGCCATCGAATGCGGACATTATTCACACGGTCATCGTCGCGACATCGATGCCTAATTTCTTTCGTTTTTGTTCGCCGCGTTTCTTAGGGCTAGCACAGTATTTTTTCCATAACTGACGGAATTTCTAGTATACCGAGTTCCAGTTATGGTAAGAGTACTACATTTTGTGTAATGTTCCAAGCAGACCTCGGTAATACATTTGAAATAGTTATTGAAATAGTGTTTGAAATAGTTAGTGAAATATTCTTATTTTTATGAAATGATATTTCGAGATTTATCTGACGTCATAGAGATTCGAAATAGTTTTCTATGTTATTAATTGAAATAATATCTTTTTAAGATGTACTGCAAATAATTATTTAAATTATTATTAAATTAATTAATTAATGAATTAATTAAATTTGTTAAGGTTATATTTAATATTAAGGATTGCTTAGCCGGGGTTTACGGCGGGGGCCATGTGTTTGGGACCTTTGAAATTGGCTAAGGTATGCTTCTGTCACCCTTATTTCGGAAAGCAACATTTCCGACAGTACCAAGACGCATGGCAGACAATTTTAGATTTTAATAGCATTGTCCTGCTATAAATGCTTGGCCCTCGGCACATGGCACGCCGCGAGTTGCAGAAAATAGCACGTTTGGGACATGGGGCATTTAGCAATATGAAACCCAAATGTCGGGGACTTGCCAAGGTCCACGCGCGGCCTGGAATCCCCCTGGAAGCGTTCAGGGTGCCCCCTCCTAGATCCCAAATGTTGTCTTTTGAGACTCCGTGTCATTGTCTAAGACCTGTTGTGATTGGGCAGCTCTCCTAACACCCACCCCTAATTTGAAAGAGTAGGGTGGACCGAGATGACGTCGTCGGTGACTTTCGGTCCTCCGATCAGATACACGAAGATACACCTAGATACATTTGGCGGATTCGTCGTGACTTTGTTTAGACTTTGTAGAACGTTAATTTAGTTAATATAGTTTGTTGCCTGTTGTGGTATCGAACCCTTAGCCATAGTCGAGACACATAACATGTAAAGCTCGAGCGATTATTCAATCGGCCACAAGCAAAAACAAAATTATTAATTCTTTCGAATTTTATTTCTGATTCATATTATGTTTTGCAACAAATAACATTAGTTTTGACTTGCATTATATGATAAATCTGAACGGTATCTAAAATTGAGAGAAAAAGTATTATTTTCATTTGTCATACGTGTCAGTGTGGTTCAAACTGGTAGCGGTTTTTAAAAAATGATTAATTTTCTTGGCAACGCAATGGAAATTAATATTATGAAGGAACATAATTATAATAATGACATAACATCAGGGAGAATAATTATTAGTAATTTGAATATTACGTTTTGAAATCATTTTGTTAATAAATATTCCGCATACAAATTCATTATACCTGTTTCATTTATTTCGAAGAATAAATACAACATGTAATATATTTATACGCATGGAAACAGCTTACAGAGAAATGTTTTTACATAAATTTGCAGTTTGTAATTACCGACGGTAGAAATAAATTAAGAGATACACATTTTCCATGAATTCATGTCATACAACTTGGTAAAGGATAAATTATGAAAAAATTCTTCTGAACATTTTTCACTGCTATTGAGATATTTTATACATAAGGTAATCCGTCTTTTTAAACTCCTTTGTTAAATGTATCAAATTGTTACTGTAATATGTTACTGTAATAGCTTGCCGATTTCGATACATTTATAATTTTAATATTTATAATACAATATAATATTTATAATCGTCAGAAATTAGTTCACTATTGTTTACTTACGATATAGAGACAAAAAAAATGTTCTAATCAAACGAAATAAGTCATTTCTGAGGTTATTTGATGACACTTTTTTCTTAATGAAAATATCCTCCACGGTTTTGTTAACGAAATATTAGGGAATAATATGGACCAATCAGGGAGCTAGCACAGACTACGAATTTTGGCGTAATGACGAGGTTGGCTCGACAGTGACGGTGACAGTTATGTGTCAGCTATACTCGCTCTCATATTGGTCCATGTTTTTCGTCAATAACTCGTCAACAACGCCGCGGAGAATATTTTCGATAAGGAAAAAGTGTCTTCGAATGACCTTAGGAATTTCCCATTTCATTTAATTCGAACATTTTTAGGACACCCCTTATGTAGGGTTGATACGTGGTTTTAGTGAATTACGTGAGATTTCTCTCCTTGCGATTTCTCCTCCAATTTTTTATGAATCACAACCCTTTAAAAATAGATCGAAAACTTTCCGATTTTCAATCTTTTTAATATTAGATTTTAGGTTTGATGATGGTTTCATATATTTTTAATTTGGCATTGATACTTAATTTAAGTTAACTAAGCCAGTGCATAGTTTGCCTAGTGATTTTTATTATCTTATTTCCTCCAATTCAATTTGCCATCAGATTCTTAATCATTAAAATCCTTAGCTTTACGTGTAAGTATTATTTCTTCTTAACCATAGAAGACGTTTCGAACGATAGATGCAGAATAAGTCGTCGTTTCTCACAGGTACACTTAAATTCCTACTTCCAAGTGATGCAGCTTTATAAGGTATCAGACCAGGCGAGTCCTTTTGGGTGACAGAGAGCTCCCTCCGCTTACTTTCCCCTGACCCCTAATGAAATTCAGTGCGCCGGTATACAGCAATCACGGCCGACTGATTTTAAGAGTCCAGGACCTCGTAGCGAATCTACATATTCCATTTTAATGGCACTCTTGAGGGCTCGACAGCTGCTCCCGCACATGCATGCATCCGGGCCCCCAAATTTAATTCCAGCCCGATCTCGAGAATAGCTTCCCCGTCAGGTCTCCGGAGAATTGACCTGCTGCGTGGGGTAAAATGGCCCAGGACCAGTTCGCTAGTATTCTTAAAAATGATTGGACGCCGTGAGGCTGCCTGCTCCATCAGCCAAACAAGTTGATTGAAATGGATTTCGTCACGTGTCATCCAGTCGCGATATACGATCACGTGTATCCGTAGATCGAGCGGCAACTGTTACGTAGTAACATCAAAGATACGCTCCTTTCTCCAGCGCCGTGGTGAAAATTCGAAGAGGTACGAATTCAAATTTTGATTTTTATAGTCCGCCTCTCGCAGTGTTGCGAAATACTGAAGAAGAAATTATTCATCGGTATTTGTCTTCTCATTGATCCTTTTGCGACGTCTGATAGTTGAAAGGAGTATATTGGTCAAGTATACTATTGTATTTGGGGGTATATTATTCCAACTCGAAATTTTCAACACAATTGCGTCATAATCTTTTTCTTTTAACAATAGAAGAAGAAGTAAATATCGATCCATTTTAAGAAGTTATTTCACTTACACACTGGGATGAACCTTATTCTTCGACCATCGAATTTTCGTCGACAAAAATAACTTTTATTGGCGAATCTTGTGTTATCAGTGCTGAATACTGGCAATAAATTTATTGTTTTTAAACTAGAAGTAATGTTTAGTAAAATGTTTTTCTTAAACTAGAAGTAATTGCCCGATTAACCCTTCGCGGTCGTACTAAATTTATATATAGGTGTCACGCCGGTCGGAATTAATTTTCGTTGAACGATTAGTAATATATAATATGCAGGATTAAGTAGGAGAAACAAAATTTATTGATTCTTTTTTAATATTTAAATATATATAAGACGATAATATGTTTTAATTTTATGTAAAAATGAGAGAGACGAGTAAATAACTTTGGTGGCTGAGAGTAAACGACCGCAAGGAGTTAATGTTATCATGATCAGGTTTAAATAGGATAATGAGAATTTCGAACAGATTCCGTTCCATCTCACTGAAAATTATATGAAAATGTCGAACAACCATTGGAAAGACAGTTCATATCTTCATTAATTTGAAGCCGAACAAGATATAACAGCCGGTGGCAATAAAATTGTACGTTCACGAAATTGCCGGGTTACGGTAATCGATATCAGAAATCAACCTATTAACTCCTCGAAATGGATAAAGTTTCAAGTGCTATCGAAAGGTACGGTAATTGCAGCAGCGAAACTTTCGGGTATGATCTAATTTTAGCCCTGTTACCTGCAGACATTAGCACGTGACTAAGAAATAACGAGGCTATTAAGACGGTGGTTCTAGTAATCCTAGAAACACTTTCACGGTGAAATTTTCAATACACTCTGCTCATTTTTCAGCGCGAATGGCTCTGCAACGGGATTTTATTAACGATAAAAGCGCAACACAATATTGAATGTTGGAGTTTCTGGCCCGCGCCACGTGCTTCTATTATTCCCTACATAAGAAATTTCCGTGAAATATTATGAAAACTTCCAGTGAATTATGTTAAGCACTGTACAAGGAAACTTTATTTTGTGAAACGCTTAATTAACTCGTTGCTTTATGTATAATCACTAGAGTTTAATAATGTGAAATCAAAACTGCAAGATAAAATTCAAGGTAATAGTATTTACGACCACTAGAATTTAATAATTTAGTAAAATCAAAACTACAAGGTGAAATTCATCATAAAAATTATAAAATCTTCAATATATCACAATGAGAATTAATTTATAAAATTGGTCGAGAAATAGTGTCTGCCATATTGCTTTCAATATGGATAGATATCTGACTTATCGACTAAATCAACCGCATATCAGATCAAATCGCATTTCGACAAATCAAATAATTTTTTTAACCCTTTCCACTCGAGCCATTTAAAATTTATTTTCAAACTCGAAGGCTCTGCTATGGAGACAATGAAGATAAATTTTAAATGGCTGGCTTTCGAGTGAAAAGGGTTAAATAATTAAAGCTATAGAATAAATGACAAATGCGAACATGCCATAATCAGACAAATATAACAGAATTTAATTTGCTTTATGTAGAACATATTTTTCAAAATATATCATCTATTAAACGATTTCGATTGCATTTAAGAATACACATATTACAGAAAGAACAAAGATATTTGAATGCTACCATATTAACTTAATAAGAACAATTCAAATAATTATTACGTATGTATAATGTATGCTCTAAAGTTTACAAAACGCAGTTGTTTAACTAAAAAATGTCGATATTTTCGAAAACGTAAGAGAATCAGGAATTGTCACCACAATCTTTCTTCTTCATAGTGATTTACTAGCGTAGGACAAGAACTAATTTGAAGTTATGACAATTGTTTAAACTATTTTCTATGTGTATTAGTATAATTGTATAATGTCTTGTGGTCATATGAATTAGTAAATAATATAAAGGCAGTTGTTATAAAATATATAGATATTATTGTTAAATGGGTAAAATTTTGTTGAATACATGGGTTATGAGAGTATTTAGATTAGTATTTTAGTCAAATATGTCAAAAGATGTCAAATGTTGCAACCAAAAAAATGTCTACGAATAAGGTTTCTGCTTTATACAGTTTACATTAACATGACTTTATATTATTGTTAACTATAAGTACCGTTAAATTTTTAAGTTCTTGTGCATTTAAGTTTTTATTGATAAATAAACTATTTTGTACGTCAGAAATGATTATGGAGTGTTTTTATGACTCTCCTAATAGTAGTGACAATCACTGTGCAATATCCAATCAATAACTGTAATTCCAGGTAACTACTAATAATTAATGATTTTTACATTTCTTTTCGTACATTTTTACATTTCTTTTATACAAAGTCTGAATTTTTGTATTATTTCTTAAATCTTTTTATGGCTACAACAGCAATTTTAATTATTTGATTTTAACGATTCTTTTCTATCAATTGTGTAACACTTGTGCTTAAACGGCCAATCATAGTACACGCCACCCTACGTGTGCAAAAATTAAGAATTTAAATCGTAGACATTAGTCTTTACATTTCTTTAAACGTAATTAAAATACTAGATATGTCTGTTTCTTGGAATTCCTTCAGCGCCTCCGTCTACAAAGAGTGAAGAAACCGAAAATTTACTCGAAAGTTTTCCTTATCTTCGAGATAGTAGAAGATTGCTATCAACGCGACATGAATGAACTAAACCATATACTTATTCAGACGAAATTGAGCAAGCACTGAATTTAATCAGAAGACTGGAGGCGTATTTGTACCAGATCAAACAAGAAGTGCACCACCGCCGTTACTCGATCTAGAGAGCAGAGAGTAGGTGTGTAATAAATCAGACCGGTGACCATACATGATCGATAAATCACTGCGCTCGATCTCTGGCTGGTGTTATCAGACAAATCAGCAATGCAGAACAGCACGGGCTCTAGTTAGCTGCCTAAGGATCACGGCATGGCCTCCTTCCAATGACAAGAGGTTGGCTATCTCTCTGGAAGATAAGCCGGACGCTCGTAGACCGATGCAACTCTGCACCTGGACTGGCCGATCCTCGGTATACTTTGACCCTCGTTATACGCATTAAGGGAGCACGTAGCGGAGTTTGGTTTGCAGGAGCACGTTCATATGCGGCTCACGTGCCCGGATAGATTTTACATGTTTGACCTACGGTTATACCGGGACGGCCAGGTGTCCTTTGCGCCGGGGCTGCAAAGCGCAGCTGTCTGAACGGTTCCGGTATCTTCACCGAGTTTGACTTCTGCATTCCAAGGGGAATTGCATTGCCAAGGGATGGACACGGACTTGATATTAACTGATGCTTCGGTCATTTTCTCCACTGTGAACATCATCTACGGATCAGGGTCCACTGAATACAAATTTTCATAGTTCCGCTGCTTTCCATATTGATTTGGAATTTATATTAAACAATTTTTATAATTACGTGCTCGCTTTGTTTTCTCGGTGGATCATTCGGAATAACGAAATAGAATTAGCGCAATATGAGTTTTTGCTATTTCGGTACGTATAGTGTTTATCATCGTAGAACGTTTAATGTCACGTAATGTCTATACGTAAAATGAGATAAATAATTTCAGCACAAGTTGCATTTTCGAGCGAGAACGTCGAAGAATTGGTTTTTACTTTCTTTTTAACTAGGGCACACCAAATTGAAAAATCTGCAAAAATTTTCAAGTCTCTTTTTTTATAACATGCTGTTACAGTGCAACCTCCAATATCCGAAATAATAGAGAAATAAAATTGTTCGGATAATAGAATAAACGCTTTTTTAAATCGAATTTCATTTATTCGAACGGAAACTTAAATTTTTAACTAGAAGACCCTTATTTTTTCGAAATGATTACATGTGTGCAAACACAATTACATGTCGAAGTAATAATACAAATTTTTACAAGACTGTTTACCAAAGTTGTGAAAATAATTCATTAACGATGGGTTATTTTTAGTAAAATTTTCTTATACGACAGGTGATTTTAATGATATAGAATTTTTTCAGCATGTGAATACTAAAAATGTGCTAAGTATTTTTATAATTAATATATTTTATTGAAAATTTCAGGAGTCATATGTATTCATCTCTCAGAAAAATGCTAATAAATATATGTTATAGTGTGTAGAATAAAATGAGAACCCTCGTCGGTAATGTGCTAAGTGCGCGGATTGCGTCGTGAGAAAATAGACTCATCGACCACAGAATTCACAATAAATAATAAAAAAGTTAACAATGGAATCACGCAAAATAACACGTATTTGCAATATTTTTACTGGAATGTTACTTGTAACGTAATGTAACGTAATGTAACGTAATGTAACGTAATGTAACGTAATGTAACGTAATGTAATGTAATGTAATATAATTTATTTTATTTTTAAATTTATGTTTAGCCTCGAGGGCTCCGCTACGGAGACAATGAAGATAAGTTCTGCCTCGACTGCAAATTGTTACAAGTATCGACACAGTTATATTGTTATACTAATTTTGCATAGAAATAAACAGTTCCTACGAACATGCCGCAGTCTCTGAGCGCAATGGCTACTACAACTATCGGGAAAGTTATCGTATTATTATCACGACAGTGCGCGAGCATCTCAATACGTGATTAGCCACTTGGTATTTCAAGTGGTTGAGATCACTGTGCTAAATTGGATGGATGACCGCTTGTAATATATCCTCAAAGTGGGCAGTGAATTGTTGAGTCTCTGAAGGGCTTAATGGTCACTCCACTTCCGAGGTTCTTTGGGGATCGCATGCGAAGGTTTTCGAGAACACAGAAAGCTAACATTCTAAAAGTTCTAGGATTGTAAAGGACTGGAATTCTTAAAGTTCTTAGAAACACAAAGGGCCAGCTTCTTAAGCGTCTTATTGATGTACAAAAGCGCATTCCTTAAAGTACTTTAAAATGCTAAGGGTCACAATGCCAAGCGTCATGGGACCTATGTGCTGAGAAATTGTTTATCAACCACTGTATCAACAAATCAAATCTTATTCGTGTGACGAAGCTATAGTGTTTTTGGTCGTCGGCTGTAATTTAAACGTAGCAGCCAGCATATTCCTTTGTGAAAAGAATTTTGACTGGCGTTAGCTAATTGACTCTTTGAACACAGAAGGTCCCGATGGACATACTAGTTACGAAAACTGTTCCGACGAAATAATTGCTCAAATTCGTTTACGAACAGCCCTGCTCCCCCATCCAAATACTCTTTACCTCTTTAAACGCCAAGCGCAACACTCTAACATTTTATATACTTTACTGAAAACAACTCGAGTGCAGGTAAATGATATCAGACCCATCTAAAATGATCAACAATATCAAAGCGACGGTTAGACACGATCTAGTCGAAAATGGGATTATTTTTCAAAGAGCAATGATCGGCGTTTGGTCTTTCCGGCATGTTTTCAAACGGTGCGTATACAGAGACTGAAGTATGCTCAGTGCTCGCCATTCACTCTGTCGAAAAACCCGGCACCTTTGTATGGAAACGTACGCATACAAGCACAGCAATTAACTTTGTCAACAATGCTGCGTTACCCATACCCTATGTGTCCAAAGTCAGTTTTGATTACGCACGGGACAACATAGACGAGCGCCGGCGAAAAGAATCTGTTCGCTGGAGTTCGTTGTTCTTCTATTTGGCTCTCGTTTGCCAACCGTTTAATCCAATTCAACTCGGAGATCTAGATAAAGCACGAACAGGCTTAGACACCCTGTCGAACTCTTGTTTAGCTAACAAGAGTGCGAGCACGGCCTCCGTCATGAAGTGGTTGCAAGGAGAGCGCCGAGTGTCGCATGTTTTCACTTTTGAGACATTGTTGCTTCAATTTTGTATGACTTTTTATCAGTAAAAAGGTTTGGAAAGGTTCCAAGAATAAAAGATTGAACCTCTTATATATCGGTTCTGACTGAACCAGTTATGAAGAAACGAAAACTCTCGTAACTGTGATAAGGTGCATGCAGTAGCGTGCGTTCGCCAAAAGAATGATCGCAAAACTATGATCGCAGGTAGTAATCAGTTATTGGTCAAAGACGGTGTCGAATATGAATGGTGGATTGCAGTGTTGACTGCAGCAGAAGTGGGAATGTAAACGCTGTCCTCATGATGGTTACATGTATGGGATGTCTGCTCAGGTATGCTCTGAATCCCCTGTGCCGGTTTTAACAATCGCTAAACTATCATTGGACGTTTCGAACATAAAAAATAATCGTAAAAATATTTATCAATAGAAATATTTGCAATTAACATGCGCGTAGAATGCCAAATTGTTTAACTTTGCAGTCTCCTGTTTGAATATTTGATTCCAAATGTACGTAATATATCATCCTCGCTGAATTATTTTTTACGTATATTTACGAAAAATTTTAAATATCAAACTTGTTTATGACAGTAATTAAATTGCGGACTTAAAGTAAATAAGTTTCTAAGCACTGGATTGTTACAGGTTTGATGAAACATCCTGTACCTATGATAATGTAGAAACGTCGATGACGGTCTAATGCCGAACATGCGACACATTGTTAAGTCAGCGACTGCCTTAAGCCTGATCGCTGAAACAATGAACCAGCTCCATTGTGCAGTTTCTTGCATGGCAATCTGCTTCATCGTCAATGATTATGTAGGCTGTCTCCGAACTGGTGATGAAATTGGAACTGGGATGAATCTAATAAGAAATATTGTTGTTTCTGCCAAATACGTTTTTTAAATTTACATTATAGACTCTAACTATAGAAAAAGTGAACAAGTGGGAGTTTTTTTACGTTTTTTAATGCAAGCAATAGCAAAATTAAAAAAAATAGTATTGTAATAATTATATATTAAATTTAATATTTTTAATTTTAATATATAGTTTAATATTTTACATATTCAATATAAATAATTATATATTAAATTATATTGAATATGTAAAATATTAAACTATATATTAAAATTAAAAATATTAAATTATATATTAAATAGTAGACTCCCTCACATTTACGAAAAAATTCGAGTCATTTAGACCAGTTTTAAAGATGTTATATCGTTTTAGAAGACCTATGGACACTATGGACGCACGTATACTACTACATATATATTTTTTTATGTATAAAGTTTTTCTCTTCTTTCGTAAGAATTCATTTTTACTGCTCCCTGTTTTTATCATATTGACCCTTAACCTCTTGTAGTACAATTTTTGTCGCAACTACATCGATTAGAACGTAATAATTATCTCAGTAGATCGAGACAATTTTTGTTTCTTGTATCAAATTTTGAATTATGATACAAAATTGTGAATAACATTCGTATTTACTACATTACATATGAAATCTCAAGGGGTTCACTGTCACACTAGGATAAAATGAGCAACCCCAACGTTATATTTCTATTTCATATTGCAGTCAACGTTTAGTTTTCCATGCTTTTTATTGTTTCATACGTTAGCTAAAGATAAAATATAAATGGAGCGTTCACCTAAAATTGGATTGACACATGTCTTTGTACTTTTAATTTGGGGTCTATAGTGACCACAGTACATCCGACATTCTGCCAAATTCATTACACCGGTTTAGGGTTAAAATGCACATTTTACTATCTTTCAGTGCAACTTGTGACTCGTCTTTTAAAATTTTTTCATTTCCGGCAGTGCGAGTAGCAATTTCTCGAACAGCCGCGCGAGGACGTTGACATTCGCTCGTGTTTGTGAACCCGATTGATCATTTGAACCTGTATCTATATACATATATATTTCAAACGTCCCGTATATCCGAGCCGTGTTATATCGTTATTTACACCGGCAATAAACGGCGTTCGACTCTTTTGAATTCCATCGATCCGCTCAGCGAACGAAAACACTAGATGATCGGCCTGTTATAATCGAACTCGTCCCAACAGCAGGGTCAAATCCGTTATCGTGACAAACGTTTTCAATTTTCAATTCGAGAAGGGACGGAGAGGAGAGGCGGCCGACGGACCGCGGTATCGGCGGGAATAAATCTTGACCAGCGGCGATCAACGGATTTACACGTCTAACGCCGCGATTAGACGAATAAATTGAAGAGCCGATGACGACGTAGACGACCGCGGATAATTCGCCGCTGTCAAGCGTTGGCTATCCAGCCCTGTCTCGCCGCGTAGTTTATAAAACAGCGGCCGGCAATTTTCAGTTACGATCGCGAACGGTATTTCGACTGTATCGCCGCTATTACGCCTCGTGTTCGTTTTTCAACTTCGCCATGGACAATTGAGCGTCCCTCCAACCTGCGTGCAGCGCGTAGGTTATTGTCTATTGATCGTTACAGCATGTTGTATTTCGGCGAATTTTCGAACACGCGTGTCAGTCAACTTTCTCGTGTTTACATTCGCCGTTCGCTTCGGCCCTGGTTCAATTAAATGTCTGCGATTTAATTATCGTTGAATATTTAAAAGTTCCGTGACAGTTACCAAATAACAGTTTCTAATTACGAATTCGGTGGAAGGGAAAATGGGTGGAAGGGAAATACTGATCGGGAGAAATATAAAAGTGGGAATTCATGGGAGACAAATGTTACTTTATTCGTCCGGCCAACATGATGAAAAGGAGACCGGCATTATGGGAAAAAATGTTCTCGGCACAAAGAGCTTACAATTTCATAATTGCGACGCTTTCCCGGTGCCAGCGAAACACGCATAAAACAATGCTCCTGGGGTGATGTTACACAGCAACACTCGTGTTGCTTATCCGCGGGAAAATATTGCTTTTTGCAACTGTGTTAGACCGGCCCCACTCCAAAGTGTACTTTCGGAGTCCGCGTTACGTGTTCGAGCACGCGGGGGATGCCGCGTTAAAGCGGTGAGATTAATTCGTTTTTGCTCGGAACTGTACTCCGGTGAGTTGAACGAAATTGAAAAACATCCGGTATCGGTGGATCCATGGATCAATCCTTAAAGCTGTGCTAACACCGTCCGGATCGTAAGACACCCAGAACCATTTCCCCTAATGCGGGAGCACGGTGACCGCATCGCATTTGTCCAACATAGACAATCCTATTATCTTAAAAAGAAACGACGTGCATTGTTGAAGATCACCATTTCCTCAAAAGTATTACCAGAATAATGGTAGCGGTTTTAGATTGAAGTATAATACTTTTACCGCAGCCAGACCACTCTAAATTTAAATGTCTTATCGATTTTAATACGGAATCTCATAACTACGGACTGCTGGGCAGAAGAATAAGGCACTCGACGTATTTCGTAATTATTTATATTTAAGTACTCTTTGTACTTTGTAGACTTCGCGTTCTGTCTTCAAAGAAACGATACGGAATCTTAAGCTTTTCCGTTCTACCGCAAGAACGATTGAAATGGAAACCTAAATGAGGACTGGGGAAAAATAGTAAATAGAATGTAAACGATATTGTGAAATAAGTATTCCATTAAAATATTGGAAAATAATATTTCATCAAATAATAATATTTCAGAGAATAGTATTTAGAATTAGAATTTAGAACTAGTTTACTAGACAATGGCTAAACAATTGTTTTGTAGAATTGAAATGTGTTGGTGTGAGAAAATTCATTTTTATAAATTTCGTCGAGGTATTAATATTATTATAATAAATTATTCGAATAGAATAGTGTGTCTTATTTTTAATTCATTATTTTCTATATTTGAATCCGAGTGTAAGTGGCAATATTATTTAATAATATATAATCTCGTAAAATCAGTGTTAGCCAATTCTTGTGGGCTTTCATTTCTCTGTAATAATTAATAAATGTAAAGTAACTTTAAATGAACTTTAAATTAATTTGTTCGAACAACTATTTAACTATAATGAACAATTTTATAAAAATTGCAACTCTTGAAACAACAAATTCTTCAAGAGGAACTGAACCAAAGCGGTACTTCGACCTGACTCTTCTCCTCTATTAATTCTTTTGAAACTCCCGCATTCAATTTGAAAACGTTTCCGTTTCCCAAACGACTACTTTCGATCCCTTCAAAGACTACGTTCAGACGCCAATCTCGATTAATCGTACGTCTGAGTCTCTAGTAACAGTTTTCACAATAAAAGTAAAACTAAAACTTCGCACCTTAGCATCTATTTACAATGATCGATCAGTCGATTGACCCGACACGGTCATCGCGATGATTAGTCGATTGATTCAACAAGCATATGTTGGAATTTACATTTTACAACAACAATAATTGTCATTGTACGTAGTCCGTGGTACATAATAATCGTTTACATATATTCTCTAACGCTGTAGAATTTTCAAAAAACATGTTCGTCGCGATTATATCGTCGAAGTAATCGTTGAAAATCTCATCGCGCGTAGATAAATACCCGTCATGGAATACTCGTGCTTTCCTGAAACATGATAAGAAAACGGAAGAAGGCTAGAAGTTAACGACGACAAGGTTCAAACGAAATTACACGTTTTCCCTAAGAGATTCCTCTTTGCTCGACCGATGTAACCAAAAGAAACCAACAGTTCCCCCTCGAGTAGAAGATTAAAATTTTTCAAATTTCCGCGCGGCAGCAGTATTCCGTAGAAATAATGACGCCGAAGTAGCTCTCCTTGGGAGCGGCTGGCACGACTGTACTGAAATCACGAACAGATGGCTTTCCAGTATTAAATTTGGTTCGCGGTAAATTACAGGACGCTCGGTGCCGGTCGCTCCGCTCTCAGATTTGCCCGAGGGCAACAAAATGTATAAGCTGTGGACGACCTATCTCCCGTGTCGCCTTACAATTAAAAAGTTAAATTGAAATTATTCCCGTTCTTCCAGGCTTGGTCTTCGTATTAAATTGGAGTTTCCGTTAATGCCGCTCGGTTTCATGAATCTGTCACAGCGTAGCCGCCGCGGCCAAAGAAAACTGTCCGCTGTAAACTAACTTCGCGAATTTTCACCTGCGCATTGAACCTCGCGTCTACGGCTAACTCGGGTAAATGACGTATTATTATTGACTGACCCGGGCAGAGCTTTTCGAAGTTCCACCGCCACGATGTTCTTTATAGCGCGGAAAGAAAGAAGAAGACTCAGAAACGTAAAATGTAAGTCGATGCTGTGGAACTTTTCTGTTAAAATATCGAACGTCAGAGCAGAGGAAGAAGACTGAGCACGACGCGTATTTACTGTCCGTTGTCCGTTTATATGAGCCGTTTATTTTGAAAGTGGCCTAAGTCCATTTATACTTAAATTGAGATATTTGAGGGTTTGTGTTTCAATGCAATCAAAAATATACGTACATGATACAAATGAGTAATACTGCTTAAGTGTATCTAAAGGAGTTAAATTTGTAGTTCCTATTAAAATAATAATAATTATTAAGTGAATGATATGCTTTTTTACCAAGAATGGAGTTAGGTCACTTTCAAAATTAACAACCAGATTCGTTATAAAATTTGAAGGAGCCCAAGTCCATTCAACATAATTTAAGATGCTTCAAATTGAAAAAAGTAATACTTAATTTATTTTATATATCTTTACAACACTTCAAAAACATAATTTATTAATTAAAATTACCATCATCACTGCCTTCGGACATTATCAATAATAAATATTTCAATTTAAGTGTAAATGGACTTAGGCCACTTTCAAAATAAACGGCTCATATATTCTTCTTGCTCACAGTTCTTCTAATTGTCTAGGGATAAAATTATTTGTATTATTTATATGATATTTATATTAAATAGCAATTCATGATTATTTGTCATAAGAAATAATACTTTATTACGCGTGTATAAGTTATAAAAATTGTATTTCATGAGTTGAATATACAAGGTGTTACCAGGTTAAATCGCCAGACTATAGGTATAAATTTAGGGGACTCTAATTCAAATATTTTTTGTCTGGAAGTATACCCGCAAATGCTTTCTTCAAGAGATATTTACTGTCCGTTGCTCACAAGATGGCACAAAGAAAAGTGTAGGACCGATTTCCACCAATCCACCCATGTTAGCAACCTCGCAAATGTAGGGCAAACGCGTTTCTCTTATTGGCGGAAATGATCCCTTCCTATTAGCCCAAATTTCAGGAAACGTGGGACACGAGCCTGGCCGATTGTAAATAAACAACGCCTTTTGGCTCCTATCACCGTCTCACTCCCCCTGGTCTCCTCTTAGCTTCTTCCATTTTGTTTTCATTCCTGACTTTTGATTATTATTGTCTAAGTTACGCGCTGAACAAGAGACGTGATCAGGTGTTTATCAATAGAATTGAATTTCGGGAAAACTCCTGGACAAAAATTGTGCCACATTTTTAGCAATGTTAACCCTCCATCTACTGTACCGTAATCATTTTAACATATTGATTACAACATTTATGGTCACTCGGTTTTTGTTCTTGTATTCTCTTGAAAATGGTGCAGATTCTTCAAATTTCATATCAACCTAATTCGAATGTACATTGCACAATAAACGTGAAGCATATCCATTTCAGAGAACGTGGAATCCAATCCACAGGTGGAGTTACAGTTAATTCAGGCAATCCCTCGGCTAAATACAGCGTCAGTTAATACTGAACGTACCAAGCGGTGAACACGAATACATACGAATACGCAAAGCCTCATAAAAATTACAAGTTTGAATTCACTCAAATTTTTGCAATTTTCATAATACGTATCAATTTCTTGCAATTTTCGTACAATATTTAATATTAAGACAGAACAATAAACTCTATAATCTTTGCCGAAGATGATGATGAATGTTAATAAATGTAAAGGAGGAACCACAAAATATTAAGCATTAAATATCATTCGTTGCTTTATTGCTATTCATCGTTTTTAATTAAATGTGCTATCGTTCTGTCGCATTGTATTTCCATAAAAATTCTATTTTCAAATAAAATTGTTTCAAGTGGCGAAATTCAATTGTATTTCATTCATGCATATTATAATGCATATTAAAATGCATATTATAAAGGTATCTTGAAAATTTGTATACTAACAAAACCTTGGTTATACTTCAAAATAAATAAAAATTACGTTGATTTTAAAGTGGGCTATCTTTTTGACCCGCACTGTAATTAGATTGCGGATTTTTGTGAACGATAAATATGGAAAATGCGTGTGTATATAATTTAAAATGCGTGTAATATATATATATATATTCCTAGAAAATTAGTAAATATAATATAATATAATATTATATTTACTAATTTTTTAGGAAAATGGTGAATCACTGTATATAGATGAACAATTGTAGACGCCATCCTATGCATACCTTGTGCTGTACCTAATTCTATTAAAACAGTACACATCGAGCAAAATAAAGAAATAGTTTCTCCGTTCTACATTTGTTTCGTACGATCGTGATTGGCAGAGCGCTGAAATATTCTTTGGTTTATGGGATGGGAGATGATTCAAAGGGAGGCAGATTTTCGTCCTTAAGGGCCATTAAAATCCATGCTGGGGTTTGTTCCAGGACCAAAGACACTCATCCGAAAGAAGAAACTCCGTCGCAAGAAGGACGAAAACCAGTTCGGTAGTATCGCTTTGGTTCGCTTTACAATTCAAAGGAGGTTCGCGACTCCTTTTAAGTATTCAGGATGCGGAATCGTCGTGGGAGCACGACAGTAAGTGATGGCGAGCTTTTTTCCTTTCTTGGCCGCATCGAGGCCGGTTTCTCGTCGTTCGTGACCACCAAGATTATGTCACGAGGTGGGAGGCGTTGTAATTGAAATCCACGCTTAAAATGCAGACGTGGCCTTGCCTCCTTGACAGAACCCGACAACTCGCGGGTTCCGAATGAAAAATAGAGTGAACGGTTTCTACCTTACTTCGTCCCACCGCGGACGCTGTCTCACGACCAAATTCTTCTGAATACACGAGAGGATTCCCGTGAAACCTCCTTTGAATTGCAGAACGAATCAGATACCGGAGTTTTGAGGTGACTCGATTGCGCCACGGTTTCCTTTTACGTGAAGGGTTAAGTCTTGGTTTGTTCTTGACCACGGTACAGCTGTTTGTCAAGCTAGGCAGTCGAACAGGGAAGTCTGATTGCCATTTTCTATTCTTTGTATGCTAAACAATATTATGAACATTCAAATTTCCAGCTCCTCGTTTAAGGGTAATGTGGGGTTGAAAAGCCTAATCTTTACGTTTTATTCTCCCAGGTATCACTTAAGCTACTTGGATGAATTGAAAGGGAAAATGAAGCTGCCAACGTTCAGGATATTTTTTACGATTTGACATCAGTTAATACGGATTGAAAATAAATTAAATATTTTCCGAACGTGGTTTTCGTAAACAACCCATTGTGTGATCTTCTTTAAAAGAAATTAGGAACCGAGTTTCAAAAAAGTATCCTTAACGAAGCTAATACGCATCTTCATTTTTGTTTCACTTTCATCGAAAGAAATTAGTAATCAATTTCTGAAAAAATATTTTTCATTTCATCTAAATATTTTAAGGAACAACTGAGGAAATGAATGGGGTTTCCAACCCCATATCACTCTTAAACGCAAGAGTGGAGGTCAGAAATTTTACAGAATAGTATTGTAAAAAAAAATAGCATGTAGGCCGATAACCTATCCTTGTACTATTTGTACTAATGTATAATTAGTATAATTATAATAATATATAATATAATTATAATAATTAACATAATGTATAATGTATAATTGTACTACCTTTGTACTATTCAGTTTTTGAATTTTCTGGGTTTTGGAGTCAAGATGGAGTGAAATGTTCTATTTATTTTTAGTATCTGATGCTGCACAATTTTCGCAAAGGAAACACCTCAAAAGTTGTAACGTACAATATTTTAACCAGTTATGGTGAAATCGTTCTTTCATCTCGTACGTGTAAAAGGAAATTTAATCGTTTTCGTAAAAGTATTTTTCATCTTGAAAATTTACCACGACTTTGGACGTCCATTTGGGACGTCTATCTTGGATCTCTCGTGCGAGAGATGTTTGAAATTTTAAGTATTCCAAAATCAAACGGCTTACGGAATAACGTATCTTTTTGCTGCGACGAAAGATGTGAAGAAAATTACATGAATTCGGAAGAAATTTTTTAGCACATCCACTGCAACATTTTTTAACACGTTCCGTGCCGAGATGTTTTTATTCGACTCTTATGGCCATTTCATATTTTACTAAAATTTGATATATTATATGTGTAAGAAAATGATGAATGATAAGTGTTACCCACGCAATCTAGTTTATCGACATGTCCCTATAAGCACTTAATTGAAGGGGGCGTGTCGTGCCCTAGCAACGTCGTTTGTTTCTTTTCTGAGGAGTTGCAGTCTCCTCCACGTGATCATGTGAAACGCACGCATCTTCTACTAATATGGTTTATATATATATATATATATATTGCACGTTATTTACAACCTTTAGTTTTCGGTCTCAGTAGCGAATGCTGGTATCATAAATCCCGGGATTTCCGAAGGGCCTCACGGACAGAGGTCCAAAGTCCCACAGCTGGCTCGCGACCGACCGCGACCGGCAGCTACACGTGCCTAGCAGACCTGGAGGAAATTCCCTT
>CM052164.1:7068544-7145295 GCA_028455555.1 Augochlorella aurata | reverse complement strand
CAAAGACCAGTCAACGTATTCTAGAAGCGCAGCCGAGTCTCCTTCTAGCTACACAACGAACATACCGATATCTTTAATAAAGGACTTGGTTCTCCGGAGTTGGCCTTACAACCCTACTTCGTTAACCCGTCGTATCCAAGTCCCAAGCAAGGTGACCGATACGACACCACAGCTCTTATTATCCCGAATCTCCTGACAATATGTAATTATTAACCCTTTACGCTCGAAGCTATTCTAAACAATAATCACAGTTTTAACAATTCTTTAAATATAAACCTTTATATAATAATGTAAAAAGTACATTAACCCTTTGTACTCGAGAACTCCGGAGCGGAACTATTTAAAATTTATTTTTAAACTCGAGGGCTCCGCTACGGAGATAATATAGATGAATTTTAAATGGCTTCGCTTCGGAACCCTCGAGTGCAAAGGATTAATTAACATGTATATAACGATGAAACAAAGTTATTACAACCCATTGTTGTGCTGAAAATTATTTCTTTAGTTCTAAATTTGTTATAAACTATTTTTTTAGCGTATTAAATAAACATGTAAGCATGTACCATCGGTTGCACACGTGGCACGGAACGTGTTAATTGGGAAAAATTTGGCCGCGCCGAATTCATGGACAGAAACGTAAAAACGTATTTAAATGTAAAACTCTGAAATGCTATAATTGTGCAATGCTTTTGTTTGCAAAGTAAGATGATATTAAGCAACTATAGTCTAGCTAACGAATTAGTAAACATAAACAAATGCACGGTGATTACGACGTGCAGCTGAGTACGATATTTAACAACAAATATTGCAGTCAGCAATATCCGATTATGTGAATATTACGCAGTCAATTTGTTCAGACATTCTGACTCGTTTCAGTCGACGGATTACATGGACCGATTATTTGGAAAGCAGTGTAAATCCATTTTTTTAAAAACTGAGATATCACATAATTTGTAATTAATTCAGTGTAAACCTTTTATTTATAACCAGTTAATATTTAATATCTTAAAAAATGCCGATGCTTTGTTGAATTTAAAATTAACCTATAAAAGAATTATTACCTTGTGTACATGCTGTGCATTATAAATATTTCAAAACATTGCCACATGAAGAGCATATGTTAAGTATAATAATATATAAATATAATTAACGTTCAAAATAAAAAATACTGCTTATATTTTATTTCTTGTTATTATTTATAAACAGAATTGGATTTGTACAAAATATATTTTAAGTGATATGTAATTTTTTATAATTGAAATTAAATGATTTTACAATTAGCTAATTATGAAAATGGTGTGAGTCCGTTTAATGTATATTATTTTAGTTAAATTCGCCTTAAAGAAAATATGATCAAATTATACATTGAAAAATTAGTAGAAACATTGTCAGAGTTGACATAATTAATATATATTTTTGAATTGACTAATATGCTAACCTTCGATTTTATTAAAACAACAAGAAGTGGACTTGCAGCACTGTCAAAATAAACGGTCCATATGTAGTAAACAATTACATGTTTTCATCAGAATTGAAGAGAAACAACAGAACAAGATATTTTTGCCACACTATGGTTAAAATGGTTCAAAATGAAATCAGAATTAAAACTGATAAATCGGTACGTGACTTCAAAATTATACTTCCACTGAAATGAGGGTTTCGATTTTAAATAAATAATATATTAGTTTCATAGGAATCGATGACGGTATTATTGTGTTGTGTGATGCGCGATAATATTGTTGTGTAATAACAAAATGTGTAACAGCAAAATTTTCGATTGAGTGAATCGTATATTACAGGACAATAACGTCAATGAAAATGCATACTGTGTTTTAGTTGAAGATTTTAAAGAACACAATTGAGCATGGAATTTTGCATAACTCAAATTAACAAAATTTATATGAAAATATTGTAGGGCCTCTTTGGGCGTGATTGAAATTTGGCAAATTTGTATGAAAATATTTTACGACCTCTTTGTGCATAACTCAAATTTAGTAATATGGAAATATTGTACGATCTCTTTGTGCATAACTCAAATTAGGTAACACGAAAATGTAAAACCTAATTTTGATCTCATTAGCTCAACAATGCATATTGACGATGAAACTGATGTCAAAATTAGCGACGAGTTAATCAATAATAATTTTTCTATGAAAAAATCACTCAAAATCAATTCACAACGGTTAAATCTTAATACCGATTTAAGCAACAACTATACGAAATTTCATTTTGTACATAAATGTACACACATAAGAAAAGTATACAAATTTTGTTAAAGTTGTTCATATCTCTTGAGACAAAATTATCGCTGCGACATTTGTGTGTGAACGCTGGCATGAATGCTAAGCCGTGCGAGTGAACCCCGTAGGTCCTGTAAACTTCGACAGCTTTTTTGCTCCTTTCGAAATTTATTTTCTGTTTATTTGTTTATTTATTTATTATTCTGTTTATTTTATTCAGCTAAAGATCTCATTTAATTAATAGTATATTAAATAAACAGCTTTCACGAAAATGTCTTTCATCTTGATTCACATAACCTCAACAATATCACCAAAATTAAAAGCTACAGCTCCCAGAAGAATTAAGAATTAAGTAGATTAATTAAGAAAAAACTAGGGAAAGTTAACATGGCTGTATATAAAAAAAGTATACAGGGTGACTCATACATAACTAATATCTAAATTGATATCAATTAAGTAATTATATGACGACACATAGTCGTTTATCTCTGAATTTATTTAGCAATTGTCTGAAACATCGTACTTATTTTGATGTCGATACTTAATTAAATTTAAATATAAAAAATTTTATAGAGTGCCGTTTACGACACACTTTCCAAGGAATGCCGAAACGTTTCGTAATTTTTAAGACAGCGATACGAGTTTTACTGGCGGATCGAGAAAATCGTAAGAATTCATGGCACTATTATAAATTAAGTGCCAACGTCGCTTTGAACTCCTCGAGGCAAGGCGGTTTTTATTGGGAACAATAAAAACGTCTGAACATTTAGCGAGTCGTTACCGAGGCAGTAAACAATACAGGGTGTCGCAATTTAATTGCGTCTGCATTGTTCAGCAGTCGATTCCTGAAAGTTTACGGCATAAATTTTCCAGAAGTCTCGTTGTACCGTGGAAATACTAAATGGTAGAAGGTGTTCTCTAAACGGAGCAAAGTTTCTTATGAATTCTGACAATTAATGCGAGCTCAGCATTCTAATTGACAATTGCAATTCAAGGAACGCAATTTCTGTATTCCTTTTTATTCAACAATCACAATTTATTTTCTGAAGAGTGTAACGATCAAGTAAATCAGTTCTGTGATAAAAATCCTTGGCACACTAAATTATACTAACTCTATATACAGTGCGGGATAAAATGGTAATCCACTCAAATATCCTATTATACATTATATTTATATCTTAAACAATCACACAATTTATTTTGTATAAATATAATGAAAACGATATCTTAAGGGTACATCACAAATACAACTATTTTGTTAATTATCTATTGTTGATCGCTTTCAACGTTATTTCGAGGACAACCTTGTTTCTTTAAATGGAAACTTATATTGTTAGTTACAGATTTATATTCTATGTGAAAAAAGAATAAAGTGTTGTATGAAACATTTTTTCCAAAAAAGCATTGTTTACGAGACATCTCAATTTAAAGTTTTCAAAAGAACACCCTGTATATTATTTTCCATCTGTATTCAGAGGTCAATAGATCTGTTAAATGGACTCTTGTTTATTCAAATAATGCACACCTTGAAATTTTTTGAAAGTGTAACGTTTTCCATGCAGGGTAGAGGAGATAGACAAAATATACAGGGTGATCCACGCATCTTGTGCAACTTCTGCAACTTCCAAAATATGTATAGGGTAATAAATTTTTCAATAAAAAAAGTTGCGTGGTTTAAAGGAGCATAGTATGTAGGTGGATCTGTTTCTATATACAATAGTTCCAAAGATTTGAAGGTCAATTTTTTAAAGTGGAATACTGTATTTTTTATCTACAAATGTATGGAAGAATATCGAATTCTAAGTAAAAAAGTATTGACCTTTATTATCCCTAAACCTAATAATTAACGAGTAATTTCGCTTTATTTATTGAACATTTTCTTCGCGTGTTTAGGGCTGATAAAGATCAATACATTTCTAACTTAGAATTCGATATTCTCCCACATTTTTATACAAAAGATATAGTATTCCATTTACGAAAAAAACAGATGCACTACGTACAATGCACCTTTAAACCACGCACATTTTGCATTAAAAAATTCGTTATCCAATTCATATTTTGAAAGTTGCAGGAGATGCGCAAGTTGCGTGGACCACCCTGTGCATTATTTTCCGATTTGTATTCAAAAGCGAATGAAAATGTTGAGCGAGGTTCTATTTTCTCTGTCCCAACCGCATATCGTACTGAAAAATGAAGTACCGAAGACTCACCATTTATTCAAGGAACAAACGAGCCGGCGCGTTCCATTCTTCCTGGCCGCGGTGACAGTTTAACAAAAGTCCCCGATGACCGTACTTAATTCACAAGCGGCAGCCTGCAAAAGAACCAAAGGGACGGAATCAGTAGAGAATCGGCCGGCCTTTCATCGAGTTGTCGCAGCCGGGCTTGTAAAACCGGTGTTGTCGTAACTAAATTGCATTTGCATTTTGGAGGCAGGCTCGCTAGTTTACTTTCGAGTTCTCCGTTCTGTTTCATCGGCCGGCCGTAAGGAAGAGCCTCGAACTGAAAAAGAAAACATGTCGCGCGATCGCTGCCGAGAAAACACACAGCCGCTGGAACCGTTGAGACCTAACTACTTCATGAAATTACGTGCAGCGCGGAGCGTGCAGCGGGCCCCGTTTCCGTGGGACGACGCCGGTCGTGCCTGGAATTTCCTCTCGCATTTCCAGCCCCCCGTCCAGCCCCCACCCCATCCCTCCGAACGCAGGCACCAAGCTCGCCCTGTCGCCAGCCCCCCTACGAGCCCGCCCGCTTTTTAAAACGAAGGCAGAGAAAGAAATTCGTCGACGGCCAAGAGAATAAATAGTCGCGTTAAACGCGGCGGTTCCGCTGAAAAGGATACGGTGCTCCCGGCACACCGACCTTTTTCCACCCTTCCTTCCGCCCCCATAATATTCCCCCCACCATCGTCCGTTATTTTGTCGCGAGACCTGCCCGAGATTGTATGCTCGTTTTCGGGCTGATTTATCGTCCCGAATGGACGTATCCCGTAAAATTTATTCGCCTTTACGACGCATCGAATATATCTTGGAACACAACGCAATTTGTGTAACTCTTATGTTGTCGCTCGGAATTTTTCAACGTTTGTTACCGACCGGGGTGCCCGAACACCGTTGGAATATGATGGATACGAGCGTGTAGTCGAAAGTCTGGCGATGTGTATTACAGAGTAATGTTGACGTAATTTTCAGTTCTTATAAAATACGTGTATTAACAATGAGGAGAAACTTTCTTTTTCAAACTAGTGCATAACCAATTACTCAGCTCATACAGTATTTAGCCTTTAGCGCTCCGTTGGATCCAATAAAGAGACATCGCTCATTCGTTCAATTAAATACTGGCGGAAACTATTTTTTGGGGGATAGAGACATCGATAATTAATTCATACATTTTCTATAAAACTGTACAGCACAATCAATATAAGAAAGCACTGTCGCATTTACAATACCGAAAAGTTTTAGTCGATCAACTCGTGGGAGATTTTCGTCGGGATAAAACAAGAGTTTCTACATCAATTTCTGAAATCAGATTAAACGAAAAACTTCATAGGAAAAGTGTAAAGAGGGACTGCGTTGTGTAATAAAAGGAATGACACTTTCTCAAGTAAACCCAAATTGCACGTGGAGAATTGTTTCCAAATATATCACACCACGGTGAATTACAAAAAAATTATGTTTTATCTATATTTATCTATATTTATAAAATAAATAAAATCAAAAACATTGGCAAGCACGTGTAATGCTTTCTACTCAAAATAAGACTTCTCCAACGCTCTGCTGTTAATACATCTTGGTCTTCTATAGGAGTTTATTTTACTACATTTATAAAGTCGTAACTGTTAAGGTTTCTAGTACGCACTGTATTTCAGATTAACGTGACGTTATTGTAACAAATAACTGATATATCAATAATACGGAATAGCACGGAGCTGTTGCTAGGCGAATGCACCTTGTGGAAGAATGAGCGTTGAATGCGTTTTATCTCACCGCTGTAAGAGATCGACAGTTGGACTTCACTTTATTGCCTTTAAAACTAAATAACCATGTAATCATCTTTATTTCATACGGTGTCAGTCAACGAATGTGTGTTGTTTCAATGTATTGTTGTACCAACGTGTCAATGTACTAACTTGTACGAAAATAGTTACACTCTTGGCAATAGATATTGTCTCCCAAAGTATTCTTGCAATAATGATAGTAGCAAAATAAAGAATCTTATATAGTTAATATCACGTATAACAGAAATTAAATAATCTTATGTTCTCTACAAAGTCTGCACGCGCTTTCGCAAAAGTAGCTATTGCGAGATGATTTCAATGTCGTTATGTTATTAACCCTTTAGGAACGACGCGCCACTATAGTGGCTTGCGCAGACGCCATATTACGTGCGCCACACTCAATCGTATTATCAGTTATTAGAGTAAATAATTAAAGTTGAAATGAATGTATCATACCTTTAGGAAAAATTATAATGTAAATTATTAAATTATAATGTCATACTCTGCCGTTACGCGAAGAAACAGTTACGCGCAAAACTCAGCCATACCTAAAAGGTTAAAGACGTAAAATAGTTTCGAGTATCATAATTACCTGCACATCGTTATGCATTAATAGCATGTGCAGATTTTTAATTTAATTACAATTTTTGTACGAAGACGTGTAAAACAGAGAATTTCCATAAATATTCGCAGTCAAATTATAATACAGGATCGAGAGAAACATGTTGAGTTATGTCAAAAATAGCATCGACTTTCCGAGTTTAAAACAATGTAATAGTTTAAATAATCCTCTTTCAAGCGATATGATTATATCGGCGTCTCTAAGCGGATTATGCGACATACTGCATAAAATATGCTCAGAAACGACGCGATACAGCTGGTTGATTTTGCCAAGTTTGGGACACAGGTGGTATTGTAACTGTATTGTATCGTAATGTTGGGTTAAGGAGTCGTGTAATCCCAACAGCACTGGGGGACCAGTATTGTCCTGTCTGACCGAGTTAGAGTTTCCCAAAAACCGATCCCCAATGTTATGAAACCGAGTTCAACTTCGAAATTGTGCCAAGCGTTCGCGATACACTGCAAGAAGATCTCTGTTCTGGTAAATCTCTTCATCGGTAGATCTACTCGGCTCCTTCGACTAACAAAGGATGTTACTCGAGTCGCCTCGATTTTCATGGAAGCACGTTATATACAACTTCTGTAAGAATATGCTTTAGAAATATTTTATAGAGTGCTTTTTACGTCGTCATTTTGCGGGCGAATCAAATACAATCGCAAAACTTGACATACGAGAAAATCGGTTCTGCAGTTCCAATATTTCAAACAACAGTGGTCAAACTAGTCTTTTAATGTCAACAAAAATATTGAATCAGGACGATGAATATGTATCCATTGATTAAAAATTAAAAAACGAAAATTGAATCCTTGTAAAATATAAATTTTTTATTTCATATAAGGTAAATACGAGTTAAAATATACATATATAATCATGTGTAATTAATGCATATTAATTTGTCAAGTCTAGCGTCCAATATTAATGTTTAAACTTGTTGTCTGGAAATAAGCAAACTTAATAACTGTCAATATTTTTCGAATTGATGTGGTATTTGGAAATTGAATTAACTAACACTATTCGCATACAAATTATGAACATATATTAACGTTTCGTTAAACAACAGCTGTTGATTCTTGATAAATTTATAAGATAAATAAATTGTTTTCTCTTTTTATTGATAAATAATTCTTGATATAAAATAAACTATCGCTGCGACATCTGTGTGTGAACGCTGGCATGAATGTTAAGCCGTGCGTGTGAACCCGTTGGTTCTGCAAACTGCGCAGCTTTTTCTTGTTTCTTTCGAAATTAATTTTTCTGTTTATACGTAACGAACCAAAGATATCGCTTAATCAATAGTATATTAAGTAATAGTTTTTACAAAAACGTTTTTTATCTTGATTCACATAACCTCAACAGTAACACCAAAAATAAAGGCTGCAGCTTCCAAAAGAATTAAGATATTCTGATAAACTAAAGTTAACAGGGCTGTGGATAAAAGAAATATAAAGGGTGGCTCATAAATAACTAGTATCTAAAGTAGTATCTAAAATTCGTTCACATGGCCAAATTAGTAATAACTTGCCATTGCAAATTTTCTCAATCGCCAAGTGGGATTCGCTAGCCTAACGATCACTTTGATCTCATCAATCTGAGCGATAACTGTTAATGAAGTACATATTTAATATCGAGACATAACTCTAAAAAACTGATCTCTGGCAATTCGAATGATCACGAACTGAGGTTGCGGTATTGATCAAGCTGCAGGAGCTCTATTCATCTATTATTGTCAGATCTCCACTGTCAGACGTTCCTCCACTTCCATAGCTAGGAATAGAATCCATTTTACTTTTCCCTCCAGAAATGGATCATCTAAAAACTGTTTCCAACTTCCATTTATTTTTATTTCAATCCTAATAATTGATCATCGTAAAACATATTAACATGTTTTCGTAATGCAGACGCAATAACAGTGAATAAAGCGGAGTTAGAGACTTCTTAGAAATTAGTCTAAATGGTTTGAATTTCTTGAGATGTCGGAAGAACTAGTTTAGTAAACAATGTTTAAACAATATTTGTAAAAATTGTAATTGATTGCAATAACAAAATGAAAATGAAAATTGATGTTGTCTGACTACTTTTATGCAAGCCTGCAACGAAAATTTCTTATGCATTCTGTTCAAAATTTTGTTGAACACTCACGCTATCTTATTATAGTACTTATGCGTGTCAGAAGTTATTTTATGAACTTTCTGTATTCCATCATAGAAACTATCTCGTACTGATATACAGTGGCGGATATATGTATAATCTTCTGTATTTCTATGCTATTCATCTAGCGATGTCAACAAATTATTTTTAAGAATTTTAGACCCCGATGTACACATCTGTAGTAGGACTCTTTATTATTCCGAGAAAAAAAGAACTTTGTAAATATTTTGTTCCAACCTGTTCGTTTTGTAGCGGACAACTACTTAAGTACGCTGCGATTATACGCATTTACAGTACAATGTAATCAATGTCCTAAAACTGCTCGAAAACTGCCCGAAAACTGCCTTAAATATGCCCTAAATCGGTCATAAAACTGACCGAAACCTTTCTTAAAACAGTCCTAAATCTACCCTAAAACTGTCCAGAAACTAACCTAAATTTGTCTTAAATCTGCTCCAAATTCTTCTCTGAAACTGACCTAAATCTGCCCTAAATCTGTCCTAAAATTGCACTAAAACTGCCCTAAAATTGCGCTAAAATTGCGCTAAATATGCCTTAAATCTTCCCTAAAACTGTTCTGAAACTTTCCTAAGACTGCCCTAAATCTGCCCCAAAACTACCCTAAAACTGACCCAAAACTACCCTAAAACTGACGTAAAACTGCCTTAAATATGCCCTAGAACTGCTTCAAATCAGCCACAACCCAAAGAGGTATGGGGCCAACCCAAAAAGGGGCGGATCCAATCCCAAAGAGGGGTGGGCCAACCACCAAGGGGCGTGGTTAAACCTCGAGGAGCGGGGCCAAACCAAAACGTGAAAATTCCCACGTTCGCCTCTCATTGGTCACTGTCGTTTGTCAATAACTGGTAAACAAAGCCGCGAATTGCATTTTCGCTAAGGTAAAAGTTACTTCAAATGACATCAGGAACCCCTCATTTCTCGGAGTTACAATAATTTTCAAACACCCTATATAAGTTTCAAAGTCTCTACTAGAAGGATAATCTAGATCTATTTCAAGTTGAAATTGCAAGACTATCATGTCGAAGTAAAACCGACTTTGTCTCTAGATTGCGTACTTGTATCATCTGCCTGACCAGTATAAATTCTACGAGCAACTATAATACTTGTCCGACTATACGGTGAACTTGTTCCACTCGTCTGAATAATATTGCCTGCACTCTACTGTCTTGACGAAATGCAGGGTATGCCGAAAATAGTGATAAAACTGGCATGGACAGACCACCGACTTCAATGACATTTTTTTTGGTGAATCCAGACTGAAAATCATTTGAGTCATGTTCGAGCGTTTGTGTGAATGGCCATTATTTATAAAAATATATAATGTTTAAATTACATTGGAGCGAACGTTGTGTATAAATACCAAAAACAAGAAACAAATTTTACGATATTAGAATAAAAAGGCACAAATCCAAGGGTCGTGAATTCGATTTTTTTCCACGATCATGGTTTTTTCATTTTATTTTTCTTAAGGAATTAAATTTCTGTAAACGTCAGTTCAACATGATCACGCCGGCGCAAAAAGGCTCGGTTTGAAGAATTCAATGATTTCTAACGAAAAAGTCAACTTTTCTAAATTGATAATTATTCAATTTGTATTACTTTACAAAGGTCTATTGACCTCAAAAATGAAGAAATTAATGAAATTTAATAAATATTTTAGTTACTATGAACATTTAAAGTTGAGCGTTTTGAGAATAGAATACTTTGCTTGACAGAACTTCTTACCTTTTTCGACATGTCCTGCTCATTGTGTTCCATATTTTCGCTCTGTCTTTTTATATATCGTTTTAGTCATTACTAACAATTATATATAAAAAATGTAACACTGATTGTTACGTGACAAATTTTAAAAATTCCCTATATTTAACAGAGGATAACTTTCCAACTGCAACAATCTTTGTGTTCTAGCGAAGAAGAACATTTTCTATACAGCTTGCTTTAAATAACTGTGAAAAGATCATGATCCTATAGAAACCAATTTCGAAGTTAAAATTGTTTAAAGACGATCGCGTCAGGCGTCGCTCACGAACATGCTCGGCCACGGATATTTGATATTTGAAATATGAATATAAAATACATATTTAGAAAGTAAAAAATAGTTTGTATAACTACATTTAAACAATCTTTTTTTTAATCGAAAATACCAATGAAAATTTATCGAAATTAATTGCTGAACAAATGCAAAAAATATTTAGTTATCAGTAGCTAAAATTTACTGTTTATTAATCTTTTTACTGAAAATTTTATTTCAACAGCTTTATTGATTTTTAATCATTGTTTATTAATTTTTTTAGTGAAAATTTTATTGCAATATCTTTATTAATTCAAAAGTTATAACAACTTGTCACTGAATTCTCCAAACCAGGCCACTGTGCGTCGTGCGGCGGCGCTTCTTCATTTTGATGCGGATACTAACACAGAGAAAAAAAAATGTGATTACGGTAAAGAATCGAACCCACGACCTCTGAATTTATTGGCCAATACGTTACCCGAATAGCCATTCCACTATCGCAGAATTTGTTTCTTGCTTTTGATATCTATACACAACGTTCGGTCCGATGAAACTTAAACATTATATATCTTCATAAACAATGCCCATTCACACAAACGCTCGAACATGACTCAAATGATTTTCAGTCTGGATTCACCAAAAACAATTTCATTGAAATCGGTGACCAGAAATTCGTAACTTCTCATTATGAACAGGGTGATTCTACGCGTAGAAATAAGTCGGAAAAAAAGAAAGACATTTTTTCATTTAAGGCACCGTTTTCGAGAAAAAATTAGTTCGAGGCAAGGTAGCAACCGAATAATTTGTATCGTTCATAGCTTCTGTCTCCCTGAAATGAGCCACGTGCAAAAACAAAACACGCCACGTGCCCGTGGGAACCATAGCCGATTGTGGTTTGCAGACGGGATTCGAAATCCAATTATTGGTTTCTAATAAGCTTGTCGGACTGAAACCAGACATTATCTACTTATCCTATCAAATAGCTTCTATTCGAGACCGTTCACTTTCGTGTCCAACAACCGAGTGATCATCCGGCAGCGTGCACGCTGTTTAACAGGCCGCCATCCGCGGGAAGAAATCGCGTGCTGTTGTCAGCGAACGACGAGTCACCACCGATGGGCGCTCCCATTGCCGTAAAGACGACGCGGCGGCGGATACTGAATTAAAGAACCGGTGATTTAGGTGCTGGGACAGCCGCGAGTCCATTAGCAAAAATTAGCATACGCTTCTGTGAGACGCGTTATCGCAAGCAATGGTACGGAAGCGGGAATTATTTTCTCTAATCCAATTAGAGGGACGATAAAAGCTCACGCCCCAGTTTCTGTCCGGGGCGATCGGTCTTCATTAGCCAGACGAACTTTTCCTCCAGCTTAGCTTAAATTAAGCTCGCGTGCTCGTGCTAATCGCGTGATAACGAATCACTTTGAAAACGAGCCATTCCCGTCCCACCTCCTCTCTTCCCGGCTCGTTTCGTCTCGTCCCGTCCGGTTCCGTCAGGTCGCGTCGCGTGCGCCGAGTATCTCTAGTAAATAGAGTATCGAAAATCGTTCCGTTGCTTTTATTCCGTGAAACAAGGATATTCTGTTGCAGCAGCTGTCTGTCTCGTGTTAATCCTCGGACGACACCGGGACATCCGAGACTACTCAATGCGTTCTACTTTGTTCTTGAATACGGCTTCGGTCTTGATTTCGAATTAAACGTCAAGTTTCGATGTGCTGGAAACCGTGCAGGACACGAACGTATGCTTTTATGAGCCATCGGAATTTTATGGGAATCAATAGATCGTGTGATATGTGAGTCCGATCAGCAATTACGGGGTTTTTGTTTGTTAACCAGTTAAGTGTGTTTGACCACTATATCCGTCATGGAGATGTGGCAGAATTTTGTGTGATGACGATTATATCCGTCATACGTAAAATTTTGTTACAACTTGATATTTAAATTGTAATTCTGGTGAAAACTGAATTATATTCGTAAATTTTAATATGTTTAAAATGTTTAGAGGTCAACACGAAATGAATATTCTCAGTTCGTCTCACCTGCATAAAAAAACATTTTATAACTCTGAAGTATGAATATTCTTTATAGATGTTGCAATAAGCGTATATGATCGAAAACTTTTTGCCAGAGGTTGTAGAAGTCTCCTATAGACATACACGTTCAATTTCATATGTATCAAATAAAGGCAATCGTATCAAATAGAAATACTGTAGGCTGAAGCAAATGTCTTCATTTTGGAAATAAAATAATCTCGAGTGCAAAGGGTTAATAGTTATGCTTCTGACATACGTATACAGTATTATGACTATACAATATTAGTAACAGCGTAAAAGTGATAATTGTTAAAAGAAAGATGTACAGTTTAACCCTTTGCACTCGAAGCTATTTTAATTCGAAATCCAAAACATGTTTTATGATTTCTATTTTATATGATTTATTGCGATTTATGCGTGTGAAATTTAGCCTATTCGCAAATACAGTATTCCCAATATTAACAAACTTTCAATAAAGATTAATATAAACGAATCTAATATTACTACAAATATTTTGAAAAATATTATACCAATTTTTAGTGGCGCCTCAGAGTCGCCACTCAAGTGCAAAGGGTTAATACACGTTGCGGAACATCAGGATTTAGATCTCTGCATATGATTTTATAACCTCCACAAATGTTTGTCTTTCGACGAAAAGTCCACTCGCCCTAACCGAAAACTTTTGCATGCTGTCCATGTGACGCGGGACGTTGTACAATGACTCTCTGGATTTTAATTAATCTTCGCTATTCCACGAAACTACTAGGTCGTGTAATAAGTCTGTTCGCGTTTTCTTGTGAGAAAATATAGTATCGTGCAGTCGTCGACGCGAACGGACTTATTATACAATTTCAACCTAATCTACCCTGTCTTAAAGCAGGCAGTTCCAGCTTTCATTTAAACCAAGTTGCATAGAAACAGCCCAACGAGAACGTATCTCAAAATTCATCTCAACTATCGCTTTGAATTCGTGTAATTTTCCTTGTGCTTTCCTAGGTGTCAGAGGTTACGTTTAAACACAACCTAATGTAATTAAAAATCTGATGTAAAGAACAATTGTACAGGTCTAACTGTTTCTTTTTCTAATTGCTACAATATTGTTCAGCATTGCTAAAAATTTCGTTATGGGAAGCTCTGTACAGATCAATACGTATGTAAATACTCTAGCAACCACGTAAATGAGTGGGACAACTTTTTAAAATTTATTTGGATTTATATTTTTACTTCAAATTTTTATCGCACTTTTTAATACGATTATGTATTCTTCCTAGAGCCAATTGTAAAAGCGCATCTCCAACATCAATATTTTATTTTTAAACTGAAAACTTACTTTTAGTCTCGGCATTGTACTATTTTAATAAATAATAATTCAAAACACTATACACTATAGTTTATTAACTATATAGTATATAGTTAGTAATACTTCATTATTATAGTTAGTAATACTTATTATTATATTTAGTAATACTACTATATAGTTTAGTAATTATATAGTTCAAAACACTATAATTTAGTTGTGTATACTGATTTTATAACCTTTACGAGTGTTCGTCTTTCGATGAAAATTTTTGTGCAGAGCGCACGCTACCACCCATGCGGCACGGAACGCTGTAAAATGACTCTCTGGATTTTCTAATAATTTCCGTGACGTAATTCCCCGATCGAATTCGTCCAGCAGACGAGCCGAAAATATTTGGACGTTGACGTATGGTCCGACACGTCAGTTAGAAGCTTCTTCGGGGATGAGTAATCGAAATCCACGTCGAAACTTTTCGAATCAACGCTCGATGCCCGAATAAACGGTGAATTTTAGTTATCTACTCCCAACCAGGCCAGACGCGGTGCCATACGCGTAGGAACGTTCCGCAAACTAAATCGGCATCCTCTATCGACATTTAATTTCCCGTGGCCTCGGTAAACGTAAATTCGCCGGTGGAATACGCCGGGGAAGCTACGGCCAACGCGACGGAGACGATAATCGTGACGTATCTTTGACTGTGCCCCTCTGCCTGACATTTCTCGGACCAGTGAAATTTCGCGAGATTTATATGATCCCGTGAAATTTCAGTTGGAAGTCTATTCCCGTGAGCAAATAGAACGTACAATGAATGTTGAATAAACGAGAATGATAAACCGGAAAATGTTGGTATAACGAGCGCGGAAGAGTCAGTTTGCAGGGATCGGAGTAATAGGTCAAGATTTGGTAGTTTATGCGCATCAGTGAACGCAGTTAGAGGAATCCGGGGGAAGTGCCGAACGAAATAAATTGGCCAAACTCCCTGGAAAAGTAGTTGCTTGAGCACGAATAATTATATGGACTTTGAAAGCGGTGTGAGTCAATCTTCTCCAAACGAGATCTCACACAATTTGTGATTAATTTTGTGCAAACCTTTTATTTATAACTAGTTAATATTTAATGTCTTTAAAAAATGAAGAAAAAGAAATTTCGTAGCGATTGATTACGAAAGTGTACACCACTTCTACATTGATAAATTGGTAGAAACATTAGCAGACTTGACATAATTAATTTATATTTTTAAATTAACTAATACGTTTTCAAAACTTACGGTCCATATAATAGCTATAGTGGCTCGCATTAATAATCGGACACTTCTTAAAACCTTCTTAAAAATGGTCGAAACAACTTGTATTGATTTTTAGATATTAGGGAGACTAGTTTACGAGGCAATCTTTACAATTCTTTTTTTAAATTCTAATCGACTGCAATGAAAAACAAATAAGAAACTCGCGTTTTTCTTTTTCACTTGAGTTTATTACGAAGATTTAAACAACGCGTTTCGTAGGATTCTGTAGCTTACATAACCGACGATAGTTATAATATATTGTCAATATATTTACTATAATATTATGTTTCTTGATTTTGAATTTTTTCTTTAGTGTGAAGAAGATTAGGCGAACCTAACCCAGACCTAACTCAGAGTGAATTTATTTGAGTACAGTATGAATATATCTAACGATATTCTTTGTCATCGTCATAGTCGGTTAATACTGTTCTAGAGTAATCGGGCAAATCAGTTTCGATGATCTGAATTGGACGCATAGAAAATAGTTTAAAACACTCCGGTTTCACGGCCTGCGCCCCTGGGAGGAAGGGCTAAGTCGCGAATTTTAAGGACGAGTACATATGTTAAGACAGGACAATGGCCATTTAATTGGAAAAAATAAAATTGCAGCCCGGTTTCGTAACATTAGCGGGGAAAATTGCACCTCATTTCACGCAATTCCTTGCGCGGTCGCGATTTCCTTTGGCCACTGTCGCGTCCAGAGAGGAACTGGAAGCGATTACATTTAAATGACAAAGGAACCATTCATTTTTGCGGGTCCGGCCTACTTTTTCGCCCGCTAACGTGTACGCAAACGGAAAGTACACGGGGAACTTCTAGCGGCGCGCTATTGTCTCGCGATGCAAATTCAGCCCCGGCCGCCAACGGAGATTACAAGAAGAGTCGCAATACTCGTTCCGAGGTCTGTTGCATGCGTGTGCGTGGCTGGCCCGCATTATAAGCAGTAACCGGGGTCGCGTTCCCTCTATTTCGAATGAACTAGCTAAAATTTTTCCTCGGCGACTTACACCACAGTATCTTAATTACAGAGAACCCGTGTTTGCGGTAAACGTAATCGTTGAAGAGGTATTTTTGGATCGACGGGCCTGGCTATTTATTATAGTTAGACCGCGGATCTGTATACATTTACACCACGTGCAGATTTGTAAATTGTGTTGCGGTATAAAACAACAGTTATTTAAAATAATGTACGATGTTTTCATTGGCAAGATGACAAGATTTATTGTACGATTATTGCAATATTACGTACCTTGTTAGTAATTTGCTAAAATGATTAAGCAGAGCGGCGGTAACATGTATAGGAAAAAGTTGTTCAGAACGTTGACCTTGACAACATATTTCATGTCAAGATTATGTCAGGTAAGATGCACCCGTTTCTATATAATTACCTCTGCTAACTGTAATTTTAGATCCTGCAGACTACCAACGTTATGAGAAATGGTAACGTATCATAATTTTGTACTAGCATATTTTTATTGCTGTCCTTATGAATCTGCACTGTGACACACTCGACACAGTTCCATTTCTGTGAAAGTCCGCAAGAAAAATGCTCCGAGGAAAATTTCTATTGTCCAAGAGAATTTCTATTGTGCGGGAGTTCCAGTTTTGAAAAATGAAACACCGCGGAAGTGGCGGCACCCTTTCCGCAAGAGTTGCAGTCTGGTTTCGTTCGATCAAACTTCTATTACTTCTACAGTATCCCTGGCGAAACGTTTCCGTCGTTTTTTAACTCAGTTTGTAAATAACGGAAACAGAAAACGTACAAACTGTCGACTTAATCGTAAAGAAAAATCAATAATATGCAGCTTATTGAAAAATATATTAAAACTTCTGTAAGATAGTCGATCAAATAATGGAACTACGCTTTAAAGTGGATAGTGTTAGCAATAAATGAAAACCGTTTTGGCGCAATACTAACACTTCCTGCATAATTTATACAAATTATTATGAACACATGAATAAGTGATGTGTTTAATGAATGAACTTTTCACATGAAATTCAGTAGTTTTATTATGTACCGCTGCTGCGATCAACTGTTCCTCTTACGATCGCAGGTAGTAATCGACTATTCGCCGAAAACGATGTCGATCATCTACACTACGATCCGTTGTTGATCTATACAGGTGATAAATGTATACAGGATGCCTCACGTAACTTTGGTGCCTGAAGTTGTATTTCAAAGAAGAAACACGTCTCTGGAGAGCAAGGTCATTCGAAGATCATATTTTCTGAGATCTTGCAAGTAGTAATATTCTTCATGTGAAATGATCCATTTCTGTATTTACTATTGAAAAGGTGAGGTCAAAATGCATTTAATATATCATGACCATGGAATAATAAATATGTAGTCCGTTAAGATTACCAGAATAAAAAGTTGCACTCAATTTCGACCTACATCGTACCTAGATTAAACCCAATCTAAACACAAATTAAACCCAGTCTAAACATAGATAACACTCACATGGGGATCTAGTATCGAGAGTACTCCCCTGGGCGTTCAGGGGGTGCCCATGTGAAGGATTAGTAGACCCTTGCCATTGACAAAGTTTACTTTTTTCATTGAGGGTCCATGAACACCCCACGTGAGTAATCTCTGGTTAAATAGACGAAAATTCGACTTCTTGGTCTGGAAAAATGCTTCTTCCCCTAAATAACCAGATGGTAAGCAACCCGCTGAAAAATGTGGGTCGCGGAATCAACCGACCAGGTTCCTATTTCTGATCTGGGAGAAAGTAAACTAGGGGCGGATCGACCGCGCAGCGATGCAAATTTTTTCCGCGTCGCTGGAGCTTTCGAGAACAATCACGGCCACTCGTTTCGAGTCGTGGCTCGAAACACATGCGACCGCATTATGCTCCGTAACTAGGCCCGTTACGAGCACTCCGGAGGTTAAAGAGACAATCGAAGCCGGGCCGGAAGTTCGTTGGTACGGGGTTCGCGGTAGCTCCGTGGCAAAATATTTGAGTATACGCTATAAACGTTTGCCGTAGCCCTCCTTGCCACCCTCCCTCGAGCTCCGCCGTCGTCTACGCATGGCAAAACGGCAGAGCTCTTTGCCGATAACACTCTTCTCCCTTTCAAACCGCCCTTTAATCTCTGAGACCTACCCATACTCTGCAACTTAGCTCCTAGCCAGACGATTATTGTCATTAGTCGGCTTGTCGAATCACCACTCGAGCTACGGCGCCCATTATTTGATCCCGTAATGAGGTAAGTGGAGTACACATATACTCGGTAACGTGCCTCATGACTGTTTCTATGGATTTTCTAAGTATGTCAGATGGACGTACAGTGCAGCCTCGATTAACTGGTGTCCAGCGCAGCGTCTCGGTTAATCGAGATCTTAATTATCGGGATTTCAGATTATCCATTGTCTTATGTTTACAAACGACGTGTTTGCGCTTCTGAACAGTACTTTTATCGGTATTAATAACGTGATACAAAGATGAATGCACAGATAACAATATTGTGTCATGCGAGTACTATTTTGTAATATGGGCTGACCTATAAATTGTGGGGTGACCTATAATTTCATTTCAGTCATTTTACAGTTAACTCTGACATTTACAAAAACAAATTAGAGTCATTTAGACCAGTTTTAAAAAAGAAATACCATTTTCAAAGTGCTGACTCAATTTTGCTCTCTACTGTATATGTATCTTAATTATAACATACAGTACAATGTATACTACATTTCATACAGTACAGTAACATAGTATAATACATTACAGCGATTTAATTTGAACAAGTCGCCACCTGGGCATCCTGTATATAAATTCTCGACATCAAAACTGAAAAGGAATTCGTCAGGTACTATTAAACAAAATTGCAGTAGCACGTGTGAATAATTATACGCATGAAACTTGTATGAATCTCCCGTTAAAGTGCATCAACGATTTTGTTAATATAATAAATCAACTGAATCGGGTGACGTGATATAATATTCCTTTATAATGGACAACTCCGAAGGAAATAATAGAAAGGGTTGCCACGTAATTGTTGTGTCGACGGACCGTCGAGCGATCAACTTATCGACATCAAATAATTGTTGTATAATTACTGTTGTAATGTAATTTAGTATTGTAATATTGCAAATAAAATGCTGCAACGCGCGACGCGTATTGCGAATGAAATTTTAAAAGCGTTGACTCAATATTGCTCCCCACTCTAAGCTGCATTCTTGTTAATGTTATCATTCGTAAAACGTCATTTTCTGATAGTCGTACCTCTTTTTAAAAGTGTAACATAAAATTTTGTGAAAAATACGTTAAACGACCAATGACCGGACATAAAAATGTTTAATAAATTAACTGTAATATCGCAGCGAATGATACTATACAAATTATCATAAGTTCATTGCAGCAATACATGATTACTTTGAATGTATAGGATGTGATTAAGACAATTGTTAATGAAACATGCGAAATGTACAACAAATTAAAAGCCAAAGCAAAATAGTATCTGTTGACATCTGTTGGTATGTAATAGAACTATTGTATAATGTGAAAAATATATTGTTTACTTTTTTATATAATGTGGGAAATGTTTATTTGCCGGATGGTGTTGAGTATACATATCCAAGTCATTTGGACGAATTTTAAGAAGAGTTCTCCAGTTTGAGAATATGTTAATATGCTTACCGACGCAAGTATATCTTCAACAATAACTTATATTTCAATCGTATTACACTTGAATAAAATGAAAAATAAATAACTTTGTAGTTGAAGAATGATTAATCGTCTAAACATTATCCATGCAAACACTAAATCTCCTGAAACTAATCACAAAAAACTTATACTTAATCCATCTGTCGGTCGAAAATATTATAAATTCGTTTCTCTTAATGATCATTCGCGTATCATTTCTGTCAAGATCAAATTTAGACTTGCAACGTTATAATTTCTGTTACTAATTACTTGTATTTCCTTATTTTTTAATTTGTTTAAATCCTATATTCTAGAGCTCAATTAACCCTCGCACAGCGTGGCTTGGTTCCATATAGACTGTACAAATATTATTCGACAATTAAATTCAATTTTGCCATGTTTAAAGTTTATGCAAAGACTAACGTGTTTAGAAGAAGTACATTTAAAAATACGTTGAATAAATTGATTGATCAAAATATAAATTAACCAACCCTCTATTAAATTGACAGAAAAGTCCGCCATGCTGGACGAAATTCTGACATGCAACGTTTTCCTTCGCAGCCACATGCATATATTAGCAGCTAACGAAACAGATCAGACAAATTGAAAAGTGACCGACCACCCAGTACATCGATCGACAACCACATTGTTTACAGAACACGCGGCGCGTTGCGTCGTGGTGCCGGGAAAATTAGCCGCGCAACCGTGAATCCATGGAATCGTGCCGTGGAAACACGGTTGGGATCACTGCCGCATTAAAACTTAATTAAAGCCACGGTTACAGCTGGACGCATGCGGTCGCCGATTCGATTTCTGAATCGCTATAATCACCGGGACACGCGCAGGCTCTACGGTTACGTGCGCCGCGCGAACGGATAAGCATTCCGGCGCTACGCGACGCGACGCAACGCGCACCGAGACAAATTCATCCGGAGCCCCGGTCGTTCCCCCAAGAAATATCTCGTTGCAATTTACAAGCGGGGCAGACGGGAGTACCGGGAGACAAATTGTGGCGGTTGCAATTTTTCCGAGGTGAGAGGAATAAAGTGGCCCCAGGCGGGAACCGCGCTACCAGCAAGCATTGATTAATTCGAGCTACTCGCGAAGGTCTGATTCGTTTTTCTCGAGGACGGAGCGGCAACGATATCCTCCATCGGTTTCATATCTGAGACAGTTCTCCTTCATTGACAGTTAATACGCGAGGGGATACTCAGGGAGCACCGGGTGTCGCGAAATTAGAGGTCATGGCCATCGTAACGGGATTCAACACCGACAGTTTCGTGGATACTGATATACAGTTATTAGACTTAGTATTAACATAAATAATGACGCGAGTCTATATTCTGATGGTTCGTAATATTAATTGCTTAGATCTTTAAAATTACTGAGTATCTATACCTAACATTTTACATATATCATTAGAGACTTATATATTATCACCTTGCAAAGACCTGTAAAAATCGAAGTCGGACAATTGGGCCCTTCCCTTGTTAACACTCCGTTGTCTCAGGTAAGGAGACATCGCTCATTTGTTGAGATATCGATAATTAATTTATACATTCTCTATAAAACTTTATAGCACAATCAAGATAAGAAAGCACAGTCGCATTTACAATACCGAAAAATTTTAGTCAATCAACTCGTAGGAGATTTTTGTCGGGATAGAACAAGAGTTTCTACATCAATTTCCGATATTAGATTAAACGGAGGACGGAGAAAAATATGCTTGAGTTGTTTGTAGACAGTGGTAACAATGGTAAAAAACGCGCGGAGCGCTAAGGGTTAATATATTCGAATAATTTTTTGACATATTAGAGGGACTAGTTTACTCTACAATGAACTAAATTCGAATTTTGCTGTTACTTTGGATGACAAAACAAAGAAAAAACTGTCACTCTATATCTATAATGAAAATAATGTCTATAATATCTATAATGTTTATAATAAAAATAAAATAAAGGCGTTTTATAGATCTCGGTAATTTATATACATTCTCAAAATTTCATCGAAATCAGTAGACACTGTTACGAGATAGGAACAATTAATGATATCGAAAATCGTACTTTTCCGTGACTTTCGGCCATTAATTAACCGGTCTCATTATAAACTTCAGTCGACTAATGTAATGAAACATTATTGCATTCATTTACAATACATGTTCCTCTACCGTTTCATGGTTGCATATTTCCACCCGAAACCGATGCATCGAAAATCGATAATATTCAGAGGTAATATTTCTGTCCTGTTAGAAAATATCAATGATCGATCACAAGCTACATAACGAGAAACCGGGGCGTGGGCTGCCTTCGACACAGAAAATAGCTGGAGCCTCTGATAAAAATTCTATTTTCCAGAATCCAATACTAGAATCTACAATTGATTTTCATTATCGGTGTATGCCGCTTCTATTCCTATCTATGTATTTATTCGACATGTGAGCGTCGTATTTCGACGAAGCAACATTTCCGTGTAATTACATCCGCTATATTAATATCGCAGGTGAAACGATGAAATATAACGATTTACAGTTGTAATTTTTCTAAGAAACGCGCGGATATTTCGCCCGGATGAAAACGCTCGTAGTCGCACTGATTAATCGTGTTCCACTGACACACCGATACATCCGTTTTCTCGCGCTGCCAGCCATTGCCTAGCCGATGTATCGATCAATCCAGCGGAGCTTCCGTAAGCGTGAAATACATCAATGCTCTGCGGGACGTGGATCACGAATATCCATTTTATTTACAACAGTTGCGCTGTTACACTTTCTCGATGTGCAACACCTTCGAATCATTGTATCATCGACCATTTTCGCTCCTTTTTTTCTCAGAATACTTTAAAACGTTCGTTAGCTGAATATGCGTGATTATTATTATATATTATTGTATTATAAATTAGATAATTATTTGCTTAGACAAAATCCTTGTACGAAAATACAGTATCGCGAATAAGTCGGACTGAGTCACTGTCATTGGATTTGTCTTTTCATGCCCTACATGAATATCGAAAAAAATTATAAAATACTATTTGACACTTTTCAGTTGCAATAAAATTCGTATTTTCGCTCACGACGGTTCGCTCTTGTCGCTCCAAGTGTACTTAAATACCCTTTAATAATTTACGAGGCTAACATTTTACGCTGTCCCTTCCAATAATAGTGATCGAGTGGTGAAAGTGACACCATTGAAGTTCCGCTTATTATTGGCAAGCTCGCTATTTCCCTTATATAGTGGCGACACAGTGGTGGAAGAGGCATCAACAAGTTCACGACGAACAAACCCCAGAAAGCACACAATCCTCGGTCACGCACAACTGCTTTAGCTTTCAGCTCGTAACGAGAGATACTTTGCAAAATGGAAAAGACAGTGAGTAGGTACGTTATTTAGGTCAAACGGCAAAGACACGGATTCTTCGTCCACTTTATGACTGCATTCTATAAGACGGGGGTTTCTTTACGATGACCTGACATTTCCACGAGTCATCCACCGAAATTCTTCTAGGTACTTTGCATACCTCGGACCTTCGGGACGATGTACGCCTTTCAACATTTCCATGAAAATTGCGTTTGGAAAAATTTGGAGAATACCCCTCCTAACACAAATCGTTCCAGTGAAATGAGACGTCGGTTACAATGCTGTATGTAATAATTGGAAACTGATATCGGTGGTCTTCGAAATTGCCGAGAAAGTTGTAAACGCTGGTCTCCTTCGAATTTTTTATTGGACACAGTGACGTTTAGCTTGAGATATTGCCTTGCAACACTCTCCGCGTGTGTCATGCACTGACATGAAACTGCAGCTGACTTCATCTCATATGCATTCTACTTTGAACGTTAACTTAGTAGCATCGTCTATAACTCACTGTATAACGTCATGTAAATCCACGCGACAAACCTATCACTGAAACTTCTTACTTACATAGTCTTTGGCAGAGCTGAGGAAAATTTGAAATAATTTGATATAAAATAGAATACGTTGAAATATTTGAATAAGTAAGTACTATCTGGAAATGCTGTTACATTTAATGCTTAAATGAAATACTAGTTCGTTAAACGTTTAAATCGTGAGAAAATACTATTCATTATTTTTATTTATTTATCAGTTGGAACTCAATTTTTTATTTGAATGTTTTATATATTTTTTTACATGTTATAAAATAATTCTTAAACGATATGGTTCAACGTGTTTTTTCTTGAAACAAAATCTGTTAATTTTCATTACGTTGTTATGACACTATGACAGGGTTACAATGATTATAACGAGCATCAGCTTCATTTTTCTTATATATGTGTGTAGTTATATTACAACTACACACATGACAAAATAAAAATATTTGCATTCTATTTCATATTTAAATTTTTCTCCGCTTTGGTCTTTGCATATAAAAATACTTTTTATGACTTTGTTATTATTTGATCGAATACACAGTAGTACTAGGAAAAGTTACAAGCTTTAGTTTAGTTTCGTTTAAATAGTTAATGAAAAATTGATATTCCATTTGACTTTGAAACAATTGAATTATATCCTGATAAATGTTTGTACTTCTTGCCAAAAACAAGAAGTTTAAAACAATATTATTATCCAACAACATAATGATATTAGCTTAACCATTGTATGTAAATAGGCAAGCATGTAATATTAGCATTCAATATGGAAAAATTACTTTTATGTTAAAAACATTGTTAAAAGCGTTGCTTCTAAAAATATTGAAAAATCTTGTTGTGACCGACTCTATCACCGATTTGAACATTCAACAAAATGTATTGTTCACATTTTTGTCCAGGCTCGCTCCAACACATTAAAATTTTTCAAAACAATTTTGTAGCCATTGTCTAGTAAACTAGACCCTCTAAGATCCTAAGAAAATTTGGATCGTTTCGCCCAATTATCAGGAATTTATTCCGATTTAAAAGGTGTTTAAATACTTTCTACGCCAACTGTACGGACGTAGTAGTATAATAGAACAGCTCGCTTACGATAATATCGTTCAGGAGATCAAATAACGATTTGTGAATGATCATTTGAATAAACACGCAGCTTGCGTCATCCTATTTGGAATGCTTTTGTTATCGATTTCGTGACGTCGCTCGGTATACGATAGAACACATCGTTTCCCAAGTTCGTGGAAACGAGTGTTACGAGTTACTAAAATAATTAAAACGCACGATTGAAATGACTCTTTCGTTCGTTCTATTTACGCTCCGTACCATCCCGCAGAGCGCAATGATTGAGATCGACAAAATGGCGTACCGGCGAGTCTCGCGCACATAAAAATTAATTCCTTATAATGGAAAACAAACACGCGGGTTTCATTTCGCCGCGAAAAGAGTTGGCCCCATGCGAATAAACAACAATTACGCCGGCTAGCGTTTTGCTATCGTCGATTGGCGAGCCAGGGTTTCGATAAATAAACGAGTTACATAGCCGGCGGTCTAGCGTTCGGTCAATAAACGAGACCAATTACGAGCAGTACACCCGTGTCATACAACCATCGCAAAGATCGCAGACGTCCGCTTGGATATGAAACGATCTGTGAAAGATTTAAGGGTCGTCCTTCTTTCCTTCCTGTCGAAACTGCTCCATCAGACGGAAGCAATCGTCCGTCTCCACCTTTCTACCGAGAAACCATCAGGGACTTGGACATTGAAACGTGAACCCTTTTCTTAAAGGGTGTTAACATTTGTATACAAAGATCCCAATCGATTTAAAAACCTTATTGTGACGTAAATTTCCATTTTATCAAGTCCTATTTGAATTTGTTTCGTGCCCCATTACCGTTCGATTTGCATAACCACCACTAGATGTCCCAATCGTAGTGCGTTTACTCTTGCACTACTATTTCTTTCACAGTTATATCGGTTAGTATTTCTTCGTCCTTAATAATTTCCATGATACAAATAATTTTGATTTCTTGTATGTCTCGATTTCATTTCGTTCCTAGTCTTTGGTAACAAAAAATATCAAATTTTGTCTCAATTTAGAGGAAATAAATATCGTCCATATTTAATATATTATATATGAAATCTTCGTTACAGCGTGATCGCTTAGGACCGGGAAGATAAAATACATATACGGTGCAAGATTGTCCTTGACCTTGAAAATCAAAGATAAAGGGTCAAATTTTCTTAATTGCTGCGTGTAGTACCCATAGAGACTAACAAAGTAGGTTTTTGAGATAGTAAGTAAACTATGAATATTTTTGAATTTGACAAATACACTTTGTTACATATGGAAATAGCATTTGAAATGCATATTTACTGGTAGCTCATAGAAATACTATTCTGAAGTAAGTATTTCATTCAAATATAATTGTGTTCACAATTTTGCTACTGTATGTAAAAATGTATTATTTCTTCTTTATTACATTATAAATATAGAGAGCTGTATATATAATATATAAGACATTACTTTTGTTTATAATTGATCGAAAATAAAATCGATACTGTACAAATTTAGGGGATTCCTACTGGTCGACATTTTGTGCAGTCTACAAGGTGTTCATTTTATCTTGAGCACATGTAATATTTCTGTTATGCCTGATGTTAGGAAAAAAGGACAGTATATTTTCGTTGATACAATATCGTAGCTGAAAACCAAACAAATTCATTCATGCGTAACATCATGACTTTTAGACGACCTTCACTACTATAAATCACGTTTAAAAAACTCAACAACGACGTCGAATTCTCTACTTAAAATGAATTTTAAAAAATATGCTCACGCGTGCTCGAGATAAAGCGAACACCCTGTACAGAGAATTCAGGATAAGAGTCGGCGAGTTCCGATTGAACGAAGCGATAAAGTTGGTCGACTTTCTATGGAAACGGTGATCGGACGGTAACTAATGAAGGAATGCGAAACAAATCCGCGGAGAATCTTGCCGGCGCGTTGGTGGCAACGGCTGCACGCAGAATAGGACCGCAGCAGCGAATCGAGAATGCGAGGCGAAAGGTTTCGAAAATGGGACACAACGCTACAGGCGTTCGGGCTCCCGGATTCCTGTGGCCACTGCTCGAGCACCAGTAAAAGACGAGGCGAGAAACGACTCGGAGGAATGTCTGCGGTGCCAGCTGCGGAAACGTAATTTCTCGCCACGTTGCCATCGGCGAAGCTTCTCCGTGGCAGCGCTGCCTTCTTGCCACCTCCGAACTAGCTCTTTCAACGCGAGCCGAAAGTGTCAAGCGCCGAGAATCGTTGGAACATGTCTGTCTCCCTTTCACCCCTCTCGGCATCCCACCAACCCTTTCCCCTCGTTTTTCTTTCATATCACCTTGTCGCCAACGCTCCTACACATTGTTCGTCTTTCCCCATTTCTTTGGATTTTTATTCTCCGCACACCTCGCCCTTCTACCCTTGCTCCTTCCCCCACCACCCACTACCGCCCCGTTTCTTTTATTCTCTTCTGCTCCTATCCGCGTTTTCAGTATTTCGTTGTCTTTATGTTTTCACCTTCCCTCCGACCTGGCCCGCTCTCCATTCTCTTCCGCTCTGTTTGATCTTGATGTTTGCTACCCCCTTCGTTCGCGATTCTATTGTTTCCACTGCCACGCTTTCTGTTTCTCTGAACGCTGCTCTATTTTTTTTCACAGCGGAAATTGTGTTAGGCCCCGTTCCCAGACGGATTCCGTCTAAACAACGGTGTCGTAATTCGAGTAAACCTCTGCGACCGAGTCTAAAGACGAAGCGAACGTCGTGTTGCGTTGTTTACCGTGTCGATGAAATGCGAGTTGCTAAGAAACGTTGTCCGCCGCTGTCACGTGTTTTTTTCTGCAAGGGAGGGGGAGGCAACGTACGAGTCGTGACTTCATCTTCTTATTATTTTAATATATTAACCTTGCAATATTATAACAGCAGAGATTAGTATTTATATGTTTGTTTACATATCCATTTCACTGAATTAAATATGCCACCAATACGGTGAATGAGCCAAATTTCAATTGTTTAAGTTAACTATGTTCTTACGATGAAATCGACGATTTTTTCAGACAATTGAACTATTAACGCGTTTCGTAAGAGAAATTATAATATTGTTACACATTCGGTGTAACGCATATGTATGTTTATTCTACAAATCTTTTTGAAACACTCAATTGCACATCTTTTTATGATAATTTTTTCCAGGATATATATTCTTTCTACATTGTATATAACATTTCGCAAAATATCATTCTCTTTTCTCGATTTAGAACCAGTGCATTCGTTCGAATTTTAACGCTGATATCTTAATTAATACTGCAACAAAATTTTCAAAAACACCTTACATTGCACTTTATGTGCTATTCTCCATAATTAATAATTCGTACTTATATTCTGTCGCTTTCTTTGCTTATTACTAAAAAATAATTAATACATTAAAAATCGATCAAATCACATTCGTATTCTGTGTACGTATATTTTATATTTTCTCCACTGGAACATGTTTGTTAATTTTACTGATACAAAAAACGAGCGACTAAAGTGTAATTCATCTTTTTCCAGAAAATTCAATTTCTCGAGGTTCTAAATTTCACTTCTTTCTATAATAACGACGTATTTCGTTCATCATTTTACTGTAGCTAACAAAATGGGTTCTAAACATAATGGAGATAACCACAAATTACAATGTTTCTAATTCCAAACTAAACATTCGCTATAATATTACCATATTTTCTACGCTATCAATAGCTCCATGACAACAATGCAGATGTATAATATTTAGAAATATAGATACTAATTAGAACAGTATCGAACGGAGTTTAGTTTAGTTTAACCATTCTGCAATAACATGTCATTTGAATAACGGTTTGGTATAGTAATATGACATTCGACAAATGATTCATATTGGTTTACATTACATAATTTCAATTGGCATCGTATTCGCTCGTCAATGTGGACTAAACAATGTCTCTTTGCGTATCAGGGATTACGTAAGGGTTCGGAAGCTTGATTAATTATATTAAACGGTCCACTTAGAGTAAATTAACCGCCACAATTATGAAAGTTCTGCAATGCAAATAGATACAGGAACCGGACAGGGATGGCCCGACGTTACGTTCTATCCCAGTTAAACCGAATCGAAACGGTAACACTCCCGCGGGATGAGAAGAGGGGTTCCTCTTTGCACATCGCTGTTATCTCTGGATCACTGTGATCTTCCCACCGAAGATTTACTCGGGCAGCAGCTTAAGCCGAATGAACTGTATTAATTACTTATCGATTTCGGGGGGACACGATGCATGTTACACGAAACAGTTGGCTCGTGATTTTCTCATTAGCTTTGTACACCTTCCGACAGCGGCTAACAATCAACGCGGATATTGCTGTTAGAATGAACAGGTACTATTTTTGTAGGTACGGAAAACGCTGTTTGCATAGGGGGAGGTTGCCAATATTGTACCAGTTTCTTAAATCGTACTCCATTTAACACGTTGAATGCAACGCTACATATGAAATATTATCTGCAATAGATAAGTTACAGTGTATAACAATGTTTGACATGTTAATTGCGACGGGAGTCACTGGTGACATCAACAATGATAATAATAACAAATTATAAGTATTGTCATTTGTTTAAATTATATATATTTCTATCAATCTGGGCGCTCCGGTCACCGGTGGCCCCCATGACGTCACTGCCAAGTTGAGTGACGGTCACCGGTGACCCCTGTGGCATTCAACGTGAAAAATTCACTTAAAATTGCATTGTGGCGGCAATTAGCGACATCTTTTAAACGCTCAGTCAATCATAATAGTTCTTAACATTTTGCCAATTTCTATAAAATAGGCAAGACTAATGTAACGTATTAGCAATGTTAAATACGCATTATCTATTTTAGTAATGATACAATCGTAATTATTTTGATGCTAATATTATAATTGATGGCGATATGCGATGATTATGAAACGCAAGTACAACTTCAAATTTATTTTAATTAATGCAAAATTATGCGTAAAGTATTTGAAGTATTAGAGCACGATTTCCCAACCCGGGGCTATTTTCAATATTTCAAGTAGCAATTGGAAAATAATTATCGGGAATAAATTATTGATGTTGCAATTATAATGTTCCGAAGAAAAGATGGTAACTGTTAAAGAATAACTGTGGATTTTCTTGGCAGCATCTGTGACTGGTTGCTTCTACTATTCAATTTAAAAATCTCTCTTTCAACCAGAATTTTCTTGTAGTTACATGAAAAAATAATTTTGTATTAATAGATTGATAAATCATTTTTAACAGTAGTATTATAGTCGAACCAACGAGACGAAACTAGTGCATGTTCTCTATGGAAAATGATGGCTATAAAAACACTATACACCGTAGATGGAGCAATAGACAAGGCTTTGTGATGAGACAGGAACGAAATACCCAATTTTAACCAGCTTTCCAAGTAAAATGTTGTTATTGTTTTTATATCACAAACTGTGGAAAGACTTTATAATTGACATAAACCAGTTAGCTGTGTTTGACGAGTATACTCGTAATTGAGAAGTGGCAGTATTATAAGTATACTCGCCATGCGTAAAAGATAGTGACCATTGGCTATTTTAATTGTAGTTTTAGTGAAAACAAAAACATATTCTCTTTCAAGATGTTTAGAATATTTTGAGGCCAGTTCAGAATGAAATAAACAAATACGATATATAAATAGTTTGAGTTAAACTCATGCGTCCCTGTATGCACAGGATGAAACAGCTTATCAGTTCGCATAACGAATTTATAAAAGCAAGAGTCGAAAGGCAACTGGTCTAGCGTTAAAGGCACTTCATCAACAGGCAACCATACACGAAGATGTTCATATTGTTATAAAAATAAGATTAGAAAAGAATCATGATATTAGTATTCGACGTGCAAAGTGTCATTATGTATCGCTCCTTGCTTTGCTGAATATCACTCCACAAGAGTAAGCATTTGATTTTTCCTGCGTTTTTCGTTTATTACGTATATAGTATGCGTTAATGTTAAGTGAATAAGTAAATATTAGTAATAAAATTGTTAATTTTATGAAATAATACTCTCTTTTTGATGCAATATTTTAACAGCATTCTGTGTTTGACGAGCATAATCGTCATCGCTTGATTCTCGCGACACATAGACATAAGTGTGCGCTCTGAAAAGGGGGCGCCACAGCTAACTAATTAATTGACATGTACCTATAATTCACATTATTACCTTGAATTTGTAGCACACGCCAAAGCTCAAGGATCGCAGTAACGTAAATATTGCGTTCAATGTGGTCGACAGTTTTTGCAAATTGATATTTGTTTCCGATTCGGAGTTGTAGTCGATCTCCAAACGAGATAATAAATGCATAAAACTATTATCTTAACATGATTTTGAAGTTAAAAATATGAATTGAAATTCGAAACCAGAGATAATTTGTATTAAATTATTAATCTGTAACTGGTACGATTAAATTTAGCAAGAATGACTAATACATTGGGGTTATGACAGATCCCAAATAAAGTGTGCAAAAAGATTTCTTAATCTAATTCTAGATAAACGCTGCATTGGTTTATCTTCACGTTTTACGTTTAGCAGCGATACAATTTGCAAAATGAAACGACGATGGTCTTTATTAAATGTATCCCGCAATTTATGAATCGCGTGAAAGTTCGCTGCCAAATTGCTGTCATTGGTCAACCAGAGCAGGCGCACGGTCCCTACCCTTGACTTTTAAACTCGTTACACAGTAGCGTAGAATACAAATGCGATTTCTGCGGAAGGTATCATTCTTTCCTGATTCCTTGGGGATATGATTCGTTCGATTGAATTTAGGTGAGAGTCTCCATGCAACCATTTCTCGTGTAATATATCACGCGTGCCGATATTTCGCTTCCTTATCGAACGCTGCGGACAGTGCGTTCAATTGTCTTGCCGAGTCGATGTTTCTAAACAATGTCCTCGAACATATTCACTAGTATCGGGAAATGTCAACGAAAGCGCATTATCCAATTTACCGGTTATAACTTTTGTAATTTTAATATTAGACTATAAAAAGCATCGCTGAGGTAGTGGGACCAGTTACTGCTTTTTAGTTTATTTTGAAGCATAATTAAATTTATTTTTATAAAATAAGACATATTGAATCTTTTTATTCTAATTCAATCAATCACTTATTCGTTAAAGTTAAACAGGTAAAAGACGGAAGTTCTTAGAAAACAAAAATCTTCACAAAAATTATTTTAATCTTTTCATACCGAATTCGCAAAATTTTCTACGAAGCTTATGAAAAAGCTTTAAAAAGAAACACCGAACGAATAAAGATCAATATTCGATAATATATATCGTTCCAAGGCAAGATTATCACAATGTTATATTAAATATTTTTATTTTTTTATTTTATTATTTTATTTTATTATTTTATTTTATTTTTTTTATTTTTAATATTAAATATTTTTCGCGATTAATAAAATAAATACATTAGATAAAATATGTATTGTTTAATGCCAATGTTATGAAAGTACAAAAATGTTAGTAAATTTTAGATTATTTATTTAGTTAGTAAATTTAAGATTATTATATATCTTTTAAATAGTAAATACTTTTCGCGATTAATAAAATAAATAAAATAAAAATAAAATAAATAAAATAGATAAAATAAGTATTGTTTAACTATTGTCGCTAAAATGTGAAAATATTTGTGACACGGAGTTGAATACTCTGTGAATATATAAACAAACATTACAAAGTCTTGTTGACTTGAATCGAAAATAATATCTGAAAGCACTAATTCCCATGAAATTGGAATCTTGTATACTTCGTATGAGTCTCTAGGCAACTATGTTGAAGTTGCGTGTCTGTTAATAACTTTCGCAATTATGTGGAACTTATGCGTTCATGAGCAATTTGAGTAACTGTGGGAACATTAACGGTGCATGAGAAACTTAAGTGTTTCTGTGTAATTCGGTATCTGTGCGCAACATTTTCCCGAATGAACTGGATACTTGGGTACATATCCGTGAGTAATTAGTATTCCTGGGTAGCAACAATGTTATCCTCCACGTATGTGCCCATTGTTCCGCACCGGAACAGACATTCTTCAGGCATAATTGCATTAAAATCAGTAGCTTTTCGTACATCGCATTAGTATTTAGATTTCTGAAGCTATAATCGACGTTTTTCTTCAAAATGAAACAAAAAGCAGAAAGAACGTATTTCCAAATAATAATTGTTTCGATAATTTGATTTATAAGTATCTCTCAGTTTTCAGCACTAAATTGTTTCTGAATACTATTTTATCATAATAATAACAGACAATATATGAACTTCAGTTACTATTTTTATTTTTAATTGAATCCAGCGTATCCCAAATTGATTAAAAATCAATTCATCAATCAGTTTTTCCAAAATTAATTGAATCGCAAACAATAAAATATCGAACGACATAAATTTAATATACGATGGAGTTGGACGATGGAGTTTCTGTTCGATTTATTTTCTCATCTACACTTATTCCTTGATTTTAATAACAGGTGAATCAAATTTTATTTCAATTTAGAAGAAACACATAAAATTCATACTTCGTAGGTTATGTATGAAATCTTCGTCACGAGTCTGAAACGTTGTTATAGTGCAATAACCACTACAAACTAATATACAACTATGGCTGTTAATTAATTTATTTATGCTTGAAACTAATTTTTTCCTTTTTCCTATAACGTTGTTTAAAGTACTATTACTTTTGATTGAGTTTTTATTTATTGTATTCGATCAGATAAACAAAAGATTGTCCCGAACAAAAGTATCTCATTCATGGCAATTCTCTCCTACATACAGGGTGATCCACGAAACTTTGCACCTTCTGCAACTTCCAAAATATGCATTCGGCAATTCCATTTAAGAAAAAAGATTGACCTTCAAATCTCCGGAACGGCTCCATTTATAACAAAAATAAATGCACTACATACTATGCACCTTTAAACAACGCAAATGTATTATATGCATATCTTGGAAGTTGCAGGAGCTGCACAAGTTGCGTGGACCACCCTGTATTATGGGTAACATCAGATCATGTCATAACATCATTGCCGATAAAACAAACTAGCTATGAACGAAGAAATTAAATAACTAACTGAGGAGATACTGGAAAAATAAAAAAAAGAACTAAGAGTTAATTATAGATTCTGATTTTTCGAAAAAAAATTCGACTTTTCAACACCAAGAAGTGGCTACCTGAAATTTGCTACTGCGAACCGTACAGTGTACCGTTTCGTCTAATGTACGGGAACTAAAAATTGGATAAGTTGAATCCCGTTGGAATTGCTTGAACATTTGAAAGTGTGTAATCTGACAAGGAGATGGTTAACCTCGACAATTTCATACAGGAATCCACACGCCGCCCCCGCAAATTCCAACTGCGGCAGTGAAACGTTCGGTTCCGAAATGAGTGTAATCGTCGGGGCGAATCGAAATTCAAGGCTCGGCTGGTTGGTGCACGAGCCGTAGATAAGGAGGAGGATCATTAAGAAAACCGCTCGGAACGGATTTTCATGCCTTGAATGTCGTGCACGGTACTAAAAGTCTTTCTCAGCGAGCGGCTCGAGCGATACACCCATCTTCTCGAGGTCGTTACTTGCAGCCTGTACGTGGATCTTGTCATAGATAAGTGTAGAAGTAATGCGGCGCAAGTGGCGTGCCACGATCAGGCTTCTTGTTTTATGCAGAGTGTGTCGTAAGACGCGAACATCTTCACACGGATGGATTTGAGATCTAAACACGACGCGCCGCACCGTGGTCCTTCGTTCGGAAACTTCACTTCGGATTATGCTCGTTCTACTATCCTGTGAAACGCTCTTCTTGTTCCGTGTTTTGCGCGCGAGCATCGCAAGTTTTAATCACCGTCGCCCGGTGGCTTCGTATCGCGATAACGCGGTCGGAAATCAATGAAATTTTCAAATATCCATACTAAATCCTGTTATCAAAATAATTTGCAGTAGATTATCCAGAAGATTATTTTTTAAAGTGTCTCAAAGGCCAGGAGAAACGCGTGTCCTTAAGAGCTTACGCTCTTTTTCTGGAATTAGATAACTTTGCATAATTATGTCACTTTATAATAAACGACTCGATCAAAATTAATTATACAGCATCGAAAAAGAACTCATGCACTTTTATTTCTTGCACAATTCCTGTGGCGAAAATATTGGTATGAACATCATCGAACACTTTTACTCGTGCGAAACTTAATTCATTTAATCATTTGTTTCAAAAATGATTTTCTTATGTCTTTTTATTCTTCGAACGGCATAAGTAAAACGAACAAGCCAGCGTCAGACGTTCGCAAAGCTTAGGCCATACGAACACCCGGCATAAAACGCGACGATCGAGAATTTGACACGGATCACGATAAGATTTGTCAGGTGCCGGACACCGAAAAGATGCCACACGAAAGGGAACGACTATGCAACCGATTTCAAATTCCCGACTTTCGCTAGAGAGAACGGACGCGACGAGGATCCAAGGTTTGACACGAGAATAACGAAGGACAGCCATCACGGCAAAGCTGATCTCGCAGAACGAGATAAATTCTCGGAAATAGGGCTCAAGATTGTTCAGTCCTCGTCGAACGTTACGAAAGAGTCGGCCACGAGACCGCACCCGACAGCCCACGCTCTTTAGACCATTTTCGCGACATTTCTTCGTTCGTGGCTCAAGGTTGTAAAAAGTCGTTTTAACCTACCAATGTGAGTAAATCGTAATTTCACCTTCCTTTCTGCTAATGTGTTAGTATACCCATGATAACCGTTTACAAACTTCCTTTTATATTCTATTCCAATTTATTTATATTTCAATACTTGCAAAACAATTATGTAATTAGTACAATCGTTTAGAATTTACATACCTTTTATTAATAAATGCATTAATATCTACGAAATGTTCAAACACTTTTAATTTGTTTTAAATATTTGAAATTAGGATAACGCAGAATTTTATATTTAATTATTTGTATGTATGTTTCCCTCGTCAGTAATGGAATTTCATTCTACTCTCAGTAATTTGTCTCCATAAATTGAAATGATATTGTTGATTTGTATTATGTCCTCAGCTTACTTCTAATTTCTGTCATAGTAAAATGCGAACGTATTAAATGTCAGAAACATTGTGTGTTCAAAGAGATTGTTGTGGCCAAATGCTCACTGTAAATATATAACAACGGATTAAAGGAAATGCAATTAGTAGTTTTCTACAACTTCGATCTACTGTACAGTGAAAGGCAAAATTCAATTTATTATTAAATTGAATTTAGTCGATTGGCGAATAAAAAGCGTTGAAAACGTTCCACCGCTGTTTGAATGCTTTGTTGTTTATAAAACAAGCTTTCATCGAAAGCAATGCGCGTTTGGGAAAAATATCTCTGACCAACTAATATATTCCAACGCGGATTCCTTTGAGAGACGAATTATTCGCGATCAGATTGTGCATATTCATATTTTTTTACAGTAATTTACGGTGAAATTAATTATCAAGCAAACAATTTTACCGCGGGGATAAGAAAATTAAATCTAAACTACGTTAACTGAAGTTTTAATTTGATCACGCTCCTCTAAACCGCTTCCTCTATAAATGCATAAAATTACCAATCCGGAGGTAACGCTTACAAAACAACCTTATTCGAACTCGCATAAATTATGTAAATATAAATTAAAATTACGAAATTACCGGTCAGCCGAAAATATTACATTTTCGTCGCGAAAGATCCTGGATTAGCAGAATTGAAATTCTGATTAAATTCTCTTAAATATTCTATCGAGCGGGTTTAATTGAATTTATCGAAGTAGTCTATTATCGGTGACCGTGATTATGTTCCCGGTGGAGCTATTCCAAATCAGATTTCAAATTGCCCGAACGATTTCCCCTATCCTGCCGGCGAAATATATCTTTTTTCCGTTGCTTTTAATGCATTATCCAGTCTCATATTTCGTAACACGCCGAGTCTGCGAGGGAACGAACGCAGTTATTTATTACCTAGGAGGTGACTTTAGAAAAATGCGTTATTCATCTTTCTTTCTTTCTTTCTCTCTCCTCCTCTCACTCTCTCTCTCTCTCTCTCTCTCTCTCTCTCTCTCTCTCTCTTTTTACCGATAAATTATAGGGACATTTATTTTGCATCGCTTTAACGTCAAGCGTGTGAAAAATAGGATTTCCCTTCGGCATTATTGCCGATGATTAAACAGCGTGTTTCTAATGACCAATAAAAGCGACTTGCATTGTTCGCGGTTATTACCATGACTCTATGCAGGGCGGTAATTGTATACTCCTTTCGCGATTGAATCGCCACCACCTTTCTTGTCCTTATAAATTATTATATATAATATATTATATATATATGCGACGACCACAATTTTAACAATTTTAGTATTAAATATCTCAAAAACTCTAAGCCTTGTGTTGTATTAGCCTTTATACCACTCCGCGCATTTTTATACCACTGCCTATCAGTAATACTATTAGTAATATATCAGTAATATATTATTAGTAATATATCAGTAATATATTATTAGTAATATATTAGTAATCTATATATTAGTAATATATCAGTAATACTATCAGTATACACTTTTGCAGCAGAACATTTTAAAAGAATTCTTATTCTGAGTGCAATGAATTACACATGCTTGTGAATGTTGTTGACTTTTTTTTATTTTATAATATGCATTATAATATGCATTTTCTTCTTATAGATGAAATATAAATTTTTAATTTTGTAATTCATCGTGGTGTGATATCTTTGGAAACAATCTCCCACGTGCATTCTGGGTTTACTTGGGCAAGTGTCATAGTAATCATTTGATTATTTATTTCCTGTTATTACACGCAACGCAGTTGTTGACTAAAATTTTTCGGTATTGTAAATGCAACTGTGCTTTCTTATCTTCATTGTGCTGTACAGTTTTATAGAGAATATATGAATTGATTATTAACGTCTCCAATTCCCAGAAAAACAGTTTCCGTCGCCACTTGAATGAACAAATAAGCGATGCATGCTCACCTGAGCCAACGGGGCGCTAACAAGGGAAGGACCCCAATTGTCCGACTTCGAATTTTACGGGTCTTTACAAGGTGATAATATATAAGTCCCTAATGATGTGTGTAAAATATTAGATGTAGATATAATTTTAAAGATATAAACAATTAATATTAGAAACCTTCAGAATATGCCATGAATAATGGGAATCTCCTAGCTGTATTGACGAAATAGTTAGAGTGGCTGGTAAATCCAAGGTCTTTTCCAAGTATTTTTTTATTGCAAAAGTTTCCATGCTATCATCTTGCAAAAACTCGTTAAAATCGAAGTCAGACAATTCGGGTCCTTAGAAGTGCTAAAAACATTTGGCTCCACAGCGGAGCCACCGGAGTTACTGAACAAATGCGCGATGTCTCCGTACTGGAGCCAACAGAGCGCCGAGGGTTAAATATATTTAGTCGTCAAGAAGGAAATGACCAATGTACACCGTCTGAAGGGTGGTGGGTTTACATCGGGTTAGCCAGGTGCTAGCAACGTTGTGAAGATAATGCACTTTCTCAAAAGTTTCCGGTGGTGCTACTTAAGCAAGAGATACTGTAGTGCGTATCAACTTGCACCTTAAATGCCGACTTGAAACTGTCGAAGAGTATACACAAAAAGAACGATTTTAAAGACTGGAGGTGAACGGTGTTTGTTGCAAGAAAGAGTTCGTTGCTTGTCCGAACTCGGAAAGCTTTCAGTTCGACCCCTTTCGAAGTTAGCGGGTAAAATGAAGAGTTTCCTTGTTGTTCTTTGACCTTTGATTGGTTATCGAACTAAAGGCAAACATCCATGTTTTCAGGCAGAGAGAGAGAGAGAGAGAGAGAGAGAGGGGGGGGGAGAGGAGGCAAAAAGGAAAGCTTTGTACGGGAGTCAAATTCATTTCCTTGGATACGGAGGAGAAGTCCAAAGTGACCAAGTAGTACTTGCACTCGTCGGTCACAGGAAGGCGATGTAAATCTTAGCTCAAGCTGCTACCTGCACTGCTAATAGAATTTAGCAATGTAATGGAATGTCGATGTCTACAATCCAACTTTTTACGTATGCTCGACACATCCTAAACAGACATTGAAACGGTCCGTTTCGATTCAGAACAAACATCGCATTTGTTTAACATCAAATAAATAGCATTTTCGTAAATTATATTTACCTTTCTACACTCCAAATTTTGTATATTTTTTCAGATCCTATTCATCCTATCCTGCTCCACATTAACCCTTTTACAGATCATGTTCACGCAAATCAAATTAATCCGTTCGGCGATTCAATCATTCGTTAAATTCATTAAATTCCTTTAAATAGAAACATCACTTTCACAGCTCAAAATTAGCAGCTTTCTATTCCAGTTTTCAAATTGAATACGAATTTGAATACTCATCTATAAAATAATATATAAATTTCATTACATATAACTAATTTTCAATACTTGTGAAATGTCATTCAATTTCTAAATTTAATGTGAATTAAATTGAAAATAAATAGAACATCCTTTTCACAGCTCAAAATTGACAGCTTTCTATTCCAGTTTTAAAATTGAATATAAATTTGAATACTTATCTATAAAATAATATACAAATTTCATTACATATAATCCATTTTCAATTCTTACTTATAAAATGTCATTCAATTTCTAAATTTAATGTGAATTTTATATAAGTAGATAAGCGAATCTAGTTTGCAAAATAGTAAATTTCATTTGCGAAAAGTTAAATATGAGCCTACCACTATAGTCAAGCCTGTTCGCTTAAAACGCGTAAAAAAGCATCAAAAATTTGCATGGAACATTTTTTCGTACTGTTTTTCAATAGTTTTATGCTCCATATAATCGAGCGACGCCGAAAGTCTACTAACAAGCGTTGAAAAACCCTTGTCGTACCGTACGCATTTGTCCGAGTTTCTCTTTTGACCACATCTCGTATCATTTATAAATGTCCCAAATTCGGTGTATTGCGTGACGCGAGCTAATATATCGCGAACCCGTATCAAAATTGTCGACAGCCGAGGACAACTGATTGAATTATTTCTTGTTTTCCGATGGCGCAACCCACATTCGGTGGGTATTAAATTCAATGAAATAGAAAATGCCTCGTAAATCAACAGACCGCAGTTGTCTCGGATTTTCATTCGTGAAAGAAACTCTTTATGCATGACCACTCTAATTGATATTCCGTGGCCGCGTTGTAATACATCGATTGAACCCGATTCTGGAAATTTGTATGGCACAAAAACTAATTCGCGAATCCTTGGCCTGGGGGCATATTTTTTTAATACATGATGTTCCCGTGTTTTTAGGAACTCGACTGTGGATGTTTGAACGGAATCAAATATCCTTTCTGCCATTTATGAAGCCCTCAGTTAACCGAAAATTGATTTTCTCTGTCAATATAGCAGACGGATAAAAATAAGATTTAATCGAATTTTAGAAACAATTGTATTTTACAGTTTAAGCTGTTTTCATAATTCCTATGTTTCACAAATTGTGATGTAATTTTCTTACATTTCGTATTCGTTTTTAAGTTGACGCGTACACTTTATTCTCTTTTTTAATTGCTTTTTTAAATTGTTATTTTCGTGCGTCATTGTACACAAATTGCAAATTCCATGAATGAACAACGATCCGTAATTAGTTACCAATAAGTTACTTATTAAATATTGAACAGAAATTCGTTGGTTTATTAACTAATTAAACAATATTGGAAAGTAAACAATACACTGTATCTACTACATTACATTATTTATACAAATTACCAATTAAATAATATTGTAAAATAAAATCTAACCAATTAAATAGTATTGTAATATAATTACATTGTAATATAATATTGTAAAATATATGTAATTTTTATTCTCAAAGAAAAATAACATTTTATTATAACATTTACGAATCAGGTAACAGTGACTTATTCACCAATAAAATTATTCAATTATTTATCTAGATAAAAAGTTGTTCGAATTATGTCCAACACGCTTTTGCGAAACAATCGATGAAGAAATAATTACGGCAAGAATTTACAACATGTGAAAAAAGCCTTTTACAAAAAAACAGAACATGAACCTGGACACAATTTAAAATATTTGAATAGTTTATCAAATAGTACCATCTCCGCCAGGGGTATATTAAATGATCGCTTGTGCGGGTAACGCAGAAAATTCAAAGACGTGAGAAACATCATAATGCCGTACGAATGCACATGTTCGCAGCCAACGTGCGACAACACCGATCTTAAATCCCGAACTCGAACGAAGTGGTCGTCACCGTAATTAACATCTGAGCGCTCGTTCCGTGACACCGTGCCGCAATAATTCGTCGCATAAATCCGGCTGGCTAGAAATCCATTTGGACGCCGTGGAAAAGTGAATTCGTCGACGAATAAAATTCGTTGATCGTCCCACGAAGTGAATTTCTCGCCGACGTCGAGACCAATTTGTCGCGCAAAGGAACACGAGTAAACGGTGGCGGAAAGAGAGGGTGTGTCTCAGGGAGAGAAGGGAAAGAGAGAAAAAAGACAGAGCGAGAGAGGGGGCAGCGAGTAATAAGACAGGGAGGAAATAAAGAAGGTAAATAGAAAAAAAATCGGTAGGAATTGTTCGACGGTCCGCGCTTTGATCACAGAAAGATTCATCAAACAAACCGTGCACGAGCGCAAGACAAACGCGCGTGGAAACCACGAACGTGTCAACAGCATTGTCTCTTTTGGTAAGCGAGTTGTTCCTTGATGCTTCCGAGAGATGCGACCTCGCTTGGACTCTCAATTAGATCGCGACAGCGTACGATTGTAGGTAAAACGGCTCAAAGACTGGTCACTGGAAACGAAGCATCTCTGGTAAACATGAAGGACAGCTAGAAAAGTTGGGATCGCCGCGTTGCGGAACAGGATCTTTAGGTGCTCGCGTTTACATTTCAATGTATAAATCGTTAAATTGTGTTAAGCTACTGTCACGCGAGTCAGACAATTGAAGCTACAGTGATTCCCGCTAGTATTCGGACAGCTTTTAAAACGCAATAACTTTTTTGGAATTATACTAAACGACTTGATCTTTTTTTAGATGATGGAGGGACCAGTTTACTAGACCATAATAACTAGAATGCTTTTTTTCAATTTTGCAATTACTTAGAATGACAAAAGGGACTAAAAAACCCTCATTTTTTAATTATTTTATCTAGATCTATAACGAAAATTTAAAATATACGTTTTGTAGATCTCGATAACTTATTTTGTTTTGTTCCGATTTTTGACACCATCGACCAATAAGTATGAGAAATCTGCAGTTTCAAAAACCTTGTAACGCTTGTAACTTGACTTTGCGTTAATCGATTTCGATTTCTTAAGTTTTCGTTACAGGATCGGATAAAAAAGTTGAAAAACGGGAGTTTCTTATCTTATTTTGTCACTCCAAGTAATAATAAACTTGTAACAATGTGGCTTAGTTTTTCTGGCACAATATTCCCTCTATCATCTAAAGGAAATTCAAATGATCTATTCTAGTCTGAAGAAAGGTATTGCGTTTTAGAAAGTGTCCGAATATTAATGGGAGTCACCCTATATCATTTCTTCCGTAGCCTTTAGCTTCGGAATACCGTAGGATAGGACTCGGAACGATTTGGAACGCAATATTATGTTGCACGGGGTACTGCCTACTGCTTCCCTCTCCCCATAATAATTGTTCGCGGCGCATTGAGGCGTTGCTTGTTTACAATCGGCCAGGCTCGAGTCCCTCGTTTCCTGGAAATTGGGCTAATATCAAGGGATCATTTTTGCCAATAAGGGAAACGCGTTTACCCTATTATTTACCCTACTTATGCAAGGCTGTTAATATGGGCGGGTTGGTGGGAATCCGAAATTTGGTCCGAAACTATTCCCTGTGCCATCTTTTGAGCAACAGACAGTAAATGGGATCATTAAATCTTCAAGTGTTTCATCTGTATATGGTACGGACGAGCGCCACGTTGTTTAATCTGTGGTATGTACGAGAGACTTACAATGATCGTATTATGTACAGGGTGTCTCGCTAATTTTGTTACAAAGCAGTATTTCCGTTATCGTTAACGATACTCTGGTATATCCCAGAAACAAATTGTTTGGTTCGAAGGAACGCGTGTTATGGTGGAAATAATCTTTTCATACGGGTCATAAGAGAGACTCTGCGGTCGTAGTTCGGAATTATAAAATGCAGCAATTTTTTTAAAAACAGAATTGATCCTACGAAGAAAATAGTACGAGATAGGATGAATCGCAGTAAATATTTATAATTGATTTTCAACTGTAACTCTGTCGAAGTTCTTTCAACAATTGCAAATTATTTTTGCAATACAAATTATTAAATACAAATAAAATCGATGTTGCTTTCGCTATAGTACAAGTAAGTAAAACTAAATGAATTTATGACAATGATTTTCTTAAATGCATCGTTATAATAGTTGTAATTGTAGAATAGAAAATAATAATAATAATAATATAAGAATATAAATATTTTAATGACATGAAAGAACAACTTAATTACAATTTATTTAAACGACGAAATTATAATTTATTTAATTAATGGAAAACGATAATGAATGTTTATTTAAATGAAAGAATAACAACCAACTATAGTTTATTCAAATAAATGAAAAATAATAGTTTCCCGAAAAATTAAAGATACGTTTAAACGTTCTATCTGAAGTGGATTATACAGCATTTTGGTAGCAATCATCATGAATAATACAATACAAAGTAGTTATTATTATACAGAATAATTTGACTGGTATACTACATGTATATTTAAGGGGTATTATAGCCGGGAACAATAGCTCGCATCGAATTGTTATCGCAATTTATTGGTATCGAATTTAGCAAATATCTGGAAATGGAAGTTAAGCAAACACTCGCTATAATGAGACATATGTACATTGTGTTGTAGTATCGACAACGGTGTACAATTTTGTTTTGTGGTATTCAAACGATATGATGAATGCATGGTGATACAGTAAAATAGTCATATTTTACTATTTCACCTTGACCATATTTCTAACATACGATATTGTATATATATATATATATTAAAAAGCCAGAAATAATAAATTGCACCTAACCAGAAATTGAAATCTTTTAATTATTTGGTTTTTCGAACCATTCCTTTTCCACTTGTTTCGAATAATGATTATAAACTTTGGCTACTAACCTTAGTCATAAAACTTGCTCAAATGTCTGTTATTCCTAGCCCTTGAATTAAACGTATTTTTTGTGATCATCGCTCGAACTTCCCTGTGTACCGTTGACAGCCGGCTCCGTCCGCATGGCAGCAGAAAACGTCGGCATAGGAACGCGAAAGAACGTTAATTACAACTCTTCACGGCGTCGTGGCTCGCATGAATTATAGTTTACGCGGCCGCGTTCGTTTCACGCGGTGGCTTCGCCTAGTCCGCGCGAAATGAAACTGCAACCTCGGGAAGTTTCGGACGTTTTTGGGTCGACGGGAACTCGTCCCCGCAGAACGGAAAACGACCGGATACCATGAATTTGACGCGCGTTGCCTTTCCAACGGGTTCGATGTTAGTTTTAACGCGCGAAATTTCGCTGGACATTTATAACGGATCGTCCCGCACACGACAATTCTTGGACTTTACGGAAATATTCGAGAATATTTAGTCCATTGGCAGAAATTATAAAACGTATTCGTTCCCGCTTTGAACGGTGCTTTTTCTTAACTTTCTCCGCCATTTTCTTACAAAGAAACTATGACACCCTTTGCAGCCACACTTACGAGATTCGTTTATGTTTCAATTTTAAAGAGTTGAAATTGTTGCACTGACTACTTTGCAACACAATCGAATTTCAAAAAGCTCATCCGTGTGAGATTATTAATTAGTATGAGTTTGGCTATAGCAAGTACTGGAACAAAAGAAAAAAGTCGATAATTAATGAAAGGACGCCGTTTTGATATTTGATTATCGAGTTTACCTATTCATTTTACAATATTGGGAGCCTAAAGAAATGTACAAAATACACATTTTGGTTTGGTTCTAGCACAAGCTGTAAGCGTAAGTATACCGAATGTGCACCTAGATTTTTAGATATCATGGAAACAGCTTTGAAAAACTCCGAGAAAACGCATTCAAAGTTTTGCATCTTAATACCGATCGTTTACGTCATGAATGATCAACCATCTGTAACATTCTTGATTATAATTGAAAAGAGAAGATAATTAAAATGTATTATTACACTTCCCTCGTAACATATCCTAATTCCGTTACCAGCCGAAGTAATACTCCCATGACTCAGTAGCCGCCGTCCACAATTTTCAAAAACTTGGAAATTATTCCGGCGGAGAACGAATCAATGGAGCCCAGGATTCCCTGTGTAAAAAGGGAGGAGCGCGACGGGTGGGCAGCAACGACACAGGGCAAAAGAAAAACGAAATAAATAGAATATTGCGGTACGCACAGACGGCCGAAAAAAAGAGGAAGCAGCAGAAAGACGTGAAAAGTTGCGGCGGACCCTGTCGCATGATTGATCGAATATTCCACCCGCCTCTGTGCGAAATATCTGAATTAATGTTCGCACGTCCCCTCGCGCGGTCCTTCCGTTTCATAGCCAGTTTCCGGGCTCTCACGTGTCGGGATGACAAAGGCTCACACGGGCCGCCGCGCCGTTCTTCTCTTGCAGTCGAGCTTTCAATTACCTGGCAATTCCCGACGACGTCCGTTTAATTTCTCCTCTCGGCCTCTTCTACTTTCTGCCCCGGCCCTCTCTCGGTCCTCTGTCGGTTCCCTCTCGGTTCCCTCTTGGTCTCCCTTCAACGAGCGTCGCGCGGCTACAAGTCCGAACTTGTCCTTCTACCCGTGCGGGTAGCACGGCACAATGTTGAACGATAAATTTTCAAACATCAGCCTCAAGCCTCTCGTTTCTCGCAGAATTCTGCGTGGCCTTTTTTCCGCCGTCGTCCCAGTGTCTCATGTTTGGCCGTTTAGCAGGCCGAAGGTATCCCTGTGTGCGTGTGTTGCGTGCGGCGGTGACCTCGTGTGCGTCCGTGAACGTCGACGTCTCCTCTCTGAGGTTCGATTTTAACGTCAGCCGACGGCCGGCACTGTCGCTTCAAGAAACCTGCTGATTTGTTGGTTTTAGAAAATCTGTGGGAAACATTCTCTTATAACTTGCCCGCGGCAACGATCAAGTTAACTCGGAAATTCCTCGAAAATCCGCCTCTTTGTTCTTCCATCCTTTGTGACGTCCGATTTATAACTTCGTATACTGCTGGCTCTTCATACACGCTTCATTCAAGCCGTCTTCTTTTTCACTGTGACGAAGAATTAACTCCCTAAGTCGAGATAAGGTCATTGAACCTTCGTTCGGATTCGGATACATTCATTTCTACTAGCTTTCTCACGTTTTTGGTGCTCACTGAAGTTTATTTTTTCTATATTTTGTATTGTTTACATGCCTCGATCTATGTTGTCGTTGTATATATTTATATTTTGTATACAGGGTGTCCCAAACCCGAGATTTTCAGGTACCTGCCCACCTCTATATGTCTCGATAATATCATACTCCAAAGTTGTCGAAAAATTCATCGCTTTATTACTCACACAGAAGAAATAATGAAACAATCACGATACAGCCGAAAAGCACAGCTATCAAATGACGTATCAGACATAACAGTTAGGTAATTATTATGCGGGAATAATTGAACTTATAGAACAACGCCATATGATCATATTATATATTTAACATTGCATTATTTATAGTATCTAAGTCATGAAATTTTGTCTCATTTCTCACAGATTTGTAGCAAATTGACACAAACGAAATTTTCTCCTCTTTAATAAAAGTATTCATGGTAATTGTCGTTCTATAATCATTATCGTATTATGTGCCTCGATCGTTCTGATATTTCTTGCTGAATTATATATTTCAATATTGTATGCGACGAACAGTTAAATTGAAACGCTGGAATAATTCCAGAGTATCTTCAAGTACCTTCTACTGTCGATTGTCATTTCTATTCTATTATTATTACTTCCACTCCTGCAATCACATTGTACGATCTCCACATTGGAAAATGTATGTCCGACTTACTATCTATTATACTACTGAAATTAATTGCTCGGTGCGCACTCCAGTTTCGCGTATTTGCAGTTTCATTTAAAATGAATTATTCGCGCCCGTGTGCATGTATATCTTTGTCATGTATATGCAACACAAAAAATTGGAGTACCCAATATGGAACATGACAATATTTTTGTGAGTGAATTTATAAGGAACAATGTTCAAGGATTTCGAATCTATCTATTATTTATTGTATTATTTGCGCTACTGTTTCAAGAAGGGGCCACAGTCGAGCAGTGTTTCGTAACAGGAACATTTAACTTGTACGACTGAAATGAATTTCCACGCTTTTCCTGGAACTTTCGTCTCCGCGACGTCTTTATTCAAGACAGAACGTTCCGTCAAAACTTTGGTAAGCAATTCTAGCTTACGTTAACGTTCGATTGCGTTCTGTTTCCGTCTGCATTATAAATGCTCGTTCATACCGAATTTGTCAATTGCCTCTTGAACAATTTTGACAGTTTATGGTCAGAGGTTTCGAACGATTTGCCGACGCATCCGACTCCTCAGCACCATAACGTCGACAAATTAACAGAGCAAGCCACCGCAACAGTAACGATGCGTACATGGCCAGACACAGAAACTGTACGCTATATTGATATTGCAGCCGGTGACGTTGTAACGTCTGCTAGCAAAATATCAATCTGAAGTTTCCCAATAAACGTCAGTTTATACGCCGGAGGCGGTTCGTTTGTCCGGAAATAAGTTTATGGGCGAAGTACACGTTGACTGAGCCACTGCAAGTGAAATATGTGCGAATATTCCACCACTTCACGAATTCCTTTGCCGTGGAACAAGGAACAACTGTCATGACGCATGCGTCATCGTATCACGGTATTCAAACCAGACCTGAGCAATGAGGTAATATGTTAGCTATTTTATTTCATACTCATTTCCACGCCTGTGATCACTTTTGAAACGACATAATTTAAAATATTACTGCAAATAACATATTATTTTATTTCGTAATGATTTGAAATAATTATTTAAAAATTAATCATAATTATCTAAAAATAATTATTAAAAATTTTATAGTGATTTAATTGTCAGCTCTAAGTCTCGTTTTTCCTTCATCCTTATTGACATTTCTGTTAGATAAAAGTACAGATTCGACTGTGTTAAATAATTAGCCAATAATAAGAAACATATTTGAACAATTAAGATTAAGATAAAATGTATTATAAATGGAGTTACACCACTTTCAAAGTAAACGATCCATATATGTAATACAAATGTAAACCACAAACAACTCTGGCCAACCATATGACCTACGAGACTATACCAAGTCAATAAAAACAAAAAATGAGATTTTCATGTGCAGTCTCTATATTGATAAAGAACACACTTCGATATACAGAATCAACTATTTCTAACAGGATATAAAAATTCGAAGCATATTTCTGAGCATTGTTCTTTATAAATTTACTCACAGAGATACTGTTATGTTACAAATTGGTATAAAAAACACTGTTCATTCGAATACACTATTTCTGCCGAAATTGTCGAGAGACATCTTTTAATAACTTCTATTTAACATTATTTTTACCAAAGGACTTAAAGGATATCTTTTAATAATTTTTAAATTAACTTTATGTTCTATTGTTTCTACGGAATCACTTCTCGACTTTTGCTATAGTTATCATAAAATTAATTCGGTAAATTACATAATACAATATGTAAAAATGATTCTGTGACGAAAAGATTGAATGATGCTAAGTTTCTCTTTGCAATCGTGCGAATAACACTTTAAAAAAAAATTGATAGGTACAATACATAAGGCATATTAAAAAATCGTAACAAGCCGTATTTTCCTTACAGCCATAGATTGCGCATGCGCATTGAATGAAGGGCTCCGAGTTTGCAGAGCAGGGAGAAAATATTAAAAATACTGGACATATTCTCATCGTGGTAATAGTCATCGTCGAAATACCCATCATGGTTAGAAGCAATCATGGCGAGCGAAACAAGATGTTATGACAACGATTCGACTGCGTCGTGATGCGATATTGCGTTCGATACTCGCACAGAAGGAAACGCGAATTCCGATCGCGAAATCCGCAGCCTCAAAGGCTGTCATCGACGAGTCTCAAAGGCTGTCGAGCGAGATGATGCGAGCGTGGTTTCGAGGAAAGGAGTTGTTTTCGAGCCTCTCGGCGCTCCGCCGCGGACGACGAGTGTCGGTCGCGAGTCAGAATGGGAATTCAGAGCACAAAAAGCCCGGGATATATCAGGGCTCGTTCAACGAACGAAACACAGGCCTCGTCTTTGGCACAGTTTCACTGATCCTCGACGAGATAAATGGAACGGCGAAGTGAGAGGAAAAGTACCGGAGAACGGCAAGGATGAAGGATCAATAAGGGGATGCGTGGAAAGGGGTTGAGTGGCCGCGAAAGTGAACTTACTTTTATAAACATTCCGAATCTGTCTTCGGATAACTGTCGCGGATATTGTGTCACTGAACCAATCGAATTCGCGTTCAGCGCGGTAATATAGCCAGTTGGATTACTATGGGGTAGCCAACTACTGTGCTCTTAGTTTCTTTTCAGGCATAATTGACTTTATATTTATGGAAGAAGACACATCAAATGTTTTTATTAATAAACTATCTATTTGTTAAAAATCAACATGCGAAAGACGCAAGTTCTTAAAATATCACGAAAATTATTTCAACCTTTTGATACTAAATTCGCGAGATTTTCTTTAAGGCTTATGAAAAAGCTTAAGAAAATATTGGACGAATAAGGATACTCGCCAAAAGCAGCAACTGATTAGAAATTCTGAATAATGTGACAGTGTTTTTGAGAATAGTAGCGTGTTTTGGATAAAACAAAATCGCTGTTTCTTCTTTCTTCGCGACCGTCTCTCATCCGCGGCTGCTCCACACGGAATTTGACAGGTTGTCGTTGGCCCCGACTCCATTATCCACCGATGAAGGGTGCGACGGGTACTGCCGTTTCCCGGATTTTCATGGAAAACCCGTGGTTCGATTTACTCCGCAAGAAACGCCGCTCCGGGACAGGAAAAACAGGGACCACCGGCTGGTCGTTACGGATTTCGGTATGCGCACGGAAGGAAATATTTATGGGCACGGTTACGGCGGAGCCGCGTTAAACCAGTGCCCTATCCCTCCACCTCTTCCCACCGGATATATCGCCCTCGTATCTCTGAATTATTTCGGGCATGCGTTTAGAGACGGGCCCTGTTTTATTGTGCGACGTTGCGCCGCCCCGCGCCGTGCTGTTTTTTGCCTCGCTCATGGAATTTCTGCTTGTCTTCTGACACGGATTCCCACGATTTCTCGAAAACGGCGAAGCAATATAAGAAACAAGACAAATATACGGCGTTCGGCAAATATTGTTTCTCGAATTCGTTCAAGCAAGCTTTTACATTCGAAAGTTTCTTATTGGATCGGCGTGAATCCGAGAGATACAATAATTTTACGTCTAGGTCGCAGTAATCGTGTAAAAGCTGGTATACAAGTCGTTGGCACAGGTAAACTCGCGTCGGTATTTATGTTGACCCTTGCAAATTTTAGGCATTCTTACATATCTCTGTCGTGTTTTTCCCTTTTGTTTCTCGACGTTTGCCTTTAGTCGCTTATTGTTTCTCCCACATCGGCAATGCATCAGTATTCAAGGTAAAGTCAAACTCTTAATATTGTTCTAGATTTTCCAATTAAAAGGGTAATTCTCGAATTGTTTTAAGTAAGTATTAAGGTAAGGTTATGTAAGGTAAATAGGAAAGTAAGTATTAAATTTTAATTTTTCATTAGAATATTAGATTTGTATGTCTTCAATTAAATTAAACATTTTGCTTCTTTAAGTAAATTTTGTATCTGTATAGGAATTAGTTTGCATTTCATGTATTTTCTTCTATTTGTTAAACTTCAATAAACATATTTACACAATAAATAAGCTCTTAAACTTATGTCATTAACTTTACTTTTGATCATTCATAATAGAATCTTATGTGTCAACATAAATACCGACGCGAGTGTATGTAGAAGGAAAAATGGGGAATGTGCATAAATAGAGCAAGTGCATCCTTTGCACTCGAAGCCACTCTAACTCTAAATCCGAAATAGTTTTTCCGACTTACAATATTTTCATTTCATGTGACTTACAATTAGTGCATTTTGTGCGTATGATATTGAGTCTTGTGGTCCACAATACATCAATTACACTTTAAACAGAATAATTTTTGAAGAAATGGACTAAACGACTTGAATGCTTTCCAGATGGTAGAAGGACCAGCCTACTAAACCATAACTAGAATGCTTCTTTTTAATTTTGCTATTGCTTACAATAAGGAAATAAAAAGACTTAACCCTTTGCGCTCGAAGCTATTTTAATTCGAAATCCAAAACATATTTTATAATTTCTATTTCATATGATTTATTGCGATTTATGCATATGAAATTTAGCCTATTCGCAAGTACAGTACTCACAATATTAACAAACTTTCAATAAAGATTAATATAAACGAATCTAATATTATCACAAATATTTTGAAAAATATTATACCAAATTTTAGTGGCGCCTTAGAGTCACCACTCGAGTGCAAAGGGTTAGGCATATAAATAATCAGTTGGGCATAAAGAAAAGTAATGAAAAAATTGTTTTCAATCATAGCAAATTTTAATGACGCCTGAGAATCACCACTCGAGTGGAAAGGGTTAATATATGTTCTCTAATTTTCTTGGAGCCTTGCTATTCCAAATAAAACAAATGGCTAGAACTGATATCTTCGTTGCAAAACATGTAAAAGTTCATATAAATATTCAACAGCCGAGAACTTCGGAGCGGCGTCATTTAAAATGGAATTTCAAACTCAAGAGTTCCGCTATGGAGACAATGAAGATCAATTTCAAATGGCTCCGCTCCGGAGCCTTCATGCGCAAGAGGTTCAAATCATGGTACATCAACAACTAATTGATAATATCGTTGTTGCTACAACGTGAACATAACACAGCTTTCACTATTTAACTTGATATTTGATCAAACAAATGTAGATTACCATAATTTATCTGCAGTTGGACACCCAACATGTTAATTCGGAATTCTCTGACTGAATAATTCTCCGGACAATCTTCCAACGAACCTAGACAACCGTCTTTCGAACAGTAAACTATTCTCGACGGTTTTTTTTATTGTCGTGCTTCCTCGTCGAATGATTTCAATCCCGCATGCTCTTTGCGTTACGACCTATCGAACAATCGAAGCGTTGTTCGCCGCGCGAACGGGGCACGGAAACGGCAACGGCAACGAACTCGGGCTTCTTTGAATAACGAAAACACAGAGAAGCGCGCCGTGTCCGTTTTCCTTTGTCCATTGCAGCGACAGCCACGCATCTGGCTATTGTTTCCGGTTATGGAAATGCCGTTTGACGATCCGAGCACCGTAAGCGGTAGTAAAACCGCGTTAGAACGGCTACGGTTTCATCGGCGCCCTTCTTTGTCCTGGTTTTTCCCTACCGCTCGCGATGTCCCTTCGCGCGCGCGCGCGAACACAACTAAGGTCGTTCAATAAACGTTTTTGTTCGGTGCTAATCGTCGGACAGTTAGGAACTACTGCCCTGGGATTATCGGGTAACTGGAAACCACCGGATTCGAATTGCTTCCGTTGCAGTGTCATAGATATACTGCCGACTGCGGAATTAACTTGAGATTTTTTAAAGAAACAAGTGTACCTGCTACGGTTCTAGTGTGTTTTGTATGGCAGTGGAGTGGCCACAAAGCGTGTATGGAAGAACTAGGACGAATTGGATGACACGTATTGAGTCGGACCGTGTCATTATCTTGAAAATCGCGAAGCTTTCTGTAATGAAATTATATGTCTATTATAACTATGTTATGTGTGGTATATTTAATCCTCTATGGGTCGAATTTCAACGGAAAATCAACAATCATAAACCTATATATATGCATAGTAAAAAAAGTTTTTGAAATTTAGCAAACCACATTTTTGAGAATATTTCTTGCAGACTTGTTAGCCTTTGGTCTTAATGTAACGGTATTTTATTTTATTTAATTGTCGCAAATTGAGTAATCGAGTAAATAATCTGCATCAAAATTGGCACAGCCACCGTCTTGTGAGGATTAACCCTTTGCACTCGAGTGGCGACTCTGAGGCACCACTAAAAATTGATATAACATTTTTGAAAATATTTGTAATAATATCAGATTCGTTTGCATTAATCTTTATTGAAAGATTGTTAATATTGTAAATACTGTACTTGCGAATAGGCTCAATTTAAGTGAGAATCAAAGTAGCTTCGAGTGCAAAGGGTTAAATAACGGGCAGTGCACGGTGGAGGAGCAATGAAAATCCGGCGCATTTGTTAATTATGTATCGTTCAATCGAACTTCTCGTGTTTCACATCTGCCGATGTCTCCTCCCCAGCTCGCTCTCTCTCTATTCTCTTCGCATTTTCTAGTCCAACGTTTGCACCCGCTGAATGCACACAACGGCGCCGCCGGGTGCATCCAGCGTTCCACGCAGACGAAATTCTAATTGGTAGTACCACGGCCCCGAAACCTGGGATTGGCCCCTTTGTTAACCCCTCGCGTCCCGTTCGAGTAATTTGCAGAGCGTTGCAGAATGGTACCCAACTTCGAGCAACGATTGGTTACCGACTCCCCAAACCGTGTCAAGGGGCAGGATATAACCGGAATTTCAATTCGATTGCACGGACATCGCGGAGTGACGCGGTCGATAATCGACCATTGGAGAAATGATACCGGAAATAAGGAGTGAATTTGAGCAATAGCGAAACGAATGATGCGGTGTCACCGATCAAAACCGTCGCGGCAAACTTTCGGCGGTTTCCTGGCGAGTTCGGTGTCATTTCGTGGCATCTATACGGATCAAAGTTATACTGAATACAATTTGCGAGTGATCGAACGCGGACGATCACTCGCGTGTGGTTGCGCGAAAATATTGGAAAGAATTGAACAACCAGCAGATACGATCAAACAAAGACAAACACTGTGCGACTGTCGTAAAAGTTTTAGGCGTTTTCGAATGACAGCAATTTATTTGGTGAGACTGACAAGGATAACCGTTGGAGCTGGAAATAGCTTTTTGAAATATAGTATTTAAATCTTGTAATGTGTACTTAGTACTGAAAGACCATTAAACATTGCTCAAAATGGACCTGAGATTAAAAAAAAAATAAATTTCAGATTTTAACTGTTATTGAATATGTGATTTATTATACCCACTGAATTGAAAGTAACGAAAGTCCTAATTTTTCACGTTTTTCGGTCAATAAGTGTAAGAAATATAGAAATATTTCACATTTTTCAATGCTCGTCAATTGCGTCAATTGATTTCGATGAAATTCTCAATATGAATACAAGTTTAAATTTTCGTTATCAGATCAGATAAAAAAGTTGAAGAAACAACATTTCTTTGTTTCCCTTGTCACTCACTCTTTATTAAACTAGTTAATCTGACATCTCGAAAAAGTCTAGTCATTTGGTAAAATTTTCAAAACAGCATTACGTTTTAAAGGGGTATCTTTGCTATCTAACTTCTATACTGGTTTTAAATTCTCGCCTAAAAATATTTTGAAAATTATAATGAATAAGACAATCGAAGAAATGACGGATAAATATGGATAAATATTGTGGTATTTACCATGTATCGGTATGATCCATGACCGTATGATTGGTTGCTGTGAAAGTACGAAGATAGAACCGAAAAACATCCGTACTATGCCGGTATTTCAAGTTTCGATGCAAGTATCTGGACGTGACAGAAGCAATTTATTTCGACCCTGCTCGAAAACTACTGCTGGTGCAGTGTCTTATATTTGGACATGTCATTACTGAAAATGGTTATACTCTTATTTCAGTATTTTCAATGTAATTTTATAATTCGATCAGTATAACGAATAAAACTATTTCATGCTTACTTGTAATAAAAGTATTCTGCACAATGTCGATATTCCCTATTTGATATCATTTATGTTTTTCTAATATTGGTTCAATATTCAAAATTGTTCATAATGCTACAAATGCAAAACTGTTCGTAAATATAGTGCAAATATGTATGATTTGGTACCGATAAGAATTATTTGTTTAGCGTAATTAATTAGTTCGTATCAGATTTCAAACACCAAATAATTAAAATCAAGAAATACGAAAAACAAATAATTCAAAACAAAACATATGAAAATCAAATTATTAATAATGTGCGAGAAATAAGTGATCGAATATCGTAAGTATCAAAGAATGTCACCAAATTCATTTCGAAAATCGTTTGCGAGGGAGCTTTTATTTTTTAGAAGATTAATTTCGTCGCCTTCCCAGTTAACCCAATAATTGTGTAATAATCCTTATGCAAAATAAAAATTTCTTACATTCGCTTAAAAATATTTTACGATTAAAGTAGAATATATTATTATTGATATTTCACAGTATATATATTTTCTTCAAAAATTGTATGCGTTGTACTATTGTACGTGTCTCTATGTACATATATATGTACATAGAAACTCGTATTTTAATCATAAGGATGTAATTTCAATCGAATACAATTCGTGGATTGAAAATGGAGGCGAAAGCCGCAAGCTGTGACATTCTTCAACAGATGAATTCATGATTGATAGCAGTCCTCGAGTCGACAGATCCGTTCAGGTCCTCCCCTTCTTACGACCCTAATGCTCGGCAACAATTAATCATCGAGATGTTCACAATGTAGTTAGAAATTCCCAGGTGATAAATCATTGAACGATCCCGCGTAACTATGAATCATTCGCGTGACCCACCCGAAGTGTCTTTGTCCGTCAGTGGTGTTAAGAAGATCGTAATTAGAATAGAAATCTAATCTTAGCTCTGCTTGAACAGTAATCACGAAGAGATTTGCAGAAAACTTTCACTAAATTAATTGTTTCGTTGGTCTTTAACCTTTGGCGCTCTGCGCGGTTTTCTACCACTGCCAGCAACTGTCGAAATACGTCAAGTTCAGTTTGTTTAAATTCATAAATATACTTTAATTTATTTATAATATTTTAATTTCACGAAATTCTTGAGGTTGTTAACGTAACAGTCAGTGTTAACATGAGCATTAATATCCGTTTATCCGGCTAGCATTATGAGGGACAAAGCGAAAATTGCAATAGAGACTGGTCTGTTTGTTTCGGAAGAAGTTGAAGAAGAAAAGAAGCTGCTAGAACGTTCGCTAATGGAAATTTTAGAGCCGCGCGCAATAAATCCGAATTTTTATCGGGGATTACACCTAAATTCCGGGACGAATTCGTCGTCGGTTTATTGCGTCCGCGAAGAGCGTCACCGGTGTCGCGACTCGCCGCGGCGAAATAAATGTTCCCGACGACGAATAAATCTTCCGCGGCAAAATAAATGCTACTCTTACGGGGTTGCACGCTCCGAGACTCTCAGGGTATCGATCAGGGTCAGCCTAGAATTTCTGTCGAGGACCCGTGTCGATCGATATAGGCGGTACGTATGTACAGGGAACCAGAGTGAAAGCGTCTCGACGACACCGTCGCTTTGTCTTCTCGCGGGAAAAAATGTCCGCCAGTTTTTCCTGGCAGAACGAACTCGAAGACTAGTATTTCACGGAAGATATCAATCGTTCGAGTTTACGATACCGTGGACGTCTTGTAAATGGAGGAAACATTGGGAAGCAATTTGTCATTCATTCAGAACAATGTTACTGCCCGTCGAACAGTGGGGCCAGAGGTATCCGTAAGCCGCGAAAAGTCATTTCTGCAAAATATTTTTCTAGCGAAAAGTGGACTAAGATTCGACATGATTTACTTTACTGTTTATTAACACCTTATGTACGGATGACGCCATTTGACGTTAAATTGAATTCTGTCATCGATAAGGTGTTAATTTTGGTGACGACTTTTGGTCTCGTTCCAAAATAAAATCGTCATTTATAAATTTGTTATTGTTTGAAATTAAACAATATTTGGCAACATATTAATATTATTGAATTATTACACTACGTTTTTATATCTCTGCTACTTTTTCAGTTATACTTATCCGAATATGTACAAATTTCATTTTATGTTTTAATTATAAATGCAGTCGAATTTGTTTTCTTCGGATTCTGCGGACTAATGATGCTTCTTTAAAAAAAAGTTACCTTCATTAAAAAAGATTACTTATCGGATTACGATCGTGACTCCGAACTTCGCGCGTTGCTTCGATATTTAAATATGAATATAAATTTTGTGAATTATTATAAATATCAATCGAATTTTTACGAAAAAATTGTTTAGACAGCGTTTACTAAACCAGACCCTCTAACATCTCAAAAAATTCAAGTCATTCGATCCACTTTTGAAAATATTATTCCCTTTTAAAAGGTTTCTATTTCAGGGAGAGACTGTATACGGTAGTGTTGAGCTATCAATCATCTTGCATCACTAATCACACCACTTGCAATAAGCAATACGGAGCCGTCCACCGCAGTGCGATTTACGACCTTTGCTTCGTTGTTGGCATTGACCGCAACCTCGTTGTGCCTGCACCGCAACAAGCACGACTCTTTTCCTTCTACAGATCTCTATATGATGTTGCCGATTCTCAATTGTTAATCTCAATTGTTAACTTTATCTCCAATTTATGTTGGTTCGTTGCTCAGGATCGAAGGTGTCATGTGCAAGAGACATTATTTAACACGTTCATCGCCACGTCACCCAAATATGGCTGACGCTAGTTTATAAACAGTTTTGAAAATTCATTTTCATTTTAATATATTCGAACAAACTGAATTTGACTAGGATGTTTCGGATGCGAAAGACTTCTAATTCCATCCCCTATGATCAATTTCAACTTTCTAATTTCGCTTCAATTAATTAAATTGTTTTGATTTGGTGACAATTTTGGTGGTCGATTGTTGGCGACGAACGTGTTAAACATGTTGAAAATCCATTTACCGTGAGTTGTTAGTTTTGTCAGTTATATTTCACCAAGTGACACCAAACAAGCAGAAAAAAAATGGTAAAAACCGCAAAGCCCGGATATGAGTCCAACAGAGAACTTGCGGTTTTTCGTGAAAAGAAAGCTGGCAAAGTATGACAACCCACCTACGGCTATTCATAAGCTATGGAGAAGAAGTAGGAATGGTATAGCATCGAACTAGAAGTAATACAAAATTTGATCTACAGTATGTCACGCAGACTAGATGCATTGAAAAAAAGTGTAAGGAATGGACAAAATATTAATTTAAGACTCTAGTTAACAATGTTAAAACGTAAAACAAGCGATAGTTTCTAGATTATCGCTATATCTTATACGCAGTCTCCGCACCAACTATTATAGAATATAATAAAAACTTAAATTCATACAAAATATTTTCAATTGCCTTGTAACGAAATTGAACCATTCGTGACGTTTTATAAATTTATTTTGACATAGAGTTCTCTCGCGATGCCAATAGTTAGGTGCCATCGCATACCCAACGATATATCGTCGTTGGAACTTTTCGCAAACGTTTGGTACTGAAGGTGTTAATTCCAATGATTTCAATCTAATCCGGAGTAGATTATGTTCTAAAATTAGAAGCGATTCTACTCCGAGAAAGATCAAACCGGGCGGCATAAAGCGTACATAATGGGGAACGAATGAAACTGATGGAATTGATTACAGCCAATTACGTTTCATCGTTTGCTCGCTGGTCAGCGATACTCTGGCCAATTATACGGCAAAAATTTTAACTCGCAGATCACGTTACACCATCTGAAAAGCACCGTTTGGAAGAATTGTAACCAAAGAATGTAATGAAAATTCTCGGGGGATGCGTGGAAAGATAACCCGGCGACACAAAGATAATTCGCCGCGTTTAATGACATCGTGGCCAACTCAACGTTCTAATTGCGAAACGCGATTTACTTTTCGCCGCTTGCCCTAACCGTTTCAAATAAAATAGACGTCACGGACGCACGGCACGATGTCCTCTTCGGAACGCTTTGCACGGGTCCCCGCACACGCCGCGCGCCAGCTAAACGATTCTTCGGTTATTACTTCGCTTAACCCTTCGTTAGCATCGGGTTGCGAGGAAAAGCCACGTCGGTTTCAAAGCAAATGAATTATTCTCCGTCTCCTCCCCGTGTACTCACCCCCGCGCACGCTTATTGTTTTACCCGAGTTTGCCTTCGTCTCCATCCGGCGTATAATTCTCGCGACACGGTCGCGCTAACCCATTAAGCTTTGCGCACGTGAACCTCCGGCGCTGTGTCTTCGACGAAAAAAGAAAACCGGATAACGCTCTCGCGCCGCTTTCGAAATTATTTCTGCGTCTCGATACGACGCAGCTGCGAAATTCGAGTGCGGCAGGGTGGAGCTGCAAACAGCAACATTGGCAACAGCAACATTGACTATTTAATTGACATTTCTTTGGAACTTGAAGATAAATTTCGAAGTTCCGATATAAATTTTCCATGAAACAAAAAAGGTGGAGAGAGAAGAAAAAGTTATGTAGCCAGTTACTGTGTGCCTGTGATCTATCGCGGTAACTGCTTTACTGCGTCATAGTGATTAATTGCTCGAAATTCAGGATCCAATGGGCACTTTTATCGAAATTCAATTATCAGTGTAAATATCAGAAGTCAATGTTAAGAATTTAAGAATAAGAAGTCAAAAAGAATTAATTACTGAAATTTGATAGTTAATTTTAACGCCAATTTATTTAAGGTAGTGAAGGATAATTAATTTTGTTCAAATAAAACAGGTTAATTTTTTTAATTTCGCAAAAAAAAGAAATAGATAGACAGCAAAATTTAATGTGTCTTATTCGCGAAATGGAAAATTAATTATGCCAGAAGACAAACCAAAGACACAGTAATTGGTTACACCAGAGGAACCGGCTGTACTATCCTAATTCCCCATTTCATGAAGACTCGCGAATCGTATGAATGTTATAACAATTTTACTTTCGCAGTGAAAATATCAGAAGAATTTAAAACTATTGTTACACTATTTACAAATTATTAGAATCATTGACAGAAAAAAATACGTTTTTATTTAACTCCTGCTTCCTGAAATCGATTTAGAAAATTGTTAATTTGCGTAAACAACCGCAGACTAATAATCAATGAACTTGGAATAAAGATCCAGTTTCTTGAACAGTAGATTGTATATATAAATAAAGAATAGAATGCAACCCAACGAATGTTTTATGTTAATTACTGCATCTTATTTTAAAATTTAAAACAATTTTAACGTTAGGTGAAAATATTGTGCTGCGCAAAGAAACTATACTACCACAAATATTAGAATATCACACAGACGGTTGTCAGAGAGTTAAAATATGAGGAGTTCTATTTACCATAAACAACGTCTAACAATTAGTTAACTTGGGTCGACTAACTGACCGTTAACTTGACATAGCACGTTTCTATTCTATTCTATTCTATTTTCGGTTCTTCTCAAAGAACACAACTTTTAACGCACTCGAGACCGATGACGTAACTGTTGTGTCACTTCTTATTCGTCACCAGCAGTCAAAGACGTAACGTATATTAGCATTATTTTCTCTGTGCTTTATATAACTGTACAATTATATTTCAAATAGTTTGTTACTTAAATAGAAAAAATCCTTCAGACCGTCGTTTCTTCTAGAAATTCCCATTACAAATATAAGAATGCGCATCAAAGTTATTTCAGACTGTAGTATAATTATTTTGCTAATGGCTGCATGTAGGATTCCTATTGTTGTAATTCGAACGATTCAATTGTAAGAATTTATGAGTATATATAATACCTACCCCGTGTAAAGTATTCGGAAATTTGTACTACAAAATAAAATAAAACGAAAATGGAGGTTAATGATTTCAGAAGAGAATAATTTTGAAAAATCGTAACATGTCTCCACAATATTAAATGATACAGAACATGAAAAACAGTTAGATTTTAATGCAGCTACTATCGGATTTTGTATTTTTCGTTTCACGTTAATATCCTAAAAATAGTTTCGTAAGAAATCACAAAACAAAATCGATGATTTACTTATTTACGTGCGTGATCTTACAAAATTCGTAAAATAATACATAGGGTAGCGTGTACAGTGATTGACCGTTTAACCATAAGTGTCATGAAATTGATAGAAAAGAACTATTTATCGTTAAAAGCGAATAATAAAAATTGCTGTTATCGCCATAAAAAGACTTAAGAAATAATGCATACATTCAGAATTTTTATAAAACGCAATAAAAATGTAAAAATTGACAGGTTATGTGACAGTAATTCACTCTTCTATTAGGACAGTCGTAAAAACACTCCATAATCATTTCTAACGTACAAAAAACTGAGCATACATTATACATATAAAATAATTATATAAATTGTTACAGTTCTTATTAAATTAAGATATGCAAAAATTATTGGCTACTATAGTTGTAATTTTTAGAACAAGTAACGTTGATTCCATGAATTCGAAAACGCGTAATTATAGTTTCCAATTTATTTACGCATTTACCAAATATAAATTATAATAGGATATCACCTATTCTGGACAAAAATGTCTGAGCTATCGAAATATATATAAAGGCATTATCTTATATATATTTATCAATTTTTTGGAAAAGGGTCAATCACTTGTACAGAGGTCAACGAATGTACACGTTACGCTAACACGATTAGAAATATCTAAAATTTCTATTCGAATCGTCTAGAAACTTTTCAATAAAGCAGAAAAAATTAGACCAATTAAGTTAGAAAACTCCCCACGTCGGTGAAAATATTTTTTAATATTTTCTGAAGCGTTCGAACGTCCGTTCACCTATTCACTAGCATACCACGATCGTGTAACGAGCTTCTATGAAATAGATCGTTTATAGGTCGAGGATTTATTGTAGAGCAGAGATTGCAATTTCCACGTATTGTTCTCGACATGAATGTCAACGCCATGGTTTAAACCGAGCACCGCGCCTGAAAATCGGTGAACGAACGTCTTCCCCGAAGTTAGTCAAGTTAGCCTATCCCGTATCCCGAGATCCAACCTCTTCCTTAAGGCAACCAATCTAAAACCAGGACGGCTGGTCCCAGCCACCTCGAGATCCGCGCGAAGGAGCTCATCATCTGAACGGACGCGGAAGATCCCGAAAGATAACTTTCCATGTCGACTGTGCGGGCAGATACTTATCTCTTGAACTGGGTCAATTAGACGGCAGGCCGTGAAAAGTAGCCGAGGGCGACGGCCGCATTTAGGCCAGCCTGTTTAAAAAGAGAAAGGCGACTGTGGCCCAGGGAAGACAGGAAGAGCTGCTGCCGGGCCGAAAGAGGGGGAGTGGCACAGGATACCTTTTTCGCCTAGCATTTCGGGCCATCGAGCCAGCCGAGCTACGAGACTGCCTGCACGACGAGGAGAACTGAACCGAGGCTAAGAGCAGGAAGGATAAGAAACAAAGAAACACGGCTGAGAGATCTCAGGATCAAAGGTGTCTTTTGCACCCTCTGCTCGAGTCAACTTTGTATTCACCGGGACACCCGGCCTCTGCTATCAAGTATTGGAGAATGACGGACCCTGGCTGCTGCTGCTGCCTCCAGCCGAGATTTGATCGATACGGCTTTGGTAGCTGTTGTCTGCCGCCCCGTAAGCTTCTTACTGTCTGCACACGCCGCGTTCTACGGGGGGTAAGTAGCTCGAAATTAGAAGGAAAGCTTTTGAACCGAGCAATTAGGACCGGATGGATGCTAGACTTCTTCCTCCGAGCTTTTTCTCAAGTATCTCATATATTTCTTCAAGCGGCTCGTTTCCTCGGAGATTGATCCTCTGTGTTGAAGTTCATACCAAAAGCTTGGACGGGGCTTAATAGAAACTCACAATCAGATTTACTGAAGAAGCGGATGCCAACGCTAGAACAAAATTTCGCGTTACCTACGAATCGAGACGGAGATACGTTCTCGCCTGTATTCTATCTAAATTTGTGAACCAGCTGTCGCGAAATATTTTCCTTTCATTGCCGCAAGAAGTTCCCATTTCACGGCTGGACCTAATCTGTCATTAATAACTGCTTTTTCACGGATAATCTCAATAATCTGATACTTTATTAATCTTGGTTAGGGGCTTAAAGGCTTACGTTAGACGCTTAATGCCTTTTCTACCCTTTCTTTATTTGCATTCTCCCATATTGTAATTCTCGACTCATTTCAGCTAACAACAATTCATTACTAGCTAAACAAAAACTCGAAATTTAAGTTACAAAAATAATGCTAATAATTGCATTTTTTTATAAATAGACCAGGAGAAATCATTTTTTTCCACGTTCGATCTTTTTGGACCTCCTTGGTACAGAAAAAAGCTTTGTTTCATGTTATAACAACTGTCGTGCTAAACAACTGTTCATATACCTTCTTTTGAGACGCTGAAGTCCGTAGGAATTTTTTCAAAAATTTGCCATTTACTCGACAATTATTTTGTACTCGTTCTATTGTACTCAATTTTTTAACTTTCGGCATTCTGTAAGAAACTGCCTATTATAATATAAAATGTATACATGAAAACATACTAATAACTAACTACAAACCTAATATTCTAATCAAAAATTAAAATTTAGTACATGTCAACTTACTTTCCGACGGCAGGACAATTCAATAATTACACTTTTAATTAAAAAATCTAAAGAGAGATATATAAAATATAAATAACGACGCGAGTGTATCTTTAAAATAAAATAATTAAGAAGCTGTTTTGAATGCACGAATTTCAACGTTTCCCTGTAACGAAAACACTTGACTCATGTGCCATGTACGATACATACTAATTGCAAATGTTAAAGCTTGTTTATAGTTCTGTCAGATATATTCTGCGCTGTCTGAAATTATGTACATGTACCATTAGTTCCGAGAGCTATTACTGAACTGCAGAAACTGATTGAGAAACCCAATAGTTTAGTCTAATTTCTATCTGTCGAATAACAAACGTACTGCCGAGTTTCGCTTATGCGAATCGACATCATATTATCTTGTAATCTACGCTTCAAATTAAACAAATATTATTCCGTATTTCTTCCTCATTTTTTGGTATGAGATCACCACTCACCTCATGTTATTGATAGTTTACGTATACAATCTTTTATATTTGGCTACTGTTATGTTTTAATACTATTTTATAATAATGATGAGATTAAGTTCGTTTAAACTCGAGTATGCTGAGATAAAGAAGTTTATCTAAAAATTTCTCATAGAAACATTTTTAAATATGTTTCTGAAAACGGAGGAGAATGTCAGGAACCTACAGTTTTGATTAATTTGATAGTTCTAGTGTTAAATATGGCGTTCGTTAATTTAGGAACGTTAATTTAATTACATTTCGGTTTATGAGTGATATGAACGATGTAATATTAAGTGGTACAAAATAGACTATTATGAACTCATATTTCTAATTTACTATAATTCACAGTGGATGGTTTCATGCGTTCTCTACCAGTAATAGTGTTTTCATTCCCTCACCTGTATTGGACCCCAAATAAAAAAATGCAAATAAACGTATTATTCTAATCCCAAATGAACGATATATTAATACTTGATTCTTATCTTGGGTATGAAATAATAGAAATATGGAAAATTAATTGCTTACTACAACATGAAATGGAAATGTTTCGCTGGGGTCACAAATGACCCCGTTATACCAGCCAAGAGTTAACTGTTAATTTTTGAGCCCTAATAAAAAACCGTTTCGAAATTATTTTGTTAAATCGGTTTTAATAATTATAATAAATAATAATAATAATAATAATAAATGCACTTATTCGATGACAATTTTGTCGGCTAACACGTTCACCCTATGAATATCACGGTATGGGCCACTTATGACCCCGGCATTTTATTTGACTCCTTTATCTGTACTAAGAGTTCAGTTTTTACTTTTCAAACACTAGCTAACAGTAAAATACAATGAATATCCATACTTAAGTTTATCCATACTTAAATTAAATAATATTTTTGTACTTCTTATTTACGGTATGTCATGATTTCATTATTATATTTTTTTTGAAAATGACCGTACTAGTTAAGGATTGCAACAAACTTGCTTATGTACTATTAATATTAATGTCTCACTTCTTTTTACATTTACCGTTAACATTTACACTTATTTATCTTCGTCGTCAAATTGTCTTCATAAATTACAACAAATAAAGAATGAATTGTTCCGTCTGTTATTTTAGCTCACTAGTTACTCGAACGTCTTGAAAAATAAATTCGTTGTTGAAGGTTATCATTTTTATTTTCCGCATGAAACGAGTCAGTCCATTTTGATAGCAGCTACGAAGGAACGATGGAACACGTGAAGATCGTAAAGGAACCAGAAACGGGGAGGCTGAAAAAAGTACGGGTGTCTCGACCGTGCTGCTGACATGAATAATTAATGCACGGCGAATGCACGCATAACGGGAACGAGGATATGTTTGCGGGGTGCCAAGAAACGTTCCGTTCTGAAAAAGAATTACGCCGGCTAATTGGTGTATTTAAATTTCATACGCCGGTAGCCGTATTTGCAATTGAAATTATTTTATTATCAAACGCCGAGCCAAACCGGTTTTTCTTTCAGGCGTCGCGCGTGGAAACAATCCGATAATCATCCAGATAGCGATGTCAAATTCTGCAGGACGGACTAAAAAGCGATGCCGTGTAAAATATTTTACAGAAGGAAGGTATTATTTTATAAGCCCTTATTTTTAATCATGGATTTAGCTCTGGTAATACAATATCTTATTCGGTACGGTTCAAATACTATTTAACCCTTTGCACTCGAAGCTATCAAGATATTTCACTTTAAAATTAAGATATTTCTTCCAACGTATGGTATTCGGGTTTTGTATTAGTTATGTTAGTTGTCGCTAAATAAACGTTAGTCACTTTTCAAATTTTCTGTGTCGATAATCTCTATGACGAACTATACCAATTATTCGTATTAACAAATAGCAAAGTGTTTGCTGAAATTTGAAAAATAATGTCTTCGTGATATTGAAGTGGCAGTATTTCTCACAGGGATTATCGAAACATAAAATTACGAATCCGAAGCGGTTACTCAAGTAACAAAAAGACACACTGTATACATCTGCGAAATTGATAAAAAATGATGCATCGTAGGTCGTCGAAATGAAAATGGAAAACCTGTTCAAATGAAAATTTAATGAAAATGCATCTACAATGTTAGTCGAGCAAAAGGTAGAGAGTTTTTTTCAACAGGAAAATAATGAAAATACTTCTATTGCGAAGGTAACTGCAGCGCGGCATTGCAGTTTTAAGTGAAACAGATGCAGCTGCAGCTCTGTAACGACGCAATAGTTCACAGATTATTTTCCCGCTCCCAATTATTTTTTCTCTGAAATTATGCTCCGAATGTAACAGAGCTCAACCACGTTTTTTAGTTTCCAATAACTATACCAGTCAAATACTGCAATAAGAAAAAGCATCTACTACAATGATCTAAACTGGAAAGAGGTGCATATATTACGACATACGCTGCTGCACAACAATAATTGTGAACGCACTTCACGTGAACCGAGTCCGTATATTTGACTGAAAAACATACAAACGAACGTTGCAACATTCATGCATTTTCTACTAGCACGCTGCAACGAAAAAGGAATGGTAAAATGGCAATCATAAAATGCGGAGTAACGAGCATAGTGCATGCCAGGGACTGTAACTGTTCTAAGCAATATGAGAATAATTGCTATATAACAACTATTATTTTGATTAAAATGTTCTCAGTTGTAAATAATAGTTACATGCGTCCGAAATCTTTTTTCGTTGTCCATAATTATTATTTATGGAATTTTTAATTTTTATTTTTAAAATTTGTCGAATTTTGGATATAGGCTCCGATAAAAAGTTGAGAAATATTAATTTTTATTAAATAAATATAAAATTAAATAACGAAATTAAGGAAAAGTAACTAACATGCTAGTTCATCTAAATAATTCAAATCATTTAGTTTTAAAAAAGTTATACCGTCTTTCAAGTAGCATATGAGTTTTTGGTGGTTTTCAATTTTTTCTACTCTGTCTGCCTCCTACGACAAATCTCAGAAAAATACACGTTAACAACCATAAGATTTTCCTTTTCGTTCTCTTAAAAGTTTATTACAAAGTTGTTTTATTTCGATGATATTTTTCTTCCGTAATGCAATGCATCGAATAATATTTTTCTCGTACTTAGACCAATATTGACGAGTTCATTACCCATACATCGGGAATAGGTGAATTGTATTTCGTCGAAATGTAAACATTCGTCCAAATGTAAATATCTTTATTATCATTATGTTAAACATGTTAAAAAAATTCGTTATTTATTATCAATATCGAATTTCTTTCTTTATATTTATTTACTAATTAAAATTGGAAGTATGTGGATTGTGGTCAGTGAAGGTAATGATATACACAGCTTGTAAATAAAGGGAATGATAAATATATTAAGAAATGCAGAAAGTATGAAACAAACTATAGATATTGATTAACTAAAGGAATGTCGATTTATAAGGTTTCTGCTTTATACGGGGTTTATTATTATTGTTAATTATTATTGTTATTATTGTTATTATCATTATTGTTAACAATAAGTATTGTTATGTTCAAACATATTATTATTAACTGTAGATTTATGTTTTTATTGAAAAATAAACTATTTTGTACGTCAGAAATGATTATGGAGTGTTTGTATGACTGTCCTAATAGAAAGGTCAATCACTGTCACGTAACCTGTCAATTTGTATCATTTAGGTATCTATTAATAATGAATGATTTTTACATTTTTCTTGCGCTTTATACAAATTCTGAATTTTTGTATTATTTCCTCAGTCTTTTTATGGCGATAACAGCAATTTTTGTTATTCGCTTTTAACGATAAATAGTTTTTTTCTATCAATTGTATAACACTTGTGTTTAAACAGCCAATCACTGTATACGCTATTCTACACCGCAGTCAAAAGGAACAATGAACATGTTCCTGTCTCTGATCTCTGTCATCAAAATTGTTCACGTAACATATTTTCGAGTTCCGTCGCCCTGATTCTGCCCCGACAAAGACAGAAATTGAATGACAAAGTGAAACGGCTACGCGAAAACTGAAATTACCATTCGACACTGTACGTCCGATCTAAAGTAATCGACAAGCGCTGTCGAAAGTAGCGGACAAAATTTCGAGTCCCTGTAATTTCAGCGAAGCGTAATTTCTGCCTTTCCTGTTGGCCAGCCTGCAACAGTTTCCCTGTCTCCGAATCACGGCGCGGCAACATTCTTCAGGAAATTGCGCGCGTGTTCCAAGTGCTACCCTGCAACTTCAGTACCTTCCTTCCCGTGGCCACCCTCCGGCCCCAGTCCCACAGCACAGTTCGTATCTTGAAGTTTTCACTTAAACACAGGACAGCCGCCACCGTCCATCCACCTAGTTCTTTTTATTTCGCTTGTTTCAGACGAGGACTCTTGCCGCGTGCATTCACCCCGCTCTCTACCCCTCGTTCGTCTTTTCAGACCACGGGATATCGAGATCCGGCCGACGGTCATTGTGGTTTACGAGTTTCTTCCCTGGTATTCGCACGTAATCTCCTACCACTTTTCTCTCTGTCCGAAACGATCTGTTTTTATCGGCTTTTGATATCTTCCGCCTCGTCAGACATGTTAAAACTAAATCAACGACGGGGGTAGCGTTGTTCCATTGTTAAGGGGAACGTTGGCGTAAAATCAAGTAGCGGATGCTTGCCAGATGGAAGTTTGAAATTACAGTCTCGTTGGCACTTCTTATAGGTCTATGTTGACATTTCTTAGCCGTCGTCCTGGCCTTATTTTTCGTAATTGACACGTTCCTCATGTGTCAAATTGACGCAACCATAAGAAATTGACGTAATGAGAGGCGAACAAATTTTAACTAAATACTTATTGAAATAAAGACATGATCTTCTCTTCACATTTTATATTCACAAAGTCGAAAAAATCGATATTTTCGGAACTTCCCTCTAAGTATAGGCAATTCGCTGTCGATTCAAAGCCGGCAATTTAATCTATTCCATACATTATCAGCAAACTGTCTTCGAATTGTCCTTTTATTCGCTTTCCAAGGCTTACCTCGTGTTCCAACCCTCATAATATTAACTCACTCCTTGTTAGAGGGGATGCACCATGACAAAGAGTAGACATTCGAATATTATTTATATTTATATTATTATATGCGACATTCAAGTCGCAATCGTCGTGCTATAGTACGTGGTCTTGCGACGGAACAAGTTGGTGAAATGGAAGCTAAGTCGCACGGTGAAAGCTGCTTGACAAATTAATTAACATAATAAACTAACCTGCGGATAAAGGCTGGCTTGCATACAGCTTGATAGAAGCTTGATAGAAGCTTGGTGGAAACGTGGTCAACGGCGTCGCAAGCGTGATCGGAATGAAGGAGTAGGCCGCGACACGAGATGCGGCACGAAATAGTGGCCCGTGTTCGGGGATGAAACGTCAATTAACGCTAAGTCGGCAATGCGGGGGTGTGCTCGCGAGGGATGGTTTCCGTGCCAGGGAAATTCACGTTCCGCCTTTTTACCGGCGTTCGTTACCGACCGGTGGAACAGCGACTCGCGTGGACTTCCGGGGGCTCGAGGGGTTCTTCAGCAAAACAGCCCTGAAATTAGCTCAACTTCATTCTCTTCGTTTACTTTGATGAACGGACGCGGTTATGTTTAATCCTGGAACTGGGTCAGCTGGTCGTCGTGGATCCATGCCAGTCGCGACTGTTTAGAAGACTGGCTATTTCGGGGGTAGTTTCGTATGGTTGTTGGGCTCCGTAATGGATGAGAGAGGCACGAACGGAGGGTCAGCTTGATTTAAATTCAAGGAGACAGATTTAGTATCTCGAAGCTGGATTGCTGGTCTCAATTTCGGAAAGCTACTGGTCAATTACTGAGGGGAACAAGGGCGAGATAGTAGAATTCAGAGTTGGGACGAGTATGAGAAGCAGAGATTAGAAACCGGTATTGTACTGATAAAAAACCGAAAAGCATTATAAGAATTGAAATAATATATAATTCCGAAATCTTAGAGTACCGAAATGTATGAACACCGAAATCGTTAGAATAAAGAAACCGAAATAAATATCGATTCTTCTTTCAGTGACGTGGAAGATATTAACCCTTAGCATTTGAGCACATTTTTGCAGCGAAGCGTTCGAGAAGAAGAAGTCTTATTTCGAGTGGAAACAATTACACGTGCTTCTGAATGTTATTAATTTAATTTATTTAAAAAATATGCATTTTTCTCTTATATGTAAAACATAAGGGTCATTCTCTCGCAAGTGCTGAAAACATTTGGCTCCGCAGCGGAGCCACCGGAGTTACTGAACAAATGCGCGAGGTCTCCGTACCGGAGCCACCGGGGTGCTAAGGGTTAATAAGATAATAGATTTTATGTAACATAGAAACCTCCTTCATTTCTATTATAAACATACTTCAATTATAAAAACACCAAATCAACTGATCCGAGGATTAAGCATTTCAATTACTGGCTTTATTTGAAGTTGTTCTCCGAATAAAATAAAAGTTCTCCGAATAGCCCTGTACACAGTTTGCGTTCAATAATATTTGTGAATACTATCGTTTGAATTATTATTAGACAACTTGTTAATCGACTAGGTACATAAATTCTCATGGCTAGATTTGCTTGCGTAATCACTTTCAAGGTATGATCCACAGAAATTCGCTGTCTTCGGCTGAGTATTCGGAAGTAGTAAACAGCTCGCCTCGCTTTTAATCCTGCGAGTGTTTGCGAATTTCGTCGAACTTCGAGCTCGAGATGATTCCGACGGGCATTGTGCTTCGAGAGTTGAGAAGTCCTTGAGAGTTCGTCTTGCTCTTGCACGTACCCGTCTCCAAACTTACACGCAGAGTCGATTTCGCGCGACTTTCTCAATCGATTCGTCTCGGAACGAGCGTTGGGAAAGAGCAGGGGCATGGCGACTTCGAGATGTTTTATCAGACTTTTGAACTCTTGTAATTTTGAATTACAGGACAAAAACTGTTTCCTGCCATCAGATCCTTGAAACAACGATTAAGAGACACCACGGATTTGTCGAAAACTGATAACGTTCATCCATATTTTAGGTAAGAGGCATGGCAGGGTCGGTTTGTTTCGAACATGATATTAAAAATGCGAAAAAACCACTCAAATCTTTATTGGTGCTATTGCAAATATTAATTACCTCGATATTTTAGGATCAAGTTGTCTAATATGATGACCTTTCCTAGTATAAGACTCAGCTTATTTCCGTTACAGATGTCGCGAGTTTTGCACGACACTTCTTTGTTGCATATTAATTCACATCTTTCCTTGTTTAGTCTGCTTGTTCGCATAATTGTAAAGTACTTTGTGAAAAGTTTTTCAAAAAGTTCTGGACTATATCACAAATATCTTAAAAATTATTTTCATAAATACTATTTTATAATATATTCAGTGAAGTTTAAGATTTACTAGTTATATACCATTAAAGAGTGAAGAGTTATCCTTAAAATTTCTTAGTATGCTGTGTGTTATTGTTTCCAAATATGAGACCTTTGAAAGTGCATATTATAATGCTAAAGCAAAAAAGATGATTTCAAAAAATCACTGAAAGAAAACATATAGAAAGTGATAATTCTGCAGATGATGAAAGTGATTACGAAGAAAATTGTGACGTGTGTGGTGAACAATGAGTTAGTTCAATGTAGAAAGTGTTACCGATGGGTCCACGAAGACTGTGGTGCTGAAGAAAGAAATATCACGTGCTCAAGAAGTGTGAAAGAAGGCAAGACGAATAAATTTTGCTGAAAAAGCCCAGTTGCGTCTCGTATTAGGAACGTTTTCCTAAACATCCGCAATCTAGTCATTAACTTTCATACCTTTCCCAGATCTGTTTGTATTCATTTTGTGTATACATAAGCTCTAAGACCATCTTTTTAACAGGTTCTTTTTAACAAGCATTTTAAAATGGCCTGGAATTCCCCCGGACTTTCATGCGGAACAAATAATACTTTTAATTTTTCCGCATGTAAGAGCACTGAAAATTCACCATGAGACCGGGCATTACAAGAATATGTTATCTTTTGGCTACAACTATAACAAGAAACGTGAAATGAACGGATTCCAGAGGCATTCACTTGCAAACTTTTGCCAACTCGAAAAAACGAGGAGGAGGGAGCAGCAGGTAATATGCCAGCACGGATACGCGCATGCCACAGAGGAAGACGACGAACGAAATGCAGGGCTTCTTGCATAAACAGAAAGCAATTAGCAAAAATACGCGGGAAATATGCGGTACTGGCGGGAATATCAAATGAACGGTGCCGTGGAATGATGATAACGTCGGAGCTCCGGAATGCAATTAAATTATACGCATGAAAATAAATTAAACTATTCATACAACCCCAGGTGCGTGCAATTAAACGTATCACCGACAAAAAGGACACGATTGTAGCTACCGCAACGTATTACTGAATTCCTAAATTTCTCTTTTGCTTATTGTTAGGGTACGTTTGCTGCAAACATTATTGCGCATAATACGCTATTCAATAACGCGACCTATTACGTACGTTCACAGTACAATAAATTATAAAAATGCGAAGTTCATCATCGTGGTATATAACAACATACTTTGATTGTGTATTCAATTAATGTTATTTGAGAACGATGATATCAATTATTTTTTTTCATTTATCTCAGTAAATTACAGTTGGCTGTCATTCTTTCATTTAAATAAATATTTATTATCGTTTTCCATTTATTTAAAAAAATTATAATTTCGTCGCTCAAATGAATTGCAATTAAGCCGTTCTGTTATGTAATTAAAATACTTATTATTATTCTTATATTATTATTATTATCATTATTATTATTTTCCGTTCTACAATTACAACTATTGTAGTTAGTTGTGGTGCCTGCTTTTCAAAGCGCGCACTTGTATGTGCCAAGAGAATCAAGCGATGACGAGTATATTCGTCGAACACAGAGTAAGTGTCGCTGTTAATATATTGGATTAAAAAGACGGTTTTATTTTAGAAAATTAATAATTTTATTACTAATATTTACTTAATCACTTAACTTTAGCACATACTACACATATAATAAACGAGAAACGTAGGAAAAATCAAATGTTTATAAAAGTTAAAAATTTTAATTGCTCCTGTAGAGTGGTAAGAAGCAAAACAAGGAGCGATACATAATGGCACTTTGCACGTCGAGTACCAATATCGTGATTCTTTTCTACTCTTATTTTCGTAATTACGTAAACACCTTCGTGCAGGATTGTTTATTGATGAAGTGCCAGATATATAATCTGGGAAATGTTTGCCGATGAAGTCACTGCATACGGGGTCGCATTAATTTATCTCAAATTATTCATACTTTTTAATTTCGGAATATGAGTTTGTTTTCACTAAAATTACAATTTAAATAGCCAATACTTTTACACTACTTTTTTACACTACTGGTCACTACTTTTTACATATGACGAGTATATTCGTCATAACACAAAATAGTGTCACTACTCGTCAAACACAGCGAACTGGTTAACGACAACGTAGATATTGCTTTGTGACAAAGTTAGCGAGACACCCTGTACATAATACGAACATTGTTGTAGATCTGTCGTACATACCACAGATTAAACATCGTGGCTCTCATCCGTACTACATACTAACACTTGAAGGTTTAATGATCACATTTACTGTCCGTTGCTCAAAATATGGCACAGAGAAAAGTGTCGGATCGATTCTCACCAACCAAATCATGTCAACGGCCTTGCAGAAGTAGGGAAAACAATTTTTCCTTACTAACAGAAATGATCGCTTCCTCTTAGTCCCAATTTCCAGGAAACAAGGGACTCGAGCCTGGCCGAATGTAAACAAACAACGCTTCCTGACTCCTGTCAACGACGCTCTCCCCCGTGGTCTCCTTATAGCCTATTCCATGTTATTTTCATTCCAGACTTTTAATTGTTATTGGCTAAGTTACGCCCCTCGTCGCATCGTTTATTGGTCTTCTCGTCTACCAATAGAAGTCGGTTTCGGGAGGTCATAAACAAGTGGGGACTACGGTCGTGCAGCACAGGCAGAGCGAGCGGAATAGTCTCTTCGCCCCTCGACAGAAATTGTGCCATCTTCTCAGCAACGTACAGTACGTCCTCAATTCTTTGGCATTCATATCTGGACACCCCGTATAGACAGCGACCTGTTAAAGACCGTAAAATTACGAGATTCTGAAAATTTAATCATCCGCTACATTTCGCCGTGTACTGGCAAGAACAGAAACCGAGTAATCAAGCTACGGAAAGATAGTGGTGGTCCGGCGGTAGAAGTCATTGTCTCGTGGAGCTAAGACTTAAGAATCCCTTAAAAAGCAGTCCCCCGGTGACAAAGAATTAATTCTCGGAGTTTAGCGGAAACCTAGTATATTCGCATTACCTTACTGCCGACGACAAATATGAAGTTAACCGCTGCAAGGGCGTAAGACGCGTTATATACCACGGATTCAGAATCCCCGGGGCGATCTTCGTTCTCTTTCATCTCTGGCATTCTGTGCATCGAGCTGGCGGGTCTCCTCGTCATCGCGTGGATAGAGGAAGGAAGCGTCTCGGCAATGGCACAAAGACAACTTTGACTCCCATGGAGACCAATCCGCCCCCGACTCCTTTCCCTTCCTTCTCTCTCTCTCTCTCTTTCTCTCTCTCTCTCTCTCTCTCTCTCTCTCTCTCTCTTTCTCCCTACTCGCTCTCGCTCTCTCGCTCTTTCCCACCCTCTTTGAGACGTTATACTTGTCGGCCATCCCCGGCTTATTAATAAATCATTATCGTCGTCGGCCTGCACTCGCCCTTTTCGAGCGGCGGCGTCGTTTTCGTCCCGCGTCAAAGGGACGTTAGCGTCGGTTTCGTCCGTCCCTTCGCCGTCGCCGCGCGAGAAACCCTTTACGCGCCGTTCAATTATAGTCTCCCCGTCGCCGATGCTATCTTTGTAACTCCGTCAAGATTTTGCACGCGCCCGATCCTCTATACTCTACTGCAACCAGCGCGGGTGGTAACAAGACTCGAGCTGTCATCCTCACTGCTTTCCATTCGGTGCGGAGTGTCTCGTTAAAGGATATTAATATTAAATTGTTTCAAGATCTTCGCACCGTTCTCGAGGCCAGAGACACTGTCTTTAATAGGCGAACCTAATATTTTATGAGCTGGGAAGTCGACTAGAGCGAGATCTGCGTACGAACAATACAAACACGATGCTACGAGTTGTTGAAGGTTCTTTGTACGAAAATTAGGCTTCTATTCTTTTGTTACTAAAATATTGTTTGAACTGAAATCTTCTCGTATTCTAAAACGTGTGGTAAATATTGATAATATTTGTCGAAAACAAAATATCTGGAATTTATGGTTCAGACAATACATTATGTTATACAGGGTTCTGACAGTTAGGGAATTACAATTGATAGAAATATGAATAGAATAGAGATCAAGAGAAGTGTATTCTGTTTTTAATAGTTCTTTTATTATTGTTCAAAGTGTCGCTGAAAAGTTATAGTTCTTACAGTGAGTAATAAACAGTTTAAGAATTTGATCAATTTATTTTCTAATACATTCAAATAGAATGTAGAAGTAACACTTTTTAAAAAGGAAAACAAACTTCTAAACCGTAAGTGTTAATTGTATATGTTACTAGGAAAAATGTTCCTATAATACTATGAGTGTCTACGCATATTGTGGAAAATGTAACACATTGTTTCTTGGCATTATCTTAACATTATGTCGTCCGGTGGCACTATACATATATTATGCATATAATATATATATACATAGAATATGTGAGTCAGTCCTACCAGCGTCAAAACGAAAGAAGCTCGATTGGATGTGCGGACGGCACAGTGTTAATTATAATATATAGTACATTACATACAGTATAGTAATACGATACATCACAGCAACTTGATTTCAACAAGTCGTCGTAATGTAATACTCCCCTATGGTAGACAAACCCGAATAAAATAATAGAAGGTTTTGCCACGTAATTGTTGTATCGACGGACCGTCGAGCTATCAACTTGTCAATATTAAATAACTATTGTATAATTACTAATGTAATATAATTTAGTATTATAATATTATAAATGAAATGCCGCAATGTACGATGCGTAGAGAGAATAAAATAGAAGTGTTGACTCAATTTTGCACTCCGCTGTATATTATAAACAGTATTTATTTCCTTCTGTACGACAATGAAAAAAAACAAAAGAAACATTTTCTGCAAATATCAATGTCCCCTTTGAATGTCTCATCTATCAGGATACCGACGCGACGCGACATTTAGGATATCTGCATAATATCTGCCTGCAACAGATGCGTTTCTCCAAATGCACTATACGCGGAAATCAAATCACACAATATTCGCGATTACTAAACGCT
>CM052164.1:7051273-7068444 GCA_028455555.1 Augochlorella aurata | reverse complement strand
CTATACGCGGAAATCAAATCACACAATATTCGCGATTACTAAACGCTGTTATATTGATAGACAAATAGACGTCAACTCTGGACGGAGAAGAATTTAGAACGCAAAATACCGCAAATTTTGGTAATTTTATTATTGTTTATAATCTCACGCATGAGCAGGAACATTGGTTCACTGCGAAATCTGAGAAGTCGTCTTTACGGTTAACATTAAATCTACTCACGTTAACTACGGTTAACATTTAATCCACTGAACACTAAAAATGACCGATGTGTGTTTCTTTATAAAAACAATAAGACTGAATTTATTTACATTATCACATCTACTAGAATTAAGAAATTTATTTAGAAAGAGTTTTTATAACTTTAACAATTGTAAAATAGAAATGTGGAGTTGGTCATTATGGTCAGCACAATAAATATTTAGATTAGAATGTGCATATGCAAAATAAAACAATTGTAATCAACTTCTTGACAAATGGTACGTCTGATGAAGAAATTTTATAATATTCCTTTTCGACATATTTTTCCCATTAATTACCACGATTCTACCATCAGTTACGAACCACTATATATTAAATCAAAAGATAAACAATTACAAAACGTGTTTATGTTAAATTGATGCAATTGCTGAGGTTTTGGCACGATCGTGAAAGTGTTAAAATCGAAGAATATACGAAGTTTAGAGTAGTCACCTCAGTCGCACCTGGAATGAAATAAAAATTGAAGAAATAATAAATTATATATTATACGTACATCCAGCTGAATTAACCAGAAACCTAAATCTTTCAACGACATAATACAACTGCCTGCACATCGTGGAAATTATTAGGTCTACCGGAAAGTTCTGTCAATACAATAAGTATGCACGTGATCATTTGGAACATATATTTTCCAAAGATGGTATTTACAAATTGCCATCACGCTGGCTAGAGGTCGTAAGTAATGACGGAAATTATATTGTTCAATAAATATTAAATGTATGAAAAATTTATTATAGTCTTCCACTTCGCAAACGGATATAACTTTCCAGTAGACTTAATACAATATTACTTTGCATCTTGAGATCTTTTCATCCCTGAACGGTCATCACGACGACCAAATCTTAAAATTATCGAAAATGTGCGAGAACAAGGAATAAGTAATTGTGTGAGAGTGAAATCAATATGCTGGAATTAATGCATTTAAAAAATTCACTTTTAGCTCCAATGAAATTTCCAACCGAAATTGTGCATATGCGGGTAACGTTTTGGAGGATAAAATTGAGAAACACGGTCTGCATAGCGGCATCAAATTGAAACAGAGAGATCAATAAACGTCGCGAAAGCTTCGAAGTCGTCGGCTCACGGTCCGTCAGCATTTTAATTTTGATTTGCAGATTCGCGGGGCTAAACTGTAGCGTTCCGCGTCGCGGAATAATATAGCGGCGTCCGCATTCTCCAGAAAACCATAATTCTCGGAAAGCCGGAGTAATTTTCAGTCTCTCAAGTTCCGTGGCTCCCTCCGCGTCAAGCTCTCAATGGAACCGTTAAGAAAGTAACGGGAAAATTTCTGGGCAGCCGGGAAACGGGTCTTAATTTATGGTCATAATATCCTTGAAATATCGCTCTATTTGAAGCTCGATAATGAAACACCATCTTGCCGTGGCGGTGTAAAATCTTCGGGCAACACGATCACTATCGCGGAGTAATGCGATATCGCGCGGAGCTGCTCTTACAGAAATTGCGACATGAATATTGCAACACGCGCGAACTTTATGTTATCATTATAAAATAGTTCGCCAGTCCTGTCGAACTACGATGGCTGTCCATTTCGCGAATCATAAACGGGATGAACCGAAACGGTAATTCATTTCGTAACTTTGTGCTTCGGACGTGTAAAGTTCCTGAATTAAGGTGAATGTCCCTTTCGCGGCCATTTCCCAATTATCGTCCAGTTGTTCGGTTCATGTTCGCAGTAACTGCACGCGAACGAGATCTATTTATTTATTTATTTACTAACGCGTTACACTAGATGGCTCATTTAGCAAATGCAAGGATCTAATTCGAATTAGCTTTTGAAAATTACTTGCAATTAAAGCAAAGATATCTGCAGCCGAATTTTATTGATTAAAAGCTTTGGTTTGGTGTCATAATTAAACTGCAGATTTTATGCATTTATGAGAATAAAAATCTACTTCTCTTGTTTTTCCAAATTAATGCAGACAATTTTTACTTTGCACAAAGATCAGCATGATATTTTTCAAGTAGTTTATTTTTCTACTCGCATTAAATAATTAATTCGTGTTAAATAAAAATCATAAGAAATAAAAAGGGTGAAAGCTTCGTTAAAATTTCAACTAAAGGCAAGTCTTAATTTAACTTCCTGTTTTACTAGAAAAATCCATTACGAGTGCAACACTTGGGAATCGCTTTCAAATTGAATTCCAGTCCAACAATGTTTTCTGCGATCTGTACGGAGCAGATAATTAAAACATTGATTCGCAATAACTTATGGGACAAACACGTTAATTAAATAAGTTTGTTAATTAAATACACGTTCCAGTGCATTCGAGTTCTTAAAAAGTAATTACTGCGCGGTGGACTGTGCACGAAAAATATATTCAATTAACGGCGCTGCGTGTCTTTCCATTAAATAATCGTGCACGACCCGATTGTTCGATAAAGCGTTAAACAATCGTGATTTTTCGAAAAGATTCAAATTTTCCGCGCGAGCACCATTGCGGCCACCGGAGCATGCCACAATCGTGTGGAAATGTGTTAATAAGACCGTTAAATAGGGCAACCAACCCTGGATCTAAACAACCGTGACGGGTTCCATCGGAGCTTGTAATATCCCTCTGAACGCGGTAAAATTACTAATTATAATGAATTCAACAATTGCGAATCGAGCATAATGAATCCCTAAATTTTGTTATCGTCGAAAAAACAAAATTGAAATATCTAAGTATTTAATTGGCGTTGTTTTATATATTAGGGTAAAAACGCACTACTCATCGTGATCAAGCCTTAATTTATGCGCTGAGGCTATTATTATTTATTGTTTATGTGATATTATTATTTATATACTCAGACTATGATACATATCGAAACAATTACATTGGTTCAAAGAATTATTTCCACTTTCACAATACTCTACAAAACTATTGTTGAAAATTCTTTCAAAAAGACATTCTTTTTGCGAAAAAGATCAATTTTTTTACAAAGATGGTTATACCGTGGATTTTATGCATTCATGACAAAAATTGGTAGTTCGAAATAGTTAGAAGAGTGTCGATGTATCAACGAATTATTATAATTTGTCTTTTGTTTTTTAAAATCGATTAGAACAGTTCTTATTTTACATAATGATTTGCAGTCCAATGGTGATATTATATGAAAGACACTATTAAAGGTTAGTGTGATCGAAACATCAATTTCGAAAGAGGAATTCCACAATTTCAGCTATGAAACTACTTTTCAGTTCTCTTTTGACATACTCTACATAGACATATTTTGAAGAGTTTTCTGAACAATTTTTATATTATTATTAATATAAAAATTGTTAATATAATTATTATTAATATTGTACTATCAATGGCACGGTACTCCAAGATATTGTATATTAACAGAAAATGTGTTTCAACTGAAAGTTGAAAAATATGAAGTTAACAGACCCTTTGTTTAATTTGTCGTTTTGTACAAGAATTCAATTTTGATCATTTTTAATTCCGCAACCTAATTTAATTTTGTGAAAAATATGATTGGATAATATCAATGTGCGACCGTATTTTATCTCTACAAACAGCGAATACGGTACTGAATGTTATTAATTTATTCAATTTGGCGTGCTTTGTGTGTTTTCTTAATTAACCCATGAAAACATAGTTCTCTGGAAAATAAATTATAACAAATCTAAATCACTATATTTACATTTTAAAATTAAGTGAAACAGTAAGCGCAAATTAACCCTTTGCACTCGAAGCTATTTTAATTCGAAATCCGAAACATGTTTTATGATTTCTATTTGATATGATTTATTGCGATTTATACATATGAAATTGAGCCATTTTACAAGTACAATATTTACAAAATTAACAATCATTTAATAAAGATTAATATAAACGAATCTGATATTATTACAAATATTGTCAAAAATATTATACCAATTTTTAGTGGCGCCTCAGAGTCGCCACTCGAGTGCAAAGGGTTAATATAAGCCGCGATAAATCATCGAAACAAAATGAAGTAATTTAAATGTTGCAATAACGTTGAAATTAAAGAAAAATATATCACAACCGAAATGCAGACAAAGTAAATACGCTGCGATCTTTAAAATGTATAGCAGCGAAATTCTAGGTGTCATAGAAAGAAAGAAATCACCAGGAATATCTCTAACGCTTTTCTCGACAGAGGAGAGATTAATTTCGCAGGAAGCCTAAAATTCCGCTATCATTCCAAGCCAATTAGCAGTGGAATGTGGCGTAAAAACATCAACTAAAACTGTGAAATGAGCGATTCAGAAAGCACAACGTACAGAGGAAAGAATTCCTTGCGAATTCTTTTAACACTTCTCCTACCAACGTGTATTTAAAAGTTCTTAACCCTCTACGCAACGGAAAATCAACAATTATTAACAGATTATTATTATATAAACAATTATAAGCAGATTAAAAAAAGATTTATCAGTTTAAACAATTTTATTATAATTAATTCAGTTTGTAACTTTGAAATAACGATGGCTTGCAATATTTGCACTTCTGTGCATAAAAGCTCAGAATCTAATAAAGAATTGTCGGATCTATTACCGCTGATGCGTGCAATTCTAATTCCTACCTTATTTTTATGTGATTTTGTATACATATTTTAGGTATATATGAATATATGAATCTGAAAATAGAAGAAAGCATAAGCATTATCTTATATATACCGAAATCTGCCGTAATAGCCAACTTTAACCTGAGAATCACAAAACTGTATCATGTACAAACAGTAACAAAGTGATTATTGAAATGCAAACAAATAAGTTGTTATTGATATACAAACCCAGAGCTATTATGTACACTTTCTGTGTAGTAAACACCGACAGAAGCACAAATAATGTCAATTGCGTCTATCTGCAAACAACTTGTAAGACATTTACTTCGATATTTCAGGTTAAGACGTACACTAACCGACAAAAGTTAAGATTTTTATTTTTAATTTGATTTTCAATTTTAGAAGCAATGTAAAATGGATTCGACTTAGAGAACCTTGCAATTCGACGACCTAGCTTCTCATCTGGTTTTCGCGGTCTGCAAGTCCGTGGTGTCGTTTTCAAAATTCCGTATTCATCGAATCGTTTTATAATTTTGATGATAATGATTCACACTAAACACTTCTACTATGTCAATTCTTTTCTTGCCTTCCTTCAAGATTTTAACTATTTTCAGCTTTTCAGCTTCTGTTAAATGTTGCCTTCTTGCCATATTTGACACAAACTATAATATGAACTAAACTCAGCGACGTCAGAAAGGAAACTGCGTGTCTCGGATTATGTTTGTGGACATTGCGGACTCAACTTATTGCGGGAAGATTGTATTCTTTCTTTCTTGACTTTTATCACGCAGCTCGTGTCTTATTTCTTCGATTCGATTTAAGCTCTTAGGCACGGCTGAACATTATATGTATATATCGAATAAGATTGTTTACTTTTGTATTAAAAAATTTAATATGTCTTATTCGATAAATATAAAGTTAAATATGTTTGAAAACATGCCAAAGGCACAGTAATTGGTCACCCCGCAATAATCGTCTCCACTCTATCCTAGTTCGATTTAGGTCGCGTTTGGTCTCATTTTAATCGGAAAATTTTAGCTACGTGTTGTTAAAGCGATTATGAAGATATGATCAGAATCACTAATAATAAAATTTTCTTATTGCAAGTTTGTTTTTTACTGGTTGCGGTATCCCTTTAATGTCGAATCTTGATCGTCGCGTTGCGTGCTTCGTCAGTGCCCGAGAATCTTCGTCTATCTTGCTTTCGCTCGCTATATCTATCCTCTTACTATGTCGAACTGTTCTCAAGTCAATTCCTGGAAGGCAAACTCTGCTCTGTTACGCGAGGATTTTAATTTCGTTCTCCGAACATTTCAAATTTAAGTCGTTAGCACTGCGCCAAGTCTCATCAAAAAGTGAGCGTCACCCCCAGGGACCTCTCTTTGTAAGATAGCGTCCGATGAGCGTCGATTTTATGGCTCTTTTATACTATAAGATTCGTCTAAAACTGATGGTGCGCGATATGCGAACGTGCCACATATTTTAGTTCCTTCGAATCCCTGTTTACGCGTTTCAAGGGACCGTCGAGAGTCTCTTTTTCACTTCATCCTAAACACGCGACTCTAAACACGAAACTCCCCGTAGGGGACACATGACTACCGGAAAAAGGCAAGAAATATCACAGTGGCAAGCCTCAGTATATTACATAAACTATCCGAAATTATCTATAGTTCTCCACCTCTATCACTTACACAGAAAAATTGTTTCAATACGTGCACGGTAGGAGTTTAGAATGAGAAATTCTGAGAAGGGGAGAACTACCATACTGAATTGGACATTATATTATCTCAAAAATAGTCAATCTCTTTATAATAAAATTAAACTTGTTTTGTAACTATATTAGACATATCGCACGTAATTTGAATTCGCCACCAGTTAATCGTAATTATGGCAGACAATTAATTTTCTTCATGCTTAAAAGTAATATTTTTCTTTTGTTCTCGTAACGCTGTATGAAGTACTGTCACTTTTGACAGAATTTTTGTTTATTGCATTCGATCAGATATTTCTGCGACGATGTTCACATATAGCATCGAATAGTCTTTGTTATCATAGTAGTTAAACAAGTTACAGTATCATTGTTGTTACCAAATCTATGAATGGGACACAGAGAATGTTTATGAATGGTACGCAAATGAATCATGAAATGAATAATGAAGGAAAGATAAAACATATTAGAAATGTTTTTGAAGATAATTTACTTAAGAAATAGGAAATTAAATTTTAAATATTATAGAATCTGGATCAAATAGTACAATAATGAATGTCAAATTTATAAGAAAAATTTTCCACAGTTATGCAGACAGGCATCGGTGCAAATTCTGCAGTAAATAGGTAAATAGGCAAAAAAGTTGCTCCGAACCTTTTGTGTTTATTATACTATTAATTTTCAGGATATCTGTTAAGATAACTTTTAAGATATTTTTATCCAGAAATTTTTATTAATTTTGTTCAGTTGTTTTTTATTAGAAGGATTATTTCTTGTCATAAAATGTGATATTAAGCAAAGATGCAAAGAAATATTTATGTAACTAAAGGTCATTATATAATATTACACGTACTTACAATCAACAATGAAACAGTACTTATAAGATTAATACCAAGATTACTTTATTTTGTTACATTGTTTTAATCATGAATATTCCTGTCTCCTATTCAATATAACCAATTCATGAATCGATCAAAATGTATTTGCTAAAGAAATTAAAAATAAAACAAATGAAGATGGACCTCATTGGCCCTGTACACTCTTACAGTAAAAGATCTGATCTTTCGATTATTTCAGACTAGAATAAGATAGCTCGTTTAATTTTTTGTTATTTCGTCCTAAACAGAAGTGTCCCATTCACGGTAGTTCTACCCTACTTTTTCGTAGACAATGCATTTATAAAGGCTGCATTAAAAACCATAGTAGTCACAGTGTGAAACCATTGACCGACCCAGTGGCGTTCAAAACCCTTAGTCGGTTCAACCTGTCCCCTCGGTCCTACCATCCCGAGTTTCCCCCTAGTTTCCGCCGGTAATCTCGAACGGCCGAAGAAACGCGGGACGAGGAGGAGATTAAGCGAACCATCGCGTGGAACTGCAACCTTAATTGGGACCACGAAAACGCTCGCACGAAGAGAGCCAGAAAGAGGGAGAGTGAAAGAGCGAGCGAGCGAGCGAGCGAGAGAGAGAGAGAGAGAGAGAGAAGAAAAGAACGTTCGTTTAATGAGCGACTAAGGGTTGCTGCTTGTCGAGACGCCGATTTTGAACGGTCTTACCGCCGCCGACGGATATTTATCGAAGTAGAATTCTTCCAAGGGATTTTCTCCGCTCCGAATACGTTTCAATTTACTCGGTACGATTATAGGATCGTTGCTCGCGTTCCTTTTTCCGGCGCGGACCCCTACTTCATCAGTTATGTATGTAGCAGGACGCGTGAATATTCATGGTACCAGCAAAGTTTCGTCCTTTCGTTACTTTCATGCCACTATATAGCTATTGACGTACTCATCAGAGACCCTAATTGTTACAGCAGAAATCTGTTTTGTTACAAATAAGGGGTTGAGTCGTTTTTTCTTTCGAGACAGTACCTACAGACACTGGTTCAACCTACCGGAAACGTGGACGTTTGCTCTCGTCGAATACAAAATAATAGTTTAAATGATTTTTAAATCATTCTCCCTTTGTCGATAATGATTACTGGATTGCAGATTTTATGCGCTTGTGATAAAAATAGGTTGGTGGAATATAAAACAGTACAGAGTTTGTAAGAATTTAAAGTTGTCTACATATTACGAAGGAACCGACTAAAATTAAGAAACAAAGAACGAGTTTAATTCTTGTTTGTTGCAATTTATGAAATATGCTTGCTAAGAATCTTCCGACTTTTCTTTTGTAATTCACGGTTAGAGTTTCGCTGATCTACACCAGCAGAAACCGATTTTAAGCGGATATTTATTAACAGCGAAAAGCATTTATTTAAAAAACTATAGAGAATTGTTTTGTATCACAATGACGTACATAAGTCGATTAGGAAAAAATATATAGCGTTAGACGTAACAGCGTTTTGAAAAAGAATCGTAAAAATGGATTTTTGCAACGTTTGCGAGCAACAAATTATTTTAAAAAATAGAGTTTCTTAACAATAATATAATAGTATATCATTTCAATTATTTTGCCACTTCTATCATCCACCTTAATAAACTTTTTCTGTATCCACGCAATTGATCACATTCTGTAGCATCCTTGTTTCGTCGTTCACTTTTTGTGTGCAATATTGTGAAGCACCTGATTCTTGCTAACAAGTCACACGTTAACAAGTTCTCTAGAATTGGGTCACGTGATGACCTGATGATGGGTGATTGGCTTCGTTGAAGTTGAAACGCCGCAGTAACGCAGAGTAAGCTTCCTTTTTTGGGCCAGGGCCCAGTTTAAAATCACGAACGCGCGAAACTGTGATCACTCATCGTCAACAAGTCACGAAGTAGGCGACAACGTTGTCTGCGAAATAGTGGAGATTGAAGAGCGTCGACAGATTTTCGAGGAAAGTGATCGTTCGGATGAAACTAAATAATATTCCATGGATGTTTTTGTACATTTAGAGCCAACATTATATCGCATTATTGTACGACAAACTTAAACGTCTTTAAACATAAACGAAGAACGTATTTCAAAAATGGCTACTACGGATCTCTATGGAAAATGAAAATTGTTCAAGCCAATTGTTAGCAACACAAGTTAAATAAACGCATATTTCCTATTTTAATACTTTGACTACCACGTCACAACTCTAAAGCTTTGATGGAAAAAGCTTTTATCAAACTAAAATTTAAAAATTATGTTGCGTGACATCGACACTTTTACAATATCCTTACATTTTGCAGATCATAATAAAATTAGAAAGACATAATAGCGTAGCGCAAAAATTAATTTTCGAGTCACAATAAATAATTCCGTCATTCAGATGTGACTGACATGGCAACCAAAGTGTTCATAATTATCATGTAACAATATCGTTGAATTCTTCTAATGTCGTTAAAATTTTGTATCTGACCTATTCGTTTTTATCATAAACGCATAAAAATTCGTTGTCTATAAATTACGTGGGTTCATTTTTGCGTCACACGATTTATTTTTAAATATTTTTGTGACTAACACAGTTGGGTGTAGCATATGAGTGACACGAACTTCTGACTTTTTAATTTATTTTCATTCTAATGCATTCGAACATGCTGAATTTTATTACTGCCTTTAATGTCAATATACTAGCACGTGACCTTAATAGAAAATGTTGTCGTTGTTAACGATGACGCGAAAAAGAAATAAAGTTTGTTGGATACGTGGAAGACGAGGTAAAAATTTGTGAGCGGCGCAAGGAGGAACCGTAAATGTTTCGGTTTAATGGATTCAGCGGATCTAAAATACATTCCCAAATGCAATTTCCTCTGTGTCCCCTGGAAAAAAAGGCGCAACAATACTGCTGGTCTCTTCCGCGAAACCAACACCAGAATTCCGCGAGAACGGCGCTATTCGCTCAGCGATAAAAAATCAATTTCCCTTCCATCTCTCAAAACGCGGTCAGCCCATCGGCAGAGATCGGTGCAATTTGTAATCCCCATTCTTCACCCTCTTTGTCGAAGAACGGTCGACGCATTGTCGCATTGAAAATATCGGGTCTGGAACATATTCGAGCCGTTTTTCACGAAAATTTCGATAAAAGATGAACCCTGGTACCCGACATGATTTAATGAGACCAGTAATTTATTACTGAAAGCATTCGAGACCAAATAGAGTGGAACAATTATCGAATAATTACGTTTACTGATTACTTAGGCCAAATAACATTCAAGACTGTAAAACAAATTGTTTTTGGTCATTCATTATTGTTAACAGCGTCTATTGTTTTCTAGAATTGCGTCATTAATACAGAACAGAGGTTTATAATACTAGATTTAATTTCCCGTAATACTAGATTTATGAGAACAGTGAGTTCAATCATATGGTATCTACTTTTACAACAATTGCGATATCATTCTGTAGTTTTTAGTACATAAATATTAATGAAATATTAGTAAATAAAAATATAAAATAAAATACTAATTAAATAAAAATATAAAACAAAATATTAATTAAATAAAAATATAAAACAAAATATTAATTAAATACAAATAAGTATTAATTAAATATTAGTAAGTAGATAAATTTATTTCTACTTGTACATTAATTTTTAGCAATAAATTACGTCTTCTTAATATTTCCCTCTGATCAGATTTGAAATTAACGTGTCAAAATCTGCGGGGAGTGATATATAACAGAAAACAATCCAATTGTACATGGTATTGAATAAATTACAATTTTATGAGATTATTTTTAATTTAATATAAATTAATATAAAAAAGTTCTTTGATTCTGCCGCACTGCGTGTCGCATAGGCTATTTGAGGTCACAAAAAAAAACAATAAAGAATCAACTAAATATTAAATTTCTTTCGTAGTTAATCGCATTTATGATAGTTTTATAAATAGAAATACATAAATATTAAGTAAACCAATATTTACTTCGCATAAAATTTCAAAAATTTTCTAATATTGATGTAACAACCATAGTAATCAAAATGGTATTATTTAAATGGGTATGTGTTTCACTAAATGCTTTGTAACGAATCACCAACCATAAACAAAAGACAGATACGTTACGTAAAATACGGCGTCATATCACAGAATCTAGACAAGGCTGTTTTTATTTCGGCTGCTGTATTAAAATTTTAAATTCTTTAGAAACAAAAGAGGAGAAAAAATGTTTTATTCAACGATAACATTTATTTCTATAGCTCATTAACTTTTTGCCGCAACGATATATCGACTTTCAGCACTGAAACGGTTAATCCTTTGAACAAAAAACAAAATGGACAGTTAAAATTCATCATAACGGATGCTACCTGAACTCTGTCGCACTATAAAAATCCCCATAAAGTTCAATTTACTGGAATACATCGCTTTAAAGCTGTATTTACAAATGCATGTAGTCAAAGATTAACATCCGTCGGGGCACTTAACGCGTTAATCGAGCCAATTGCAATAGACACAAAGGTTCATTCTGGCAGACAGAAAAAAGAAGAAAGAAAAATCACCGAAACGAGATAAGTAGAGGTTCGCCGAAGAGCGGGGCTAAGTAGTGAGGACACCTCGTTCGCGGAGAAGACATTAGGAATGAAAAATTAAAGTCCTCCGTGGCTAACAACCTTCCTGGCCTTGGTCTAAGGGATCAGAGGGAGAAGAGAAGAAACTCGGCGTGAAAGCCGTCGAATCGAGCAAGAGCAAAGGGGTCGTCGGTTGTCCAAGCGACCGAGGGAACTTTTTCCGCGTATTACACAGCTTCTTCCCTGGCCGGGTGACACTGACGAATGCTCGGCCGCTGGAAATTATCTCGCATAAACTCCGCGAGAGGAATCCTGGCTCGCAACGGCCACCTGATGTTCCACCCCCAATATAGGACGCGCGGGAGCGGGCAGCGTGTCCCCGCGGCGGCGCGGCGGCGTTTTTCCGTCGCGCGTCTCAATCCATTTTGATCGCGTCGGGGAACAGGGCGATGTACAAGACTCGCTCACGGTTTTTCCCCCGACGACGACAACGGCCGAGACGACAGCCAGTGAATTTCTCTTCGACGAAACGCCGGCTGACGACGGAAATGAACTTCCACCCTTCGTGATCCCAACCGTTCCACTCTGTGCCGCACCCTCTGCGACACGGTTTAGCTGTTTGCTCGAACTCCGTCAGTTGCGGAATGTTTTCGAGTCACTGTGCCACGATTACTTGAATCGCCGACACAAAAAAATTTGTACGATCTTGATGCTTGAGGGGGTCGTTGTTGTCTGTTGCATCTGCCGGGAAGCTCTATCTTTATATATGTCATGGCGTCACCGACGCGACGTGTACAGTGATTCAATCTTATGTACGCTCGGGACAGAAATCATAACTTCTGAACTAATTAATTTTCGACTTAAGTACCTTCATATTTTTTTAAAGGGAATGCAAAGATGAATCGATTGAATCGCTGAATATTATACAGTAATGTTTAAAAATTGCAATGATTTTGTCTTTTGTTGAATAGAAAATTCTTTTATCTACATTTAATATTGGAATTATTTAGGAACTGTGTACCGAGTAATTTTTAGTCGAAACATTTTTTATTATAAATTACTGGGTGTTAGTATGTTAAGTATATGTATATGTAGTCCCGACACACAAAAATCTGTTATGTAATACAAATGCGTTATATAAAAATATGTATTACATATTTCATGATAATATATAAACAAATATGTACTACATATATCAACACAATAAATAAACAGGTAACACACATTCTAACATAGCATAATACATACATAACTGACACATATTTGAATGTAATACATGGACAAGCAACAAATATTTCAATGTAACATGTTAATAGATAATAAAAAATTATGTACGAATATATTTGCAAAAATCAGACACCAACAGCATATTGTTCATGAGGTATTAACAGGTATGGAAGCTTTTCGGATGTGCTTTAATCTATTGTTGACATCCGTACATAGAAGGTTGCAAAATTTGTCTAAACCTTTGCAAATTTCTTCTGTGCAATCTTTTAAATGGAATGTGTCGCGATAATCAAGCGATGACGAATCCAAAAAGACGAATCAAACTCAAATTATTTATAATTTTCATTTGTTTGTTTCATTTCGTCTTGACCTCTAAACATTTTAAACATATTAAAATTTACGAATATAATTTAGTTTCCGCCAGAATTACAATTTAAATATCAAATTGTAACAAAATTTACGTATGACGGATATAATCGTCATGACACAAAATTCTGCCACATCTCCATGACGGATATAGTCGTCAAGCACACTTAACTGGTTAAAGATGATTGAACTGAAGAATAAAAGTGAATATACGCTAAACAATTAAACAACTTCACGATGAGAATAACAAATGTTTAATACCTTTACGTGGTGAATGAAGTGCGTGCGTTTAAGAATGTGTGTTACGAGCGCGTGATTCGAGCGAAGCGGCCCGAAAGTACCGATTGTAAATAAACAAATGAGTGAAGCAATTCGAGCGAGATAATAAAAGAGGAATAACGGCGAAGGCAGTCAGCGTCCAGCCTCGAGGCGTTATACATTGAACTCTGTTTGTTACCGTTAGTTAGAATATATTCCTTTGTTTAAAATATTAAATTGGGCGATTCTTTAATCGAGATATTCGTTCGGAAGCCTCGTGATAGGGAATCCCACATTTATATTTATTGCTGTGTACTTTGTATAAATTGATGTTAGAAACACGGCGATGTAACAGGCAAATGCTTGAGGAAGCAGAAGCAACTAAATCGTTATCCATACTAATTTCCTGGTTGTGAGGGTTACTTTTTTGTTGTTGTTTTTTTTTCAATTGTGTACGTGTGGATAAAGATTCTAGAATACAATTATGTTATAAAAGAAAATATTGATTTTTTTTCCATTGCTCGAATCACTGTGCGACGCGACGCACCGTGGGACGAACGCTTGCCAAACGAGGTAAAAAAAGCACTTTCCATCTGAAATCATGTATGTTTAACTTATTTCTTTGTTTTACACGGTTCAAATGCATACAGCGGATATGGAAAATATTCCGTACACTTTTTAAAACGGAGTAACTTTTTTTAAAACTGGATTAAATGACTTGAATTTTTTTTAGATGACATAGTCTACTAGACAATGGCTAAAATGCCTCTTTTCTTTTTGATATTACTAGAAATGAGAAAAAGAAGAAAAGCTCTCCTTTTTTAATTTAATTTTTCATATGTAACACTTTATCTCTTGGAAATTTTCTAACACTTACTGCCAAAAGTTGATACTTACTGCCAAAAAATATTGTTCAAAAGCGATAATAATTTCATTCATAATTCATTAAATTATTTGGATCACTATAATGTGATACGTACGTTAGAAATTTTTATTTAAAAGGAAATTGTCGAGCTTTGTTTATCTATTAACTCCGTCATAAAAAATTCTATCAATAGGCTTCCGGTAACTAAATCGTCAAACCCTTTCAATGTTTGGTACGTGGTAAGGCTGAGATTCGCATTGTTTATCTGGTAGTATTTACGACAAATTTGGGCTACTATAGTGTTTATATGATTTATAATATGAATATAATGAAAGTACAAGTAAAATAATCCGATCAGAATATAATATAATATAAACTCGTAAAAATGATATACCATTGTACTTTTTTATTTCAATCAGGAATGAAAGTATGAAACAACGATAATATATTTGTATATTTTCGTTTCTAATCTTTCTTGAATAATCTACAAGACATTTCACGGAACGAGTTTTCCATTTTCAATTCTGGAGACTGCGAACACAAGGTCATAAAAAAATACCCGTCGAATATCTGTTTTCGTGCTCTACTTCTGTGCGACATTTTATTACGATCGAAACGTAATAGTTGGGTAATACCCCTTGCGAGTTACGTCGACGAGTTCGGTTTCGGATCAACGTGGCAGTTTCGTAAAGAAAATAATTTTGTTGCTTCCTTCGAATAGCTGAGACTATCGATTGTAAACACGCTTGAATTTACGCAATAGTAAAACGGAACAGAAATGCATCCAACACGAATAATAACGTTTCACTTTCAGATGGAGAAACTTACATGAAATAATCCGTTGATATTGCACTGTTCCCTGGCCTAGATTATTTCATTCGAATTCAGACTTGTTATTAATCCCACAGTAATCTGTGTTCTATTGTGCGCTCTGCGATACTACCAGCTTCATATTGAACAGCACAAAACTGTTCGCCGTTCAGTTTACTGGAATGAAGCGGCGATTATGCGAGCAAGCAGGATATAGGAACAAATGGGATTAAACGAAGAACAACGATACTACGATTATCTATTTAATTAATCTACTAATTTACATCGGTACTGGCAGGAAGCAGACTAATTTAAATAAAATAAATTTTGTTAGACAGAATTGCAGCACGTAATTATTCGCTCGGGGTCGTATTTGTGGTGTCCGTTGTCCATTCTCTTTAATTTGGACACATCACGCGTATACATCACTTCCAAATTTCAATTTACTTCGTCAGGTGCATAACATTCTACTGTCGGAAAATTTTAAACTGCATTTTTCATGTGTTACGTAATAACCTCTGAGTATGATAAGGTCGCATGATTTTATGAATTGTTCTCTTACAATTATATACAAAGTGAACAAAGTGTTAAACCATCAAATTGAAGCGAAGGAATAAAAATTGCATCTACGTTTGCACACGACGATTGATTAATTTCATAATGTATATTAATTTTCATTATAATTTTACATACGTATATAAATTTAATATTTTTAAATAATTGAGTCGTCTATTTTGAAAGTGATCTAAATGCACCTGTAATGAAATTCAGATATGTAAGTGTTTTGCTTAAGTATATATAAGAGATTTACATTTACAATTCCTATTAAAATGATAGTAATTATTAAGTGAATAATATATACGTTACTGCAGTCAATAACAAAAAGTGACAAACGGACTTAGGTCATTTTCAAAATAAACGGCCCAATTATAAAAGCGACATTTTCAATAAAATTATATAAAAAACATGTCCTTGTTATATGTAGTAGTAATATTAATTAATAAAATTTACCTTGTTACATAACGATTCTATATAGTCGCTCAATAAAATATTCACATACCTGTTAAAACAGAATAATTTTTGAAAAACTCGACCAAGTGACCTGAATATTTTTGGACGCTTGAGGACTTAGTTTACTAGACAATGTTCGAACAAATCTGTATAAAAATTACAATTGGGTGCAATTACAAAGAAAATAAAAAGATAAATCTAAAAAGCGCATTAACATTAGTACCTCACGGGTGATGCGAAAATCTATTCAGACGAGCGTCACCGTAATGCGCCACGAATAGTTGGAGCTGCGCCTGAGGTGCCGTGAGCCGATTGAAGCAACGCGGGAAGCGAAACACTGCGGCGGTAGTCAGTAGAAGCAGCCGCGTGCAGCATCATGTTGCGTTCCGAATCGTTCCGGGTCCACAGTTAGCTGTGTTTGACGAGTATACTTGTCATGGAGACGTGGCAGTATTCTGTGTCATCACGAGTATACTCGTGAGTATATGCGTAAAAAGTATATATTTAAATTGCAATTTTAGTGAAAACAAAAACATATTCTCAAATTTCAAAAATAAACAAATAAAAAATATGAATAATTTCAGATAAACTCATGCATCTCCGTATGCATTGGCTGCATCGGCAAACATTTTCCTGATTATATACCAAGCATTTTATCAATAAACAATCCTACACGAAGGTGTTTACATTGTTATAAAAATAAGATTGGAAAAGAATCA
>CM052164.1:6955934-7051173 GCA_028455555.1 Augochlorella aurata | reverse complement strand
TTATCACAGTTTAGAACTGTTCATTTCAACAATTCTATCGCTGTTAAAGTAGTGCGTCAGTTTAAATATTTATAAAAAATAAGTTTACAATCTTAAATGTATTTTTTATCCTTTAGAAGACGATGAAGTAATAAAAATCGTAGATATTTTCTTTCCAAAATCATTTTTAATGGTTAAGTAGTTAAGTAAAAAGTTGCAGTTTTTATACACTTTGTATACAAAATAAAAGTTGCAGGGATGCGAAATGAATTTTAGTTTCGCACTAAGAATTAATCCTTTTATAGTTCTTTACCCTTTTGCAAATTAAGATCACTTACTTGTAATTATTTGTAACGAAATTCATATTTCAAAATAGTTAAACATTATGATAATATTAAATATTATCGCAATCGAACGAAATGAAATAAAATATATAATTTTCATTATATTATATTTTCATCTTATTGAAGGAATAGTGAATAGGGTTAATTTGGTATAAATAATTATTAAAATTCTGTATATTTCTCTATTATGTTTATTAATAGAATAATTAGTGAAAAATTGATGAATTGATAACTATGAATGATCCTAAGAATACTTATTGTCAGTTATATTTTTGTCAAGAAAGGTCCGTCGTTCGAATGTTAATTAAATACTAAAACTGTATCCATTAGAAACTGCCAAATGCGTACGCAAGAAAATTGTTATGTAGTCTCGTTCAAAAGTTTAAAAGATAATAGGAGACCATTGGTTTCGTTATTCTCGTGACGATAAAAAGGTTCACTTTCGATCAATCGCGGAACGGAGTCGCACGACCGAGAAACTTCGGGAAGGCCAATCGAAATGGAGGGGAAAATTGAAGACAGTCGAAATGTAACTCTCGATATTGGAAAAGGTATAGGCGCACGACAGAATGCGCCCCGTCTGGTAAACAAGGTTGCCCATTCCACCCTCGCTCCGAAAACAACCGGGAAAGTCCTCATTCGCGAATAACAGCCAAAGACGATTCTACCGTATCATTAACAACTATTTTCACTCGAAGAATTTGTTCAAATCACTTATTAGTAACATATTAATTCGCGAAATAGTAAGTACGAAGTCGAATCAAATATAAAATCGTAATATTTAACAGATTAAATGCCAAAAGTCAACCTCAAAAGTTTCCACAAAATCTGAATAATTTGATGAATGAAACTAAAACTAGACAGTGAAAATTTATCGTAATGGATGCTATTTTACCATTGCTCTGAACAGCTTAATAAAATGCAATTGATTTAAATATATTATAACAAAAATCAATTTTGAATATTAGTAAAGAATTAGTTATATATTGGTCAATTTGAATCCACGGATATAAATATTGTTATTTCACTGTCTAGTTTTTGATAGTTTATTTAAGTTTTCAGATTTTTCATTTACCACAATTAGCTGCAATCACGTTATGTCCTTTGAGAGGGAACATCCAAGTGTAAAGATTGATGTCATTAGTGATTGCGGATTTTTATGCAAAATGAAAATTAACTTCTTAATTAATTAATTTCTTTTTAAATAATTTTAATGCGTTGCAAGTAATACAAGAATGTTCTTAAGTCATTTTTTACAGAAATGCTAAAAAATTGCAATACAGTAATCGATGTTTGTAAATATTTCAACAATGTTTATTTGCTATTCCACGTATTGAATATCACGCATTTAGTACGTTAATTTTGATTACACAACATGAATTGATCAATGCGATAACGATTATATATTTAAATTTACTAATGAGTGCGTACCTCTGTATTGGAAATCATATGGACCAAAATACAAGAATTACAACGATTTAAATCGACACGAAATATTTGTAAACGGTGAGTAACTAACATGAAAATTAATTCATCATAATGCGCCAAATACGTTGCATAAATTTTCTTATAAAATAACTTGCATAACAAAATAAATACAGCAGGTATCCCAAAGCTTACTGGCAGGCTAAAGAGACTTTTACAATCTCCTTTTACAATCCTTTTACAATCTCCTTTTCAGCAGAAAACGATTTAATTCGAAAGAATTTTTTAGCCGATAATGTTGGTATTGATCATTTCTTGGTTACCGATCAAAACGACGTTCGAATAATTCATCGAAAGGCTAAAAGATCACAGGCATTTTTTCAACTTTTATTATTTGCTCGGATAAAAAAAGTGAAAAAAAACGAAAGATTTTTACATTTTTTTAATTCAGAATTAGAAAGAAAGTAGTTTTTTTTTAACATTTACAAAAGGTCATCTAGGCCAGTTTTAAAAGGTGTGCGATCATTTTTGTTCCTTACTGTATGGTAGGTGTACACATGTGTAATATCAATATTCGAGATTGGGGAGTAAAAAGTGAAAGTTATTAACTTGAGAAGTTGACACCGTAACGTTGAAAGTGAAAAGAATTTGATCGAGTGTACTACAGTATAAAGCTTCTTTTGGCTTTACGTTCACACATGTCAACGTTCTACTTATTGTTAGTAGAAGTTCTGTTGTTCAGAGAAAATGCTTCCTAGCAACAGATGGTTGGACAACAAACGATGCCCGATCATTATGATTTACAGCTCGAATCTTCATGGGCGATGTATAAACGTGCTGAAAAATTGCTATAATTTAAGCAATAAATGTTTAATCGTTTGGACATGTTTTCTATCTTCTCAACGCTTATTTATAGCAATGAAACATGATACTAGAAAAATATAAAATTTTAGGAAGTTTTTATGAATATTACAAGAAATAAAAAAAATTTGATTTCAATAGAAAAATAAATTTTATAGACGTATTTTATAATAATTTTACTTGCAGCAAACGCTTACTAAATAATAAAAAGTTCTGGAAAATTTTCGTTTAAATAATTATTGAGGTGCAATTATTTACTAAAATTTAATTTCTCATGGAAAATAAGTTTTATAGACATAGTTTAGAATATCATCTTTACTGGCAACATACGTTTATTAAATAATAGAAAATTCAAGAAAATTTCTGTTTAAACAATTATTGGAGTGTAATTATATATTAAAATTTTATTTTCGATGGAATACTAGTTTCATAGAAGTAGTTTACAATATTATCTTTACTATCAACAAACTATTATTAAATAACATAAAATTCTAGAAAATTGGTGGCGTTTTATTTGTTTGAAAATATTTCTCCAGGGAAAAAATATTTGTCTGCCCATTATTTGCGTCAAAAAAGATTTGTATAGGGTATTGTACCTATGGAATATGTCATTTAATCAGATCACAAGATGATTTATTTCAAACAAACTATAGCACAAAATCCCTGCAAACGAAATATCTGATATAACCACATCACAAAGTGATTTATACCAAGCACATCGTAAAACGAAGCTGAGATAATAACATGATTTATTTTAAGCAGCATGAGCTGAATCTGGATCAGGTTATAAGATGATTTATTTGGAACACGCTATAGAACGAAATCAATACGTATAAGCAGAATATTATACTGCGTGTAATCGACCCGCGAGGTATTTATCTCAAGCATGGAACAGAAAAGGTTCAGAATTTCAATATCCATCGTCAAACGAAAATATTTCGCGATTTGTTGGAATTCCTTTTCGCAGAAAATGGTGAAAATTAGTTGCGACCGCAGCGCAAGAGAAATAATCTAATTTCAACCGGCTTTCCGACTGTATCTAATCTGTAACTCATAGCTAATTGTTGCTAGGTCCAAGATGCACGTCTAGATTGCACTTAATTTGTAATTCACAGTTGAAGTAGTACCACGAGTAACGCACCAAGTATGTTCTTATCAAAACACGTGGCGGTTTAATTTAAGACTTGCACTACTAGTAAAAATACAGCGCACGTGCTTTCGTTAGATTCCCAGAGGTAGATTCGATATTATTCGCATTTCACGAATGATATATAAACACGATTTTTTAATAACATAATATTTACTTGTTAAACTTCAATTTTCCTGTAGATTTATGCATTAATCTAGAAAACGTGTGCAATAAGGTCAGCGAAATGGTAGCACATTTTCCAAAATTAAATATTTAATTAACAAAAATAAAGTTTGAAAATATTTACTAATCCTTTTTACTATTTAACACAGTGCGTCATCGTCTATTTTTAATTACTTTGATGACTCATTTTTTGGAACGAGAGAAATATACTACTATTTGCACTAGTCTTGAACATACTTTTACTTGAATAATATTTTGATCAGTGAACAAGTGAAATATTTTGAGATAAAAATCCATTTTCAACAATTTTGAAAATGGTAATAGTAGTAATCAAAAGTGCCTGAACTGTTCCAAATGTTCGCTTTCTCATTAGTAATTATAATTCTGCCCCACTTCCTTTATCGCGCTTGTTATTATACTTTGCAAATAGATGAGTTATGGATAATATTCTGGCATGTTTGGAACGTACGACAAACAATTCTAATATTAGTTTCGCCGTTAGTTTTACAAGTAACTTCTGGTAAAGTTTGATGCAGCACATACAAAGTGACATTCATAAACAGAAATCGCGACGATCGTAAATCTCTTATCAGAATTGCTTGAATTTTCCTTTTGTTCTTTCCACGCCCTATTATTATAACGAATAATTACCATTTGCACAACACTACGTCTGCACAACTCGAAACGAAGAGCACGAAGAGATCTGAATAAAAGCCAAGTGTGAACTTTCACGAGTTCCACATGTTTTCTTAATCGACAGACAAATCTACGATAAACGTTAACTTTTGCAATGGAACATGTTACTAAAAGGTAACGTTTATACACTAATTATCGCACTTGAAAAATTCTGTACGTATCACTGAGACACCAATGACAACTCGAAATGAAAAACGCTAAGAATTCGGAATAAAAATCCAAGCATGAACATTCACATGTTCCACACGTTTCCTTGATTAGCATCCAAATCTAGAATAAACGTAAAATTTTACAATTAACCACGTCACTAAAAGATAACATTTATATATCATTCATTACAATAAAAAATCCTATATCACCGAGGACCTAATGACAGCACACGTTAGCTATCTTTTTCCCGGGTGTGTAGTCCGAAAACAGCTCCCCCCTATCATATCGTAATTATTATTTAACCAATTTTCACTAGACAACCAACGATTATCGTTCACGTAACAAACCGGAACCCTTCAACGGCTATGTGCACAATCCGCGTAATTATTCGCGATAGATTGTTGGCACCATAGCGTACCAATACCGGCGTCTAAAAGAAACGAATAACATCCCACTTACAGGTCGGTGACACGCAGCAGCCCCTAGCAGCGTCGACTCAAAGTCTCGCCGATTCGTATCCAATCTCCGTAGTCGAAATAATTCGCAGTCCGGAGCACTCGGTTGCCCGACTCACTTCCGGAAACGTGACAATCACCGGTGCTTGCTGTCGCCACTGATCCGAATAAACAAGTCGCGGGAGCGACACGCACATGCACACCGATCGAAGGGACACGTTCCTCGAGATGCGTGCGCGACGACGTCCACTGACCGACTAAACGCGAACCGTCACGTTCACGGTTCCTGTTCCCTCCTTCCTGTGTACACACACCGTGTCACTGATCTCCTGATAACCGTCACGGTCAATCGAACACCCGAAATTTTCCGGAACCTGAAACTGCGCCGTCTCCTCACCGTGCAACCATTTACGTTACAACTAAATTGTACACCCAATCATGTCACCCAGGGTCACGTGGTAGAACTGCGGAGTAATCTAACAAAGGGATTCAAGGTGGAATTCCATACCATAGGCAGTCTGTTAGCGTTTCTTGGAGCCCAGGTGTTGGCATCGCTAGCTGTCGAATTACAGTTCAAGGAGCTGCCGCCTTGCGTCGAGATTCGAGCCGGTGCTCGATGATAATCTCGTTACCAACGGAACATCCGGGCAGCTACGCGGACCTTCGGCAACATCGTGCCTCGACGTGCGCTGCTCTGAAATTCAATCGCGAATCTTCGAGAAATTTGCAACTTCGGATTGCTACTCTGAAATTTAAAACCGACGGCGGACCGTCTCGGAGCACTGGGAGTGAATCTTGAGTCAGTCGGACAGCTGAAGCGTATCACGGAATCCACCGCGGAGAGGTGACCAGATCAGCCCCGAGATTCCCGTCAGCATGCGAGTCGCTCGGACCGGGTGCACGGAAGTGGTCAAGAATCGTTCATCAGCCATGTGGACGCGGCGTGAACGGGAATAGATCCGCAGAGAGAATCCCGCTGTGTGGAGAGCGCTGATCAGACTCTAGGCAAGTCTCGATGGGTATCTGGCCGGTCAGGAAATTTCGCGGTCGATCGACTAGTCCTGTTCCTATCCCGGTGCATTGATACAATAGGAATTGGAGGTCAGACGATGACGTAGCGCGTGACGCGCGGGTAGCACGTGACACTGTGACCGTTCCGTGTGTGACGCCTCGTGACGACGGGAGAAGAGAGAGCCACGTTACACCTGGTGCCAGGGTCACCCGGTGTGACGTTCTGGCCTGGTCTGTGTACCAGGGTGCTACTGGGAATCGCCGTATGCTTGTTTTTGCAGGGCAGCTAGAAGAGACCGTGGAAGGGGCCGTCGCCGAGAGCGAGAGAGCGAAATGGTTCGGCGCAGGCCGAACGGAGACGGACCGGGACATGTGGATCGGACCGAGATCGTGGATCGGGTGGAACAGGGATGAACGGCATGCTTGGTGGAAGAGATGGAAAGCGTTAAGCGAAGAGGGGGCAGAGGAAGACAAAGCGTGGAGGGGAGACGCATCGTGTGGAGGGACGGAGGAGGAGGATAGATTGTCGCGATAGCGGAGGATGCAAGGTGTAGGGGTGGCTGCGGAGAGGGTGGAAAGAGAAACGAAAGGGGTATAGGAGTAGGAAACACGGGAAAGAATGAACTAACAGTAGAATACGACACGGCGGAGAGTAAGGATAGCGAAGAAAGATGTCGGAGGGGTAGATTCGTGGGAGGGAGACGGAACGTTCGCCCCCTCTTCCCCCACCAGAGGATCACGACTAGTTCCGATGTCGGTCCTGCCGCTGCGACGGCGCAACTGCCGCAAGGATCTCCGTCCTTCTTCAGAGACAAGGCTTTCCCTCCCTCTTCATGGAGGTACCCCGCCACCCGTCGCTCTCGTGCACCCTCGCGCTTCCGAACACCGTCAACCAGCCTCCCGCCCCTCTATCCACGACCACGGATCGATCCGACGTCCGTCCGTGCGTCTGTCCGTCTGTAAACTCACCGCCGCGGGTTATGCTCGCGTGTACACACCAGGAATCCTGTGTGCCACGCACTAGACACTGACGCCGGAGGAATGTACATTGTCGGCGAAGGAGAGGCGCCGCGCTGCTCGCTCACACGCTTGCACGCTCGTGCGCTCGCACGCTGCGACCAACCCCGCCTCGCGAACGCGTCGCCGCGGCGCGGCGCGGCACCCCGCGGCGCGAGGGACGCAAACGGACACGCGTAGCTGATTCACAAAGAGTCGCGCACTGTGTTATCACGGTGTTGCACGCAGGTAAGTCGGCAGGTGGATCTCGTCTGGTACCGGAGACGAGACTGCTCGCGCGATTACTGCGGAACAGCGCGAAGGTAATGAGATTCTGGCGAGGGTTACCGGGGGGCGCGTTGCTAACTATCACGCGAGAATCGCGACATTTCTGTTTTTTTTTTACACATTCGGGAATGTTTATTGTTTGTCACTGCGTCGCGCTGTTTCGTGGCCTGTACGGTAAGTCCGGTCACTTTCGTTCATGAATATTTAATTCTCGAACATCTGACGTGTGCTCCACGTGGTGTCTTTTATTTTTTAGAAGCATTTGCTGATATGTGTTCTGTTGTACACGCAAAGATTTAATCTTCGCAGATTTATACGATAAAAGCGGTGCATGTATGTAAATCATCTTAGATCGATTCGTTCACATGTGCAACGTATTTGGATAATAACGAAAGAGGGTTAAACTACAAACATCCGAAGTTTGAGTAGTCAAGGTTCTACTTTTTCTACTGTATACAGGTAATCCTCCTAGAACATGATAGATAGTACAGCCAATACAAAACTTATTTAAGTTTCGAAAACTTATTAAAAACAAATATTTGTTTTAATTCTACAGGGGCAACTTAATTCTTATTAAAAATATAAATGTACGTATTTGCAATGACTCCAGATATCAAAACGTAACGTGAAATTATTGCATGTCGGCATCCCAAGATTTAGAGACGAATGCAATAACATGCATTGCTACACGATGCAATAATGCAGATCAACATCGACGACCTTGAAAATTCTGGAAAAGAACAGCCGTGACAAGAACTACTTTCTGTACCTAATTCGTCCCTTGATTCCAGCTGAATTCCATATAAAACAGTTTTTGTTGCAGCATCACTATTGGAGATGTTCAGGTGACAGTGTTCAAGTGAACCGCCCTGTATATTCATATGTTTCATCGTAATTTTCACATGCACGCATAATTGTGCGATGCAGTAGCCGAGTACGTTGCGTACATCGCAGTAATTCATGCACGACTGTACGAGTCTTGTAGCTGTAATTACAGTCACGTGTAAGTAGTTAAGCCTTGAAGTTACGGACACCGCGCTACGTTTCGCTGTCGGGTACACGCCGGCAAGACAAAGGACATGTAACAAGCAAAAACGGCGATGTAGTTACTAACTTAAGATTTATCGTAACAGAGAACTCTATGGGAACTCGATTAAAAAACTTTTACCTAAGTTCACTACGGTGTCTAAACCCTGTTGAACGTTCGCTGTCGCGTAGAAGGTAGACGCTCTCGAAGAACTCTGAATGAATGAAAACACACCGGTGTTATCCTTTCGCGAAAGAAATTCGAGACGGAAAGGAGAAGGAAACTTTCGCATCCTTATTGAAAATAGGTACTCGACTTTTACAGTTAAACAAATGTTCGGAACGATCGAGATTTTAAATCAATCAAGTTTCCCGGTAATTGAACAAATTGTGTACCTTACAATTATTATACCTAATTATTCATGATTCATGAATACATTTTTGTTATAGGCGGAGTCGTTCCGGAGATTTGAAGGTCAACTTTTTTTTCTTAAATGGAATATTATATTTTTTATATAAATTCGATATTCTTCCATAGTATGATATAAAAATACAGTATCCGATTTAAGAAAAGAAAATTGACCTTCAAATCTCCGGAATGGCTCCAACTATAAAAAAAATAAATTCATTACACATCATGCTAAACCACGCAACTTTTGTATCGAAAAATTTGTTGTCCAATGCGTATTTTGGAAGTTGCAGAAAGTGCACAAGTTGCGAGGACCACCCTGTATAGACTGCGGATCTTTGTGCTAAATTAAAATATATCGCATTTGTTAAAAGGAATACGAACCACTTACGGATTTTATTCTCTCTTTGATAATTCAGTAGCTTTAATGTAATACTCCAATACTCTTCAATTCTTTTAATTACTCTAGCATTTATGGATATTACAGAGAACATAATATGGATATTCTAATATGTGCGATACGACTGAGATTAATTAATCCATGAGTTCAGAAAACTGATAGTGTTTCCACAAGTGAAATAAGTCAACCATATGGCAATCGTACTTTCTGTTCCTAACGAGCTACGATGTTAGCGACGATATATTTCTTCCTATACTACTAATTTTGTATGTAGGAAAGAGAGATGCAATTTTTGTTTAAATCTTTTATAATATTTTTCAGCGTTTCTGAGATATTTCGTTAAAATTAAAATGTTGACCTCGTTTCAGCGGTTGATTTCCACCTTTAAAATCGAGAAATATCAATAAAGAGGCAAACTTATATTATAGAGCGTTTACTTTATTTGCACCTAGAGTTTCATAATTTTCCAATTTTTCAAATTCTATCATACAAAATATAATACAGGAGGCATTCGTCAATTTTTATATAGCTATCGAAGAAATAGTTCTTACAAAAGCATTTGACATGCACTTTTTCATCAGCTGTCAGCCCGTTTACGGGGGTAGGTACAGCCTCTAAAGTTAGGGGTGGGAAATACGTTCGGTCGCATAACTTGAAAACTGCGGAAGCCACAAACAAATTATGCATAGGTAGAAAATCGTGGCACAAGCGGCCAGAGGATGATTCTACATGTAGAAATAAGTCGAAAAAAATATTTCCTGCAAAACATAGTCTGTAAAGACCTAACCTAAATACAAAAAATCCCTACTCACCATGGTGTTACAAAATTCCAGAGTTCGTGACTCCATAATACCGTAGATAAAAAGTTTTCCTGCATTTCTTCCATCCGCCTGTGGACACAGAAAATAAGTTTCTAGTTCCAAGATAATTATTATGCAACAATACCAGCAAAATCGTTCCGCAATTCAAAAAACTGTGGAAATGAGCGGTATTATCCACGGCCTATAGTCACGCGCACGGCTTTAAATCTCGGACGAGTTTGGAGCAGCGAACTCCAGTCTCCTACAGCTCATGTTTTACGTGTGCCACTTTAACTTCCTTACATGCCGACGAAATTTGAATCGCGGCTGCGTAACTGCAGCCTCACGCTGCGATACGTGCACCGATCCCGCGGTTTCCTGTGCACCGAGTTCGAATTCTGGTGCGAGCTCAAAATCTTAGCCTTGTACGAGCTGTGCATACGCTACTTCCCAGCTACAGTGTGGAAGAGAAAGATAGCTAAGATACTTTAAAATTGACGCAATTTTTATTTATTTCATCTAATTTAATTTATTTTATTTTACTTTATTTTATTTTATTTATTTAATTAATTTAATTAATTTATTTAATTCATTCTATTTAATTAATTTTATTTAATTCATTCTATTTAATTAATTTTATTCAATTCAATTCAATTCAATTTATTTTATTTAATCTATTTTGTTTAATTTATTTTACTCAATTTAATTTATTTTATTTAATTTGTTCAATCTGCAGGATAAAACATTTATCTTTTAAAAGTTACGACATCATATACCGTTCTCTCGGATAATGACGATCCAGTGGTGAAAAAGACATCGACAAGTCCGCGAACCTTTTAAAAATAGTGGCGACCCAGTGGCGAAAGACATTGGCAAATCCATTATTTTCCTTATCCGGTGGCGACCAAGAGGTGAAAGAGACACCGGTGGCAAGTCCATTCTTTTCCTTATCTAGTGGCGAGCTAGTGATGAATGAGATATTGGCAAGTCCACGACAAACAAAATCTCAAACACACTGAATCCTCGGTCACGAACAACTCTACTCGCCCTCGGTTCGTAACGACGGTCTTAATCGATCGAACCAACAAAATATTTCCATAGCTAATACGCATCATGTGTCAATATACATATACTGTACAGTACATTTAATGTTAAAATCAAAATAATTCGGACAAAAATGAAGTTTTCAAGCTGATACTTTTACTATGATTTGTGTGCGTAATATTGAAGAAAATTGTGTATGGATTTTGCAATCTGATAATTTTTTTCAAAAAATTTTGTTGTTCCTCAAACGTTATAAAAGGAGAAAAATACTATAGAATACTAGGAAACTATACTATATTATACTAGCAAAATATCTTTAAGTTTAATGTAATTGAGATATCGCACGTTACTTCACTACTGCTACTTATTATTACTATTATTATTATTACTATTATTATTATTATTATTATCATCATTATTAATATTATTACTGCTACTATTATTATTATCATTATTATTATTACTATTATTGTTACGATAATCACTCATCATTATTATTATTGCTAACGTTATGTTGCATAGCAACATCAAACCATTATCTTCTCATCAAAGATTCCAAAATTTTTTATAAATCCAGGATTTTACACTAAACATTTACAGAATTACTCACTTTAATATTCGGACACTACAATACTTTTAATTTTAATGGCTCATATTTCCTGGATTTATTAACACTTTTATTATTATTTATATTAATATTATTTATTATTTATTTATTACCGATAACAGAAACATAAAGAGTCCTTATGTGGTCACAATACAAAAATATTCGGACACTACATTAGTTTACCATTTTCTGCAAATATTTTAATGAAGGTTGAACGGGATTTTAATATTTTTATGAATAACCTATGTATTGAATTAACTGTCTTCAATGTTTAGGCATATTTGAAATATTCGCAATTAATATTATTTCATTTTTCTTTGAATCGAATTTTCGGTTCGCTTTTTTCGCTCTAACTCGTCCCACAAATTTTCAATCGGATTCGATTCCAATGATTCAGATGGTGATTGCGACACGTACCGACAATTTTATAATAAATATTTCTGCAAAATTAATTTCGATGAAATTTTCGACATGCGTATAAGTTTAACGAGTGGGTAGATATGGCCTTTTTTATAGGATGAATGTGAGCTGCAAAATGATGGAGTGCATAATCTATAAAATTACGCCGCGGCTCTCTGTTAATTATCTTATCAAAGCAATAACATTATTCATTCAACCATGTCGATCTATTGTGACAAAATATCGAGTTCTTGCCTGGAAGATGTGATATAGTCAACGTCAAGCTGACGCACTATAAACCCAACAGTATCCGAAGGGCGAAAGAGAAATTAGTTCAACGGTTCTTGCGGACCAGTGTACCCGCGCACTGGTAAACCTGAAGCCCGAAGGAAATTCCGTGCCGTTCTCAAACTTCCGTCCACCACTGAACTGGGAAGACACCCTTCTGTCCCCACTCCGCGATGAAACGTGCCAAGGGCTATGGGGAGGGGGGCGATCGCGGTGTCTTCGGGTTAACTTGGCCGTCACTTAGTCAATTACTTATTCGTCAGTTGTCAGCCCGCGACTTGGAAGGGCTGAGTGTTCCAACAATTAAGTCAGTCAGTGTTTGAAGCAATTTAGTTAGCTGTGGGAACACTCAGGCTTCACTTAATTTGATGGGGTAACCGGATTCCATCAATCTTTAGTCAACCGAGTAATCGGTTTAGCACAAAATTGCATTAGAATTTTAAGACCACTTCGTTGAACCATTCGAGTTGTTTGTTTCTCAGTCTTGACTTGTTACAACCAGAGTTGGGCAATGCTTTATTCAAAAATATTATGCTGTTCATTCGTTGGTCGTTTGATATATTCTTCGTTAAATCTTATATTGCACTTTTACAAAAGTCATAACTATCAAAAAAATGTTAGTGGATTACGTTCATAACTCATTCATTTTCGTCGAGGTACAGACATACCTAGATAGCACAAGGACGTTTTAAAGATGTCTTAAAGACGTCTAGTGTACGGCACACGGGATGTCATTAAGACGTCCTGAAACGTCCTGTGTTACAAATCAGGACGACTTTTAGACGTCTTTAAGATGTTCTTTAGACGTTTAAAAGACATCTTATGGACGTTTTATGGACGCCTTTAAGACGATTTTTAGGCCGCTCGTAGGCCGTTTGTAGGTCGTTTACGGACCTCTTTTAGGAGATGTGGGAAATAACAATAATAAAAACAAAAAAACTTGCAGCTCGTTTTTATAGTAACCGATTATCAACAACTATAAAGAGGAATTGCGAGGCTGTAATAATTGTATCCCCACTTCCCAAGTTGTCCATTTTTGTTTACAAGCTGAGGGGCAATACAACGGGCGAACTTCTGGAAATGCTGTCTTTAAAGTTATATTTAAAAGCATTTGTCTGACTTAGTTGAAAAACATTGACAAGAATGTTTGATATCCCAAATTAGACGTTCTTTTAATGTCTGAAATAAGATGTCTTAAAGACGTTCATTTTAGGACGTAAGACGTCAGACCTAAAATGGACGTAAAATGGACGTCTTTAAGACGCTCAGAGTTTATTGGATAGTGGTAAGACTGCTCTGGTTCGATAATATCATTCGGGCGGCCAAATACTGCTTTTTGAATGATTATTTTATCTGTTTTAGATTAAATATAATTCAGCGATATGTAGCAATGAATATTTTGAAGACGCAAAAACGGTTTCAATAAAATATTTTTAAACTCGGTTTCGGTTCTGGTATTCGAATTGAAACGGATGGTAAAAATATAACGGCAAAAATAGACTTTATATTCAGTATTGAAACGGACAAAAAAGGTTCTTCTTCTATGACAGCGCAACTTCGATATCATTAAAATTATGCTACAAACATTTTTTGTGCCATTGAAGATAAAGGAGTCACCTAGGTTGCCTTCTTTCGCTGAGACACCCTGTAGTCACAGTAATAGAATATTGCACTTGATAGGGAACAAAAAATATTACACTTGATAGGGTGCCCGCGAATTAAAAAATTGGAATAAAAAGGGAAAAGCCCACAGAAAATGGACGTATTTGTTTCAAACTTTTCGGCAGTTGGACCGAGGGTCAAATTACCAAGAGAAAATTATTTGTAAGTTATAAATAATATAATAAATTTATTTAAAAATATTTTTTAAATACAAAAAAAAATACAAAAGATTACTAGAATGCTTTATATTTTTTATAGTTTCGGAGGTATAAATTGAAATGTGAAGACAATTCTCGTAAAAATCATAATATATATGTATAATATAACGATTAAATATGTAAATGATAATGATTTTGTAAAATCTGATAATTATGAAATTTAAAAAGGAAGAAAGAAATAAGAAATAAAACTGTTATTTATCAAAAATATTAAAAAAACATTTTCCCGAGTATTGTCAACGACGATATATTGTCGTTCGACACTAAAAGGGTTAAACTCTCCTAATTGCATACGGACTACAACAAATTCCAAAAAAATTCCTGAAATCAAGATACAAAAACTTAAGAGCATGTAATTCGTCATTGCATACGTTGCTAGAACTATCGTCCACTCCACTGTCATTAATCTCTCTGAAGCAACCAAGTACAGTTTTCCAAGCACAATCAAAAGCATAGTGGTCGGTTTAAAAGAGTAACTAACCGTTCCCAGGTTAGATCATTATGCAGGCTTTGATCATTATCGTAGCTTCTAATCACGACTTTCATGGTCCTTCGACCAAATTAGCTCGATCAGCCTGATCGCTTGTATTGTGGCTCACTTGAGCAGATTCTACGATGATCGTCTTCCATCTAGGGAAGATCGATGTTCGTTTTACCAGCTGAATAAATCTGTCCGAAGCTCCTCGCGGAGATACATAGCAGTAGGAGCAAGAGAGCAGGCTGCTTCGCGGTCAATGCATCCGATGAAGCAGATTCCGCTTCCATTTATCAGATTGCTGCGACTACTGGACGAGCTAATGGTTCACGTACGATTTTACGGCCGTATGCGTGCATGCACAATTACCATCTCCGAACGAGCACAGAGAAATCGCGAGCGCTTCGATCCCCATAGAACGCGCATAGGCGAGCGCGTATACACCTAAACACACGGACGCGCCGTAAACTCGCAACCCATCGAGCACTTCTGATCTAAGCTGGTGTGTACAGAGCGCTTCAAGACTCATACGTTCATCGATCCGCAATTAGTGTTCGCCGGTGTAATTAGTTCGACGCTTTGGAGAATTGATAACGTTTACGATATTTCGCTGACAGCTTTGCCGTTTGTCTATCCCGGCATACGGCTCTGATACCTCTGGGAGATTGGTTACAGTAACAATACTAATTTATAATCGATTTACAGACCTTTGTTTCATTGCGGTTGAGGTCCGCTGCGCTTTAAAATAACTGCATTGGGTTTAATGACGATGATCGCTCGTGGAAACTTGTGTTTAACCGCGACATACGCTTTATTGCTCATTGCGTTTCTCGTAGCATTTTAGATCTATCGAATTGTAAGAATCGGGGTCACAAATAAACAGTTGTTCAATGAATCAACAGATCCAGGTAATGAATGTTTCCCGTATATCGTATCCTTTCCGTATTCAAATTTATACCGTAGGGTAGTTATCCCAATTGCCGTGGCTTTAAGCCAATTTTTGCTTTGCCAAAGCTCTCATTAAATACTAGAAATTTCATTTAATGCGCTAAAACCACATTTCGATTTTTCAGATATTTCTGATTTTAAACACATTTTTTTCATGATAAAAATTAGCAGCGAATCAGAGCAAAGGACCTTCGCTAACGAATCAAACTGCGGTCTGGAGATGTGTAGTAGTAGGATCCATTACTGTATTTGAACGTAATTTCACCTAGAAAGACTAGATCAACATAAAAATACAAAATGAACACTTAAAATTATAGTTGAATGATATACTATGAATGACTATGATACTATGAATGAAAATGAGGTTAGGTTCGATTACGCGGTCCAACATGTTCTGAGATTTAACCCTATTACCGGATTTATACTGAAAATATAAAAATATGCATGATTAGTGTTTTTTTATAAAATTATATTTTTATGAATAACATTAATAATCAATTTATACGAAAATCTTCAGCAAGCGCTTCTTAGGATTTTTGGCAAAACATAACTGAAAAATTTGTATTACATTTTAACATATGGGGAATGTAATACCCCTCCATCAATCTTACATGTTCATAGGTAAACATAATAAAAAAGATAGATCATGAATTTATATATAACATTTTCCTCTTTTTATACGTTTTTAATCCTAGTTTTGTCATACACACATGAATGTGCTGCAGATACTGTCTTGTCAAAACTGATCGATTTTATTGTCCTGATAACGGGGTAGAACAAAATATTTCGTCATACTAGGAAGACAGCTCCAGTGAACATAATCAAATCTTTTGTCATTAAAACTTTCGACTCATTAAAACCTAGCGTGACCATATGGTAACGCTACGAATTTGCAGTTTAGTTCCAAACACCACTGTAACATTTTCTACGTATAGTAGACTAAGGGAGTCGAGATGTACTGAAGAAAATTGTATATTTAACAACCGCGAAATGATTATTTCGTTTGAATGCGTGACAAAATATTTTGCCGGGATATTTCATTTCGTCGAGTGAGAGTATGAAACGCTCGCATAAACTAAAATGAATATTTCTGGTCGAAAAGAAAAGAATGCAAGCCAAAGTGAAACTCATAATAAAGTAACAGATATTGTTTCGTACGAACTTCCCGAGCGAAACGCGCACCTCGTCTGTATCTGAGTTTCATATAAGAATCTTGATTCTTCTGATGTTCCTTGTGGGTATTCGTTGACGGTTAGATTTTTCAGCTCAGTTCTCCACTTCGAATAGAAATCGCAATACTTATCAATTTAAAGACTTTTGAATTATTTTCTAATTATATGTTCGATTTGATTGAGCGTAAAATAAATCATATAAGCGCTGTATAATGTAATAGACGTAAATTCGTAAATACGGTAGACCGTCTGCGGATAACGATGATTTGTAATGTAGTATAAAATAAATAATAACAAAAAGACGAAAACTTCCATTTATTATCTGCGGCTTTGCTTACGAGTTATTAATGAGAAACAGGGACCAATGAGAGACTCCGCTTTGCTTCGAAAGAATGAACAAGTCTCAGAGTGTGAATTTTCCGAATCTTTTTTACAACGGACAGTGACAATTTTAAGAAAACCGCAATTCATCCTTATTTCAGAATGTCTGAAGAATATCCACAAATTTTTCTGACCCGAAAGAGTAAGCAGTTTAACCGTAACAACTGTTTCAATTTTCTAGTGTGCGTGATACTTCGTGTGTACCATTGTGTGTGCGATGACTAGAGTGAAGATTAATAATAAGTAACCTCTTCGAAGTACATAAATGAAATTGTAATTTAAATAATTCTGTGTCCGAACAGAATTCAGCGAATAGTTCGCTAAGCTTTGTTATTGATAAATAACCCCGTTAAAGAACGTAAACGATTTGTTTGTTCGAGCAATGTCAGAAATGTTATTAATAAGAAACTCACCCATTTAGTTGTAAATCAACGCCATGCTTGGAGGATAGTGCATTGACCTCGTATAGTGTTGACTCTCCCTCTTTTGGGTTGGCTCGTCCCCTTTTGTATTAATCCCTCCCCTTTTGTATTTGGCCCCTCCCCTTTGGCTTTGACAAAGTCCACAGGCATTGATCAAACTACAGTTAGAAAGATATAATGCAACTTTTTCAAATAATTTTATTGTCTTTCTGTATATGGGATAATAACTAAGATATTAATCATCCCGATGCATTCGTTTCATATACTAATTATAATCAGGAATACATCGAGGTCTTTGAATTGGTTAGGCAGTTTTTCTACAAATCTTTTTAGTATCAACAATTTCGGCGTTGTGAATTGTAAAAATCATTCGTACAATTCTGTTTTTCTTGCTTTCACATAACCTTGCCAATGACACCACGTTGGTGTCACCGGACGCGAAAGTGTTAATTAAGCGTCGTGTCCACATAATCCGATTCAGTTCTAACATCGAAATATTTTTCGAAAGACGCGGCCGTCCGGGCCGGGAAAATTTCGCAGTCACGAATGCAGGAGCGAACGAGTTTGGCAGAGACGCGGTTACATGCGTTTACAAGCGTTTAGCGATGAGTGCGTAGGCTGTGCACATTAATGGCGTTAGGTACGAACTTACCGCACGTCCGTAGCCGCGAAATTGCGCGTGAACAGGCCACGTTCGAGCAGCAGATTTGATTCGACGTGTTTGCGAAATTGCCCTCTACTCGTGAGAAACTAAGTTTGGAAACGATAGTTTAATGATGGCTACGTCCGCGAGTTTGAATAACACATTGTTAGTCAGCAAGCTGTCTGTAATATCCAACCGGCGTCTATGAACTAGGAAATCTCATTGATCCTAAGTAGTTAGCGGACAGCTCTGATCCATTTCCTAATTACACCAATTTTTAACCCTTTATGCGAGACACGTGTATCCCAGCGACCCACAAAAACATTCATACACCTTTCGAAACGCAATAACTTTTTTAAAACCGAACCAAACGATCTGAATTTTCGTTTAGATGATAAAGGGTCTAGTGTACTAGGCAATAACTAAACTACTTTGTCACAATTTTTGTGCATTTAAACCGCGATTTCGAGTTACCCGTACCGATTATAAAATTCTTACTCCTAGCCCGCAGTAAAAAAGGGTTGCACGTCACTGATGAAGCCCACGGGCAGCAGACTGGTCTTGCCTCGGTCGCGCAGACAGCGAAAATGAGAGGCACAGCAATCAGCAAGTGAACGTGAAGGGGTAGGTTTAATAACAGCGCACGACATCCCCGCCTTTCTCTTTCCCTGCTACGCCAAATAATCTCCGCAAACAGCATTGCAAGTTATCCTGGTACGGGAACTATTTCTCATGGACCACAAACGACCCTGCGCCCACTGCCGGAGGATTGAACTGTCGACGCGTTCCCTTGGCAAGGTCTAGCTCGCGTTGCCTCGCGGAGGGATCAAGCCGAGACTATTAAATCCGCGGACCTTCGGTGCGATCTTAATTGCCGGTTTAATAAATTCCGCCGGCCACGGTGAAACGTAAATCCGTGCAGCAGACAGTAGTTTCGCAGTGGCGCGGCGCGGCGCGGCGGTACGTTTTCTCGGGGCACGCGGCGCAAACATAAATACGTTCCGCGGGTGCGTACGTTACCAGGCGATAAAGGAAAAAAACGCGAGCATTCAGGTGTAAAACTATCCCATGGATGCAAATGCTGCTCGTGTATCTCGGCTGCGTCCGAGAGGCGTCCGTCGTTGCTGCGTACTTTTGCGTGCGGCTACAAATTGCAGGATGCGCGCACGCGATCTCCTACGCATACATATTCATCCGAGTGTTCAAGAGTATGCACACCGCATATTTTCTACGTCTGCGGTATGCTCGTACATAATATTACCCCACGAGTACCCTCGTGTTCGCGTCTCGATAGCGCTACGGCATTGCACGGACCGATAGGGTCTGTCGATTACTGTGCCCGTTGAAGTGACGTCGGAAGTTTTCGACAAATTAAATAGTTTTCTTACCTACATTGACTATCAAAAGTATTCGGACACTGGTATAACTTTGACTTCTACGCCATACATTTGAATAAATATACACTGAAAGGAAGATATCCTTTACGGTATATTAAAGTAGAGTATATAAATGTCAAAATACAACAACTTCTTGATTTATTATAAAACGTGACCTACATAATTGAAAAAAATATAAAAGAACATCGCATTTTCACGTCACGTATTCGGACGATCTATAATATTAAGTTCAAAAGTTATAAAAATAGATTTTTTATTTTTATTACTAGTTTTATACCTCTATGGTTTAACATTATGTTTCAAGAAGTTTGAAATTTTTAAAATTGTTAGTTATTTACGATCGATGTCGCTTTAAATCTCTATTTTACACGATTTTATGATTTGTTTATAATCTACATCTTAAAACTAAATACCGAGTGTTAGAATATTTCCGATACTACAATAGTATGTGTTTTTTTATTGCAACTTGTATGACAGAATTCACTTTATGGGGATGAACAGTCATGCATAAGACACTTGTAAATATAATTTGTTATCTTAATTTGTTAATACGTCTGAAGAAATTTGTAAAATTGGATCGAATTTTTGGTTGATTTTTCTCATATTTCATCAATATGAGCTTGTAAATAGGCCAAAAATGTATTCTAATTTTACAAATTTCTTCAATTTCTATATACTGATCTAATCACTGCGACGATACTAATAACAATTATACAGGGTGGTTGGTAACTGGTGGTACAAGCGGAAAGGGGGTGATTCTACGCGAAAAAAGAAGTCGAAAATATAGAATAAAAATTTTTCGTTTGTGGCTTTGTTTTCGAGAAAATCGACTTTGAATTTTCGCTCGGTACGCGTGCACTTTATCACGTCTCGTTATAACGGATCTCACTGTAGATCGTTGTCTCGATGGATATTATGTTGAAAACACTTCCAATGTGACCGAAGTGTTTTCCTACCTATTAACTTACTATCCGACTTTTATCGCTATCCACTATCAGTACCTATTAGTCTACCATCATGTCTACATACAGCAATCGGGAATATACGGACATGATACTTTCGTTAGGTGCGTGTGGTGGTAACGCATCAGCCGCAGTTGATCATTACAGACACCGGTATCCCAATCGTCGACATCCTGACAGACGTGTTATTCAAAGAGCAGAACGAACCCTTAGCGAATATGGTTCTTTTGAAAAACTTAGACGACATGGCGGTCGTCGACGACGCGTTAGTGTAAATGTTGAAGAGCAAATACTAAAGGACGTTTTGGAACATCCTGACATAAGTGCAAGAAACCTTTCTTTGCGGTATAATCTTAGTTGCTTCACGATTCTTCGAATTCTACACGAAAACAACTTACATGCTTATCATATCACCAGAGTACAAGGACCCATGTCTCATGATAAGATTTCGCGAAAGGCATTTTGTCATTGGTTGCTTCAACAGCATGCCAACGATGCAGAATTTCTGTTAAAAATTTTATGGACCGATGAAGCGAAATTTACAAGGGAAGGCATGTTCAATGTCCATAACATGCATAATTGGCAAACTGAGAATCCTCACTCTATTCTTGAAACACATTTTCAAGTAAGATGGAACGTAAACGTTTGGGCTGGCATAATCGGACATCTAATTATTGGGCCATATTTTTTCGAAGGAAATGTAACGTCAGCAGCATATTTCGATTTCTTGCAAAACAAACTACCGGAATTATTAGAAGATGTACCGCTGAGAACTAGAGAAAGTTTAATTTTTCAACAAGACGGTGCACCGCCACATTTTAGTCGTCATGTGAAAGATTTTTTAAATCAACATTGCCAGGGCTGGATTGGTCGTGCTGAAACAATAGCTTGGCCACCACGCTCTCCTGACTTAACTCCGCTTGACTTTTATTTATGGAGCCATATTAAATCAATTGTCTATTCTGAAGAAATCACAAGTTGCGAGCAATTGAAAGAAAAGATTATTGTGGCCTTTCATACTTTAAAACAATCGAATACGTTAGAAAGCGTACATAGAAATTTAATTAGAAGAGCAGAAGTATGTGTTCGGCAGAATGGGCAACATTTTCAGTAATTTTTGTAATAATAAACTTAATGCTTACTTCATATTATTTCATTATGTATCCCTAATTTTCCGTTACGGCAAAAACAAACTTAAACTGCGATAATATCCATCGAGACAACGATCTACAGTGAGATCCGTTATAACGAGACGTGATAAAGTGCACGCGTACCGAGCAAAAATTTAAAGTCGATTTTCTCGAAAACAAAGCCACAAACGAAAAATTTTTATTCTATATTTTCGATTTCTTTTTTCGCGTAGAATCACCCCCTTTCCGCTTGTACCACCAGTTACCAACCACCCTGTATAAATCTCGAGTCGGCGAAAAATTATCCGAAAACTACGTGACGGATTTCCAAACAAAGTTGGCCTTGACCGATACAACGAATTTTCGACGAAGATCGTGACGAAGGTGTGACAAAAACGCGTCGACATCTGCAATGCGCTTGCATGGATATTACCAGCTAAACTCGTGACGATATATTCAACAGAATTTTGCAGGAAAAACTCAACTTTGGTTCAGTTCGATTCTCGACCACCGAATATTACAGCGTCCGAATATCCCAGCAATTGATTATTCCAACGATCAAATATACCGACTGTCGTTTTAATGATGTAATACCACAAGAAGCGAGAGGTTTAATCTACATTAATCCACATTAAAATAGTTAGAGAAGCACATAAGGTGTTCCCAAAATATTGGTTTGGGCAGAAATTATAAACAGTGTTTTTCATTTCTTTTTTTTTTTTAATAAAAGTGCTCACCATTTCCGTCTAAATAAACATTTGAAAATCCCTACATCAAATGCTGTACATCAGATGTTTACATAGCTTTAAGTTGCTAACCATCATTTGAGGTTTGCTAGGTAGAGATACGATAGCTTAAGAGATTATAAGCGTCGCACTCTCAGCTTCCGATTCCCCTCAAAACTAAGCTGTCGCTAACGGGCATCTCTAAACGTATCGATCGTTTCTATAATCTTGATATGAGGATAACGAGTTTAAAGAGGACCCCGATGTAAACTTTCGAAATTTAATGAGTTTTCGTGAATTTACTTTAGCCAAAATACTGAACCAACCTTTTCAAAATTATAAGAATATTTGTTGGAGTAAATTATAAGTTTATGCAACACATGATACATAGATAATGTAATGTATATGTCGAGGAATTAGTGTTAGCCAATTCTGATGTGCTTCCATTGGATGGTTCACCTTCTTCACAAAACTCGGGAACTTATTTCTTTGCAACAATTAATTAATGTGAATTTGCAACTTTAAATTAATTTCATGTCGATTTGTTCGAACAACTATTTAACTATAATAAAGAATATTATGAAAATTTTAATTCTCGAGACAATGAATTCTTCAAGAGGAACTCAATCAAATCTGTCTTTCGACCAGATTTGCTTTATGCATTTATTCTTTTGAAATTCCCGCATTAAAACTGGAAAACGTTTCTGTTTCTTAAACAACCAAAGACTATATCTAGATGCCAATTTCGATTAATCCTACGCCTGAGTCTCTCTGGTAACAGTTTCACAATATAAGTCACTGTATGTTACCGAATGCGCATCTAACAGATCAAATCGATCAGACGAATATTTTTTGAATTACGTATCACAGTGATTTCAAAACGTGTTGAAAGTTTCCAATACACTTAAGTAGTACCCTTTAGAACCTTTCGGCGCTCTTATGGTAATCTAGTATGTCTGGGCTCCTGCATCAAATCTTCCTCTTCCACAAACTGCTGCAGTAGAGTTGCATCCCGCTTCTTTCGAGAAAATTTCGTCCTTTTCGTGCTAGTGAGGCTGCGCCATTCCTGCGACCTTAGGCGCTGTGTATTGTACATAGTTGCAAATATTTTGCGTCGCTAGTCTTTTTCGTCCTTAATAATTTCCTTGATGGAACGAAAGGATTTTTCTTCCCTAATTGTCTTCATTTACTTTCGTTCTCAGACTTCGATGACGGAAGATTCGAATTCTGTTTCCGTAATCAAAAATCACGCAATTTTGATCATCTTTAGTCTACAATTTAATTATCATTCGTATGTACGTAAATTACAAATATATAAATTACAATTTATGAGAAAAATAGTTGCAAGTATCAGACGTGTTACAAAGTTCAACCAAATTCCTTTTACAATGATGTGTCTCTAATCCTTGTGGATCCACAATCGCGTCAAAGTGGAGTGTAATAATTTGTGTGCATGGTACACCTGCCCGATATATGTACATGCATATATATATATATATATATATATATATATATATATATATATGTATATGTATATATATATAAATGTAAATGTGTGTATACGTCTCTGTTTACCTCTGTTATATGCGCACATGTATACATATTACTGATACTGCACCAGCTACTGATGTACATTAACCTTAAAGCGTGCGATTAACCTACTTCACCCAGAACGGGGAGGTCTATAATAAGCGGAAAGCATTTCTTTGATGTCACTCAGAATAGAAAATATTTCATTCTAATTATAAGCACTAATAATCCATGACTCCTACGAATAAATGGTCCAGCAAAAGTACAATGACTAGCGCCCAAAAACTACCATACGATTATTTAAAGCTTAAGATGCGAAATGAAGTGCAAAATAAATAATTTTTCAATTCATCCAGAAACTAAATGACTTTATTTCGAACGTCCTTTATTATATAGAAACAAGAAACATAACAAAATATTACATGATTTATTATAAGTAAATCAAAAGTAAAAGAAGTTCCATTTTGGCAAAATACACTTGTGTTCTAAAATTCAATAAAAATTACCGTATTGCGTATTTCAGTCATCACTTTTAATGTAATGATACCGTCCAGCCGATTTTGATCATGAGTCACCGTAACTGATCGAGGTAGAATAAACAGAATACCGTTTAAACTAATTTGTGTTTCAAACTTTCGTAGTTTCTCGTAAGAAAATGGAAAATCACACTAAACGTCCAACCTGTAGATTTATAAAGAAATAAAACGTGGACTCCGAGCTTTAAACAACGTCGTACAAAACATTGGTTACCAATGCAACATATAAAATACAAAATTTTAAGTCGGCGTCGCCACAATTTCTGATTTAGTTTTCGCTGGAAAGGGGCTTTGGGGATCAATTGCGACGAAGTTAATATCAGCCGGTGCCACGAGAATTTCTTCTCGAGTTTCGTAAATGATAAAAAATAACCGTACGACAATTTCGCGTGGCAGGTTCGTTACCAGCGAGACGTTTACACGAAATTGGAGAGAGCCCAAGAATCTAGGGTCCTTGGACCCAGCGCAGTAAGGTTAACGAAGTTTCGGCTCATTAAACTGTGCAATCATGAGTTGTACGCCTCGCGATCGATTAAACCTGTCGCGGCGAAATCGATTATGAAGATCTAATTACACCAAAGTATTTCGATTAACTTCCCAGCGTGTTGCTCGTCCGAATTTCCGTAACTACCATCGCAGAATAATAATCGACGGCCAAGCACCCGGAACAAATTTAGCTAACAAAACGTCTCAAAAGACTATAGAACACTGGAATTTGGATTCAATTATTTAATACAAATTTTCGTCAGGGACATCAGATTATAGTAAACGTGTTGTTACATCTCCCTCTTATAGGATCACAGAGTTTCTATTCAAGAAATGTGACACTGTGCCCCGGTGAGAAAAAGACAGCACACTTTAAGATCAAGTGATTTTTATTTATTTAACATTACAACCAAGGATTTGTTTTTATAGAAACCTCCGAAACACCATTATAATCATCACGTTCCGCATTCTACCCTGTACTGCTGGTTTCAAAGCTATTCGCCGACCGTCATCGACCACGTATCATTAGTACAGGGCAGGATCTGGATAGCTCGAATCACGCTCTTCTCACTTCGCGGTTAACAAAGTTTCACTTCGTTAAGTTCTAATGTTACCGAGCCCCGCCACGTGCTAGACAGTTGATTAATTTTCTAGATAACGTTCGAGCCCGCACAAAACGATTATACAAGACGGCCTAAAAAGGGTACTTGTTGCTCGCGTGACTCAGCCGAGGAACACCGATGAAACTTCGTTAGTCGTAGTTTGCCAATTTTCGTTTCTACCCGCATCAACCGAGAATCAACCGTGACCTTGTCACGTGTGCGCCGAACCTAGAGCAGCAGTCAAGTTCAGGCCACAGTGTGGACAAATATCTGGTTAACTAATATATATTACATCAGTATGTGTTAAAAAAAATGAAATTGATCAAAACACTTAATAGATTTAAAAAGAAATTTAAAACATGTACAAAAGATACAAAGACTAATACAAAATTAATAATAAATAAATTATTTATAAAATTAAGAATAACAAGCTTAAAGAAGTTATAATAGTAATGACTCGTCGTCAGGGTATAATCTAAAATAGCTGACTTTAGTGATCCTTTCTGACATTTCTCATCAAATAAAATTTCATTAAAACAATTTGAAATAAATAGCAATTAGATACAAAAATAATTAATTAGCCCTATTGCAAATACAATGGCGAGTATTTTCCATTATACGAAGTTTTAATAAATTTAAAATAAATATAAATCTCGAACAATAAAAGAGGAATAATCGGTTAGTGTACATTTACATTCTTCTAAACAATATCAATCCATGTTGTTGGTAATAAAAATTCTGCTAATCAATTATTTCCATGTACTTGCTCCTGGATGAAACATTACTTTGATCATATGTTTATTCATTTTTCATATGCGAGATGTTACAAAATATACTGTTTACGAATCTGTGCGTTCGATGAAGAACTCTTTCCGTAAATAAGTTTTAATTTTGTACAAGTATGCGCTGTACTTTCCGCTGGAAAACATATATGTATATTTGTTCAGTAAACTGCCATCTAGCGGTGCGAAGTTGCGTTGTGTGTGATAGAGGAACGATGCGTCTGGAAACTGTCGAGTTCTGTTGGTCAGGTTGCGACACGTGACGCGTATAGTATAAGGGAAGTTACAATAATTATAATCAGATTGCGGATCTCTGTGCAAAATCAAAATTTTCATTATCTCTTGTATCGAACTGAAATTAGATAAAAAAGTATTTCCTCTTCGAATGATGTTCATACAGTGGAAGTAATGCTGCAGTATTTTTAGATCTTTCTTCACTATTCTCTCTTTCGTTTATCAATTTCTGCTGTGAATGCATAAAATCTGCAATCTAGTTATAATACGTATTAAATTTCATGTGTATAATAAATATAAAAGCGTTATTATTAACAGCTTCATTGAGTTCAATGCAAAATTAGGTCGTGCAAATCTGTTACTAAATCAAATATTTTAGAGTTAGCTGTATCGCCTTGAAATGTTACCTGAATATCTAGTACACGTGCATATTTTATCTAATGCCAGTTCCATAATTACACTTAGTTAGTGTCAGTTTCTTAATTGTAATCAATTAGTGCCGGTTTCTTAATTATACTGTAGTTAGTTATTGAAGTAAGTTCGGGTCACATTACTTTTTAGACACACCTTGCATTAATAACTGTAACCCAAGGCTATACTTATGGGGAGATCTTTATGGTAGAGTCGCATGCATAAAAGACGTTATTACCTGGCAATAGGTAATTTACAAGCCCACACACGCTCTGGCAAGAAAATAAAGTCATTCGAAGCTACGGGAAAGCTCGATACATGTATGAAAGCACGGAGAAAGTTAAAATTATTTGCAACATTATAAAGTCTAAGAAATCCTCGTATTTCAACACCTGATACCCACGGTTGTGCGCATCAACCGAGAAGATATACCCTAATCTGCATATATAGCTGACTTTTATTTGCTTGTTTTTTATGGTAGAAAAAGGTATCAGAAGAAAACATTAGTAGGTTCAGATGTGCAAATATTATGATGGGCAAAAGAATTCGCCCACGAGAAACTCAAAAATTCATCATTTTCGTACTCAAGCCCATGTGAAAGTCATAACGCAACAGGCCGATGAATTTCCCTTGCCCTAAGATATCATATAGTGTTGATAAAAATATGCCATCAGAGTAAAAGAACCTTCTTTTTTTTTTTGTTCATCATAACATTTGCCACCAAAATCTGTTAACAAAAACAATTTTATTTTTGTTGTGACGTACAATAAAATACATAATTTATTGCATTTTCATCAAAAGCCTCAACAATTACAATGTGTTTAAATTCCTATATTAATAAGTATTTGTAAAAATCTGTTAAACTAATATTTTCCATAAAATCCCTGCGAAATTTGCATTAGGAAAGTCTACAGATTGTTCTACTTTTAGAGTATTGATTTCTGAGAAGCTCTGTACTTAATGGATATTATGACATTACTCAAACAGGCCAATAGCAGGATATCAAAGTTAATTTAAAAGTAGTTTCTGGAGTCCCGAGTCAGATTCTCGCGAAACTCGGAATTTCTACCATAACCGAGGAAAGTAATGTTAAATAAGGAAATCTTTGAGTTTGAAGTAGTCCACGTACTGTTCATTACCCACTATCGGAGTCCTGATTCTGAATAAATACCACAAGTGGTTCGATCCGGAAAGATGACAGTGTTATGTACACTGGGAATCGAATCGATAGAACAAGTGAATCGATGCAGCATTATGAACGTAATGCTAACAATACGTCTGAAAAGTACTTGCTTTTTCAGATTTTTATATTATACGTAGGAGCAGAGTTAGGTACTATTCCGAATAAATATTTATTTAAGATAATTGTCCTAATGAATACTTTTAGTCGAAATGTTTTATTCGAATGACAACTATTCTTTACTCATCGTAAATTATTCTGTCTAATTATTCGAACAAATTATTCAAATAGAGATTGTATGCGAATGATGCGAATAATTGTTGACTGTGTTTGTTTTTATGTAATTTTATAAGAATATATAAAAAGAAGTTAATGGCGAAAAAAAATATAGACGAAATATATCGACAAACTATAAAAATGTACTATATATTCTACCATTTTTATTCAGATTCGTTATTTTCCGTAGAATTTCTGTACGAACAAATTTTTTTATTTGAATGAAATCTTATTCGGATAAATTTTTATTCCATAGCGTCGAACAGATTTTTAATGGTTATTCTTTATCTCTTACCCATCGTTCAAATAAAATTTTGCCCAACTCTGTGTAAGAGTATCATATTTATTTATTATTTCAACATTTATTATATTGTACAACATTTAGAAAATTGTGAAAAAAGAAGTTTTCTTTTTATAAAACCGGGTCCCGATCCTACAATATAATTTTAATACTCAACTACTATTGCCTGTTATCGCATCTTTGCACAATATGATTTTTCATTGATAATGATAGATACATACGTTTCGTTAAAAAAATAAAAGTAATAAAGTTTCAGATCAACTTTCCAACAAATAGCAGAGTAGTATACTCTGAAACTTGAAAATAATGTTAAATTGACACCAGGGACGATTAATGTTTAATATTTACCATACATTTGAGTATATGAAAAAGTTCAAGTAACGATTAATAAGAAACAATAAGAGTTCTTAGCTTCATTTTGAATTAGATAGATCCAATTTACATGAAAGAGTTAAGTAAACTACAGAATATACGTCATCTATGATCCGTCACATATTTCATTTCATTGATGGTGTTTCCATTGATAACCGAGGAACTTGTTTGATTAGACAAACCAGAAAATAGTCGCACGGGGTGAGTCATAATATTGACACTAGAATACGTAGTTCAAGTATATTTATCCTATCTTCGTATAAACATTAGGTTCGTTTTCACAAGAAACAGCCTCCGCGTATCAGATCTCGAAGCACCACGGAACCGTGCCGTAAATCACGACTCCGTAAGCTAGATACTGAACACAAATTATTATTAACTGGGCATAACTCTATACCGTGTTAATTCGACTTGATTACAGTGAAACGAAGTATCCAACGAAATTGTTAATCTGATCCGAGCGCGCCGGCCAGAAAATATCCGCTTAATTCAGTGGAGAACACCTAAATCACTTACACTTCCGAGAAGTCTGTTAAATTGCTTGGAAACAGCTCGGCTACTGCATTTACGAAATACCACGGAACTACTGCTGAAAAATGAATTCCCGCGGCAGAAAACAAACTCGCGATCGTGTAATGCGAAATGAAATAATGTTGCAGGAACGTTACGCGTCACACCGGTCGCGTACGCTGGATGCGTACTTCTTTCAATTCTGAAGCCGGTGTGGCAGCTTGTCCATGAGTTAACTAAAATTATTACCATATCATTCATTGGATCATGCGATTGTGAATCTAGATTCACATTATATTGATCATTCGAACAAAATTACCCGATTCGTGTCCTCGTCCGCAAATGTATGCATACCCTTGCCACTTTCAATGAATAAATGATATATAACATGAATTAATGTTACGAAACGATGTATCCTGGTAAATTCGATTTTGAATATTTATTCTGTAACGTGTATTAGTAAAATGTATTATTAAATACAACGTAGTGTAACGTGTATTATTAAATTGAACGATTTAATTATTTAACTCCTTTAAGTTATTCAAAGTTTAATTGAGAAACTATGAGATCATTTAGACATCAAAAATCTGAAAAATACACTTATAGGAATTATTATAAGCTGAATGGAAGAATATTTCTTCGTACATAATGAAAGCATTGATAGCTGGAATGCCAAAATTAGTAACATACGTTTTAAAATTGCTGAATATGCAATTTATTTCTGTTATTATATATATTTCTTTCTGGTACAAGGTAAACACAAAAATCATAATAATATTCAATAATGATTTCACAACTTTTTTGTAGGTAACTATCCTAAGGAAGCGTCCACATGTATATTTATAGACAGGGGTATGCATATTAGGGGTGTTAGAAAGTAAAAAATAAAATGTTTATAGAATCTTAAAACAGTCATATTTTTGTAAGTATTTCATTTTTTATTTTTTGTCAGTTCATTTACATTGATGTCTGAAAAATCGCGAATTAGGCAGTGCTGAGGGTAAACTAACATATTGAAAATTTGATTTCGGTCACATAGAGGTTAAGTATTTACGTATCAATAAGTTTTACACATTTTCAACGTATTTCTTGGCAAAAACATTGAGTGTCCTGTTGGGTCAAAAATCTTATGGTTTGGATTGGTTGCTAAAAAATTAGAATTTAGGTAAAAAATTTGCAATCCTGAATCAAAATGGTCTGAAGTATCATCATTCGAGGAGAATTCTAAATACACACGTTTATCTTTCACGGATATCATATAATAAATAAAAATATCAACTTTTGAAATGATCCAAAATTTTCTCCCATGAATCATCGCTAGCCTTATACTAACAAGAACGATCATATTAATAATATTATCATAATAATTCCAAAAAGAACCTTTAGTGGTATCGAAAACATTGAAACCATAGCATAAGTGCAAAACTCTGTCTTTAACCCATTACCGTACCATTTTCTTCATAGTTGCCATGATTAGAAGTTTTTCGAATGTAATAATTTTTAAGAAGAAACAATATAACTTATATTTACTGTGTGCCTGCATTTCATTGAATTCTTAAATATTGATGACAAGAGAACATAAGTTTATTTCGAGTTAAAAGAACGGAATAATATTCATACTTAACAGGTTCTTCACAGAAATTTTCATCACGTGTCAGACTCGTCAAAGTATAGCAAGGGGTTAACAATAACTGCAAAATATATCGAGCTTCCTTTAAATCATTGAACGATGAAATAGGAAAGTGTGTCAAGACCACGTGTTGGACCGTAACCGAACGACGTTTTCGTGATGTTGACGTTAGCTCGAAAGTCGATCAAAACGAGCTGTATTGCAAAACGCATTATTCAACTGAACTGCCGCTGACGTAGCCATACAAACATGCTATCACGCTATAGAAAGTTTCTAAGCTTCGCACATATCAACCAGAGTATTTTGACAGCTTTGAAAACTTAAAAATTTCTCCTGAGACTTTATTTCCTCCAGATTTTATTATAATTTCGATCATTCACAAAATTTTTACTTCCCAGAAAAAGTATGACTTCTTTTTTCTATGTTCGTTCTCCTTAATTAAAAACTTTGGCAAGAAATGATCTTTTAGTTAGTTCTTATTAAATAAGAAAAGATATAAATAAGAAATTTAATTTAATTAAAATAAGAAATTTTTTCTTAAATAAGAAATTTTTCAATACAAAAGTTGCGTTGGTTTTTATTCTCTCTTCGATAATCTCAGTAGGTTTATGGTAATACTCCAATACTTTTCAATTCTTTCAATAGCATTTTAAATTGCAGCCACTCATTTTTGTCATAAATGCATTAGACAATTATTGTCTAATATGCGATACAACTGAGATTAATTAATTTATGAATTCAGAAAACTAATAGTATGTCTACAAGTGGAATAAGTCAACTATATGGCAATCGTACTTTCTGTTCCTAACAAGCGACAATGTTAGCGGATGATATATTTCTTCCAAGATTGCTAATTTTGTATATAAGAAAGAGAGTCAGAATTTTTGTTTAAGTTTTTTATAATATTTCTCAGCATTCTTGAGACGTTTCTTTAAAATTAAAACGTCGACCTTGTTTCAGCAGGTGATTTCTCCCTGTAAACTCAAGGAATATCAATAAAGAGGCAGATTTATATTATGGAGCGTTTACTTTATTTGCACCTAAAGTTTCATAATTTTCCTATTTTTCAATTTGTCCTATACAGAATATAATGCAGGAGGTGCACAAGTTGCGTGGACCACCCTGTATAATAGAGCCGCAAGATAGCAACCAAATAAGTAGAGAATTAAAGAGGAAGTATAATTCCGCCCAAGCTCCTCGCTATCAAGCGAAAAAATAAGAATCGAATAATAGAAAAATAAAGACAGATTTAATGACCAGTTCCAGGTCTCGGCTTCTCCAAAAATCAAACCATTACAAGAGAGCAATTTAATTCCAAGAAGCCCCGCGAAATTAAAAGAAGGGAAGTAAATGCGAGAGCAAAAAAACTAAGAATCAGATAATAGTGAAGTAAGAATAGTAGTAAATTAACGATTCAAGATTCCATCTCCTTCCAGTACGAAATCAGATATAACAATGAAATAGTGAGGTAAGAATGGTAGTAAATTAACGATTCGAGATACCATCACCGTCCTGTACGAAATCAGATATAACAATGAAATCTAGATCAGCTGGTGCTTCTCGAAAGTAAGTGAAAGGAACCAGGAATCAGATAAATTGACAAAATAAATTGACAATTCAAAGCCTAATCCCGTGCGCAAACCGGGTCACAGAAAAGGAAAAAATATATTTGCTTCGCTTCTACGCAGTTATCTGATAAAAGAGTGAGAAGCGGCGAGATAACGATGAGACAACGAAGAACAACGTTATGTATTATACTAAGAGCCATAAACTGAGAAAAGAAGCCAAAATTCAATTTTTCAAGTTTAATATTTTTAGAAAACTTCTTCTGTTGTAAAGAGCCAACATTTCGAAGCTTTAGAATCTAAAATATTATTAACTTTCGATCGTTGTGCGATGAGATTGTAGAACATCAAAGCCTTAATTTTTGTATGCGACATTTCACGCAGAAGAAAAATTTCTGCAAAATGTCAAGCTTAGTAACATATTTAAATTGCATCAAAATCGGACAGGAGATCCGTGTTTTAACACGTTCATCGCCACGTCACCCAAATATGGGTGACGCTAGTTTTTAAACAATTTTGAAAATTCATTTTCATTTTAATACATCCGAACAAACTAAATTTGACTAAGACGTTTCGGATGCGAAAGAGTTTTAATTCCATCCCCTATGATCAATTTTAACTTTCTAATTTCGCTTTAATTAATAAAATTGCTTTGATTTTGTGAAAATTTTGGTGGTCGATTGTTGGCGACGAATGTGTTAATTAATTACCATACAGTGACTCCCATTAATATTCGGATACTTTTAAAAACGCAGTAACATTTTTAAAACTGGACTAAACGATTTAAATCATTAGATGATAGAGATCCAACCTTCATTTTCTAACTGATTTTTATCTGAGCCTATGACGAAAATTTAAAAAATCCGTTTTGTAAATCCTGGGAAGGCATACCCAAATTATAGTCTAGTAGAGTGGTTCCTGTATCATCTAAAAAAAAATTCAAGTTATTTAGTCCAGTTATAAAAAATTTATTGCGCTTCATAAGTTGCCCGAATATTAATTCAATAATATTAATATTAAGAATTATTATATAATAACAACAATAGTAATAATAATATATAGCAATAGTTTTATTAATAATAGATAAGTAATAAAAATGGATAAAACAAATAGATAAATATAATATAATAATATTAGAATAATAATAGAATAATAATAATAGAATAATAATTGCATAATAACAGAATATTAATAGAATAATATTAATATTAGAATATTAATTCAACAATTTAGTATATTAAAGTCTTGAACCCTGAAACAGTGTTAAAACAATTTTAGCCAGAAAAAATGGATTTTCGCGTGGCTGTTGCCAATGTCGCATTACTAAAGTTCTGACTACGAGAGGCATAATCGAAGGGATCGGTTCAGATGCTGCCTGTTCGAAGGAAGTAATTGACAATCGGATGACTGTAGATCGGTGGCGGGGCCTCTTTGCATAGTCCTCTGCGAGCAATTTCGTGAAACGTGTTCCAGACACGCGTTGCCGTCATTGTCGAATGCAAAACGCGTCTCTAATTTATTCATACACGACAACCGGATACCGTGAACGCCGATAATAGCCGCTGTTCTTCGTTACAGACGATTCTGTAATTCGAGTAATTAGTCGTAACAAAACCGCAGGGAAGTGGGGATGGCAGGTGATGTTGGTAGCCACGGAACTCGTACAGAACAGGGGAGGACAAGTCAGCTCGTTGGGAACAGGACCCAAGGGGATCCACGCCGGATACGAGGGAGTCGGATATCCGTTCGCGAGGCGAGCTACCGAAAGAAAATGTGGAAGAAAGTCCGACGGGGCGAGTTTACGAGCAACAGGGAAGTTAAGTCGAGGTGTCATTAACCGAACGACGGGCTGTTTTGGTTAATGAGCTACACCTGCACCTAAATGAACACATAAGCTCGTTTTTATAGTTCCCAGACATCATCTGTACACACGCTATGCGGTGCTGAGTTTGGGCAGTGTTCAGGTAACAGCATTGCTCCATAAGCGACGAGTAACTTTCTAGTTTTCATGCATGATAAACACATTTATGCGAGTCTGTTTGCAATGACAGAGTCAAAAACTTTGTTTATGGACACGCAACTCGAATTAGACGAATTTTGCCCTTTTTTCTACTTCTCGATATTATAGTTCGTGGGATATTTGTGTTTACTCTGATCAGTATAAATTCATAATGATCATGAGCGGTTATTATCCCTAAGACGCTTAAGGAATTAGAAGGTTTAGGATTGAAACACACTTAGGGGCAACGCTCGGTTCGGACATGGTCCACGCACATCGTGGCGAGTGCGTATCTATATCTATGGTATTGATCCGGTCCGCTACCTGATAGAGCATACCATATTCTAATTTTTAATTATCCCCATGACTGTAATATCCTAAATCTGAGGGCATGTTCATCGTACTGAAAAAGAGCAGAGTTTGACGCCCTCTGTGGACGTGGAAAATTTTTGTTCAAGTGTGTCGTTCAGAACATCGAAAAATTCGGGCTTTTCTCTTTAATTTGAGGGCCGAATTATGTCGCCACGAGTAAATGTGCCACTACGAGGAAGTGTACGGTCAGACTTTTATCTCATGTGTATGTGTTCAGTGTGTTTCTAGTGTATGTTTGGTATAAGTTGAGTGTAAAGTGAGTGTACTCTTCAAGTGCGTTTGGCTACATGCGTTGAGTTTGTGTTCAACGTAGTTTAAAACGAGTATTGCCTCCTCGTTGCCATATGACCTCGCAATAACCAGCTCTACTACTTTGTGCTGTATCTACAGTGTACAATAGGGTGGACCACAGTTATACTTAAAAAAAAATTTAGGTGAAAAATTTTTTACAAGATGTTTTACAAGACGCCCCCCAGAATTATACCGTTAGATGAAAAACTAACCTATGCAAAATCTGAAATTGATCCGACAACGGCCATTATAATTCATTATAATTCATTACAATTCATGATCTATAAGAATACTGTAGGTACTAACATATTGGAAGCAACTTCAGAAAATTTCGAACTGTTCTATAGTTTTCACGGTTTTATTTTGTTTATAGGTTAAGTTTACACCAGTATACTTATTTATATTTAGTTACAGTGTACGTTATATATTCATATTTATTCTTGTTTAGTTAAAATTAGATATAAATTTAGTTAAATTTTTATTTAAATATTGACATTTATAGTGGAGGTTTTTCACAGAAATGAAGATCTATTTAATATTTTAAGAATTCCAGCCAAAGGCTTGGGTGATTATTTATTTATAATGCGAGCTGCTGAACATTTCACCAGAAAATTCTGGGGAACCCAAAGCTAGTTTGCAAACATTTTGTTACAATATAAAACACATATTTAGAAAGTAAGAAATACTTTGTAACATTATATTTAAACAATTTACTTTTTCATAAAAAATATCAATGAGAATTAATTTAAAATTATTGTTTAACAAATGCAAAAATATTTAATTATCTATAGTTAAAAATTACTACTTTTTAAATATTTTTATTGAAAATTTCATTGTAATATCTCTAATGGTTCAAAAGTTATAACAGAATACCACTGAATTTCTCGATCCGGTCCATTGTGGGGTATCAGAACAAAATTTCTATTGTCGAAAAATAAGGTCCACCCTAGTGCACAAAGAAGACGTCTCTTCCACTTAAACGTAAACAATTATGAAATATGTGGAGTGCCTTATTCTTTGGTCGAGCACTGTACGTCACGATAATCGCTTTCGAAATAAACGTCCCATTAAACAAGACCCCGATGCGACACGCCAGCGAAGACAGACGACAGCAAGCAAAGGGTCAGCAGGTAGCTAACGCGTGGATAGCTAACCCAGACCGTGAACCGGTTGTACAGGCGAACGAATTCAATGGCTCGCGATAGGAAAATGGCAAAGCGAGGTCGGCCGAGTAACGACCTCTCGAATCCATTCTCGTTACAGCGTGAAACGAGACTGACATGGGACCGACATCTGAAGGAAACTTTCATCGGGATTTGCCGCGGAAAGAAACGCTCCTTTGGGAGGAGCCATTTCGACTCAGCCAATCGAGCTGCCTCCTTGCGCAAAGGTTGACGACCCATAACGCAATCTTTCAAGCGCGGCGAGCAGCCGGTATATCCTCGGTACTCGTCGTTGACAAAAATCGACGGGCTGACCGCCTAGCCTGCTCTCTTCAATCCTCGCATACCTGACGGATCAAAGGACTCCGTAAGTCGAGGGATAAGGCAGTCCGACGCATTCTATCCGAGTCCTTCTTCCCAGCCATGTTCGACAACGAGACAACAGGGCAGCGAATTGCGTGCGACCTAGAACGCGTTTTACGACCGACATAAATACATTCCTTCGGCATCCCACCGCGTCATCATCCTTCTCTTGTTCTGCAAACTACGATCACCGGTCAGGATTGCTCGTTCGATGGATTACACGCGGGCCGTAGCGCTGTTTGCGCCATCGTGAACCGTCAGGAATTAAACCAATCGCAGTAGGGGAAGCGTAAAAAGTTACAGCCTGCAGGACGTGTCGGTGCTTTACTCGGATGTTCTATTTTGATTACTGCCTGCTCTCCGCTACATTCTACGAGCAGTAACAGAGATGTCTTAACGGGAAAGCCGGATTCAGGAGATTTAAGTACCACACTGATAGGTGTGAAGTAGACCTGATCGTTGAGTGCGTTTAACAGCGTTTGATCAGTGATCACTCGATTCCGGGTTTTAAATCATTTGCAGTTGATTCGCTCGTTATTGTTATAAATGCATGAAATCCGCAGTCTGATAATTACTTTTTCGTTATGGCCGTCTATAGTATCAGCACCTGTCGACCGCTTCCGAAGTACGATTTCTCCTACATTAAAAAACTTCTCGTCAGTAAAATTCTTTTCCGTCTTTACGTAAGTAAATATGTTGATTTCCAAGGACTAATTTCAATGGTCTCAACTTTGATCAATTATTAGATCTTTTTGAAGCTTGATATTGGCTGACTCCTATGAAAAGGAAGTATGACACGTTCACCTTTAGATTTAGTATTTCGCTCTATGTTTCAATATAGACAGTTTTTATACAAAATCTCATGCGGAATTGTTCAGTGTATCTGGTTCATGAAGATTGCATTTATAGCTCATGTCGTGAATAATGGAAACTGTTATCAGCTATTCCTATCTATTGGATCGTTCGGAAAGGTGTTTCGTTTTCTAAAAAAATCTCGTTTCGTAAGGGTATTCAAAAATCCCTTGACTCAGTATTTTGCCAGTAAAATACAGGATTTCCATCAACATAAAATTTCAAAGTTATCAGAAAAATGTCAAAAAGCTAAATAATTATTATAAATTAATTCCAATCGATATCTTTTAAGAATCAATTTGATTTAAAAAATGTTAGGTAGTCAATTGAAAACTATTGTGAAATAGAGTTGTTAGTTGAACATATTTAACGATAGCGCCAGTGATTACAGTTTGACGATTACGTTCACCATTTTTGGAAGCGCAAGAAGCTATTATAGGGAAATAAGGGTGCGTGCTAGCCAGTGTAATTAATGGTACGGGAGATTGCTTGCAGCAGAGCAATTGAACTTCCAAAGTTTACATCTCTAATCGTCGCACCGAGGACTCTATACTGGTACAATTAGGGAGGTAATACTATACAATAATTTTAGGCTTCCGAGTGCAAGTCAGCTCCTTTTGGAAAAATTAGCCTCATGTTTCGATAACATAGTAGCTATCTTCATGGAAAGGTCGAATGACAAACCGTTAGTTAGGTAAACAATTAAATTCTCTGCTTCGTGACAATTAACTAGTAACGTGAACACGGTGCATTTATTGTTAATGAATTATCCTGTGACCGAACAGTGCCAACGTGTCATTCAGTCCTATGATAAACCTGCATCGTTAACGAAACATGTTGAGAGTATTCTTTCTCGAAAGGGTCTTTATTTTTACATACTATTTATCTTATAACCATTTCCGCCAGTGTTTCTAGACACATCTTAACCGTTTGAGTCCCAAGCAGCGCGATCGCAACATTAATTTCAACATAATTTCGAACATTATGGACAACTGACGGTACGTTATCGATTGTTGAAGTCGCGCGCTCAGATTTACTGAAGTAAGTACATCACACACCTCCTTTTAAGAGATTTTTTTTTTATTCATTCTACATATTCATATTCAGCGCAATTGCGCTGATTGGGATTCTTCGACAGGGAGCGCGGCCTATTGGTCAGGGGGCGTGGCCTAACCACAAAGGGGCGTGGCCTATTGGTCAGTTGGCGGGGCTTATTGGCCATTGGGGTATTTTTGGGATAGTTTTGGGGTACTTTTGGGATACTTTTGCGATAGTTTTGCGGCACTTTTAGGGTAGTTTTAGTGTAGTGTTAGAGTGGTTTGGAGTAGTTTTAGGGCCACTTTAGGGTAGTTTTAGGGCTGCTTTAGTGTAGTTTTAGGGCACTTTTAGGGCAATTCCAAGGTAGTTTCTGGTTTGTTTTAGGGCAGTTTTGGGGTAGTTTTAGGGTAGTGTTAGGGTAGTTTTGGGGTAGCTCTGGGGTAGTTTTAGGGTAGTTTTGGGTTAGTTTTAGGGCTGTTTATTGAAGTTTCCCTCCGTAACGTCTCATACAATTTTACCTTCCTACCGTCTCATTCAATTTTACCTCCGTAACGTCCCGTTCAATTTTACCTCCGTAACGTCTCGTTCAACTTTCCCTCCGTAAGGACCCATTTAATTTTACCTCCGTAAGGTCTCATTTAATTTTACCTCCCTAACGTCTCGTTCAATTTACCCTCCTGCCCCAAAACTATCCTAAAAGAACCCCATAACTAGCACAAAGTTGCCCTATAACTACCCTAAAATTTCCCCAAGAGTATCCCAGAAGTACCCCAAAGTTACCCTAAATCTGCCCTCAAACTGTCCCAAATCTATCCCAAAAGTACCCCAAAATTGTCTAAAAAGTACCCCAAGAATACACAAAAACATCCCTAAAACTGCCCCCAAAATATCCTACAACTACCCCAAAACTACCCTAAAGCTGCCCTAAAACTGTCCTAAAAGTGCCCCAAAACTAAACCAAAACTACCCTAAAACTGCAACAAAATTATCCTAAAACCACCCCAAAACTATCCTAAATCTGGCCTAAAACTGCCCTAAAACTCTGTTACTGAAAGTTACTCTGATACTGCCTTAAATTATTGCTAACACTGAGACATTATGGAGGAAAAATTGAGACGTAGTCCCAATTTAGTACACCCATATTAGTACAACGAAGACTAAGAATTCAATTGACTGGTTTCACATCCACCAGGATAGCGTCATGTACAATATTTTCGCAGAAGAATTTTAGTAAACCACTCTGGGTCAATGAGACATTTTTTTTCAATAATCACGTTTGCCAGTAACAACGTGAAAACTTCATAAAAATTCATAACAATTCGTAACAAATTTGATTAGTCCCAGCCTTTGAAACATTTCGAAAAATTCACAATGTAATTCATCCCGCTGTCACGTGTTTTCCAGCTCCGGTAAAAATGATTTCGCGCGGAATCGATGCAGGACGACTAATGCGGCGAAATTGAAGTAAATCAAGCATGAATAATAATTTCAAAGGTATTTTCCATATGGTACTTTAATCGGCCGGATCGCGCGCGCATAGCGAACGTTCGTGAACCAAATGCGCACGTGAGCGATAACTAAGTTCGCGATAAAGGTAGTGATCGAGTCAAAAAATGTAGCATTTGATTTACGTACGAGCAAAACAAAAAAAGGACAATTCCGTGGCTGAGTCGAGTGAAAGCGAGATCCAACTCCGGGATAGCGTCACCGTTTTTCGTTGGCCGTTTCCGCGGAGGGAAATTATCCGCGGCCAACCGGCGCGGATACGTAATCACGTTGGAATGAAATTATCGGGCGAACGCTTTTACCATACAGCCGAGGACGGAGATAAAAGGACGGTGTGATTAATGAAAAGCACCCTCGAGAAAAGCGCGGCTAAAATCCACGCGAGAGCGTCGACGTGATTGCTAGCAGGCCGTCGTCTGCGGATAAATTCATTCGGTGGATTATCGTCGGCCAAGGATCGCGCAATTTGTTAACCACGATTGCATTACATCTTCATCGATAATCCTGAATTTTCGTTAGAGGCAAGAAACCGTCCATTAGTTCGTTAGCAGTGTCTTCCTGCGCTACAGGTTGGCGCCGGAGCTTTGCTCTTAGTAGAGGAGACCGGGGACGGTTGCAACACAGAGGCGGTACTATCGCGTCAAATGTCTTAAAATATATGATGGATATTAGTAGACGGCTCAGATGTATAATGTAAAATGACATTTGGATCAAACTCATCTACCATACTCGGGTAAATATGAAATATTTAAAGCAGACAATTTAACCCTTAGCGCTCCGTTGGCTATGGTACGAAGATGTCGCTCATATGTTCAGTAACTCCAGTGGCTCCGCTACGGAGCCAAACGTTTTTAGCTCTTGCAAGAGCTAAAATTAAGAACCCCAATTAATAAAAATATATATAATAAAAAATATTATATATATTATATATATATAATATTACCGAACCGGATCCCGGGACCTTGGATTTACCAGCATGACACTCTACTAATTTCACCAATGCAACTTCGACGTTTCCTCTATATTCATGGTATATTCTGAAGGTTCATAAAATTAATTGTTTATATCTTCAAAGTTACCGAGTATCAACATCTAATATTTTACAGATATCATTAGGGACTTATATACTATCACCTTGCAAAGTCCCGTTCAAATCGAAGTCGGATAATTGGGATCCTTCCCTTGTTAACGCTCCGTTGACTCAGGTTAGGGGGACATCGCTCATTTGTTCACTTAAGTGGTGGCGGAAACTGTTATTCTAGGGGATGAAGATATCGATAATTAGTTCATACATTCTCTATAAAACTGTACAGCATAATACAAACAAGAAAATATTGTCGCATTTACAATATCGAAAAATTTTAGTCAACTCGTAGGAGATTTTCGTCAAGATAAAACAAAATTTTCTACATCAATTTCTGAAATCAAAATTCAGTGTGTAATAAAAGTAAAGAAATGGGTGGCAGAAGTCAAGGTTATATTTCTTTTCAAGGTGTTTTCAACTTGTATTTTTAATTAGTTATTTAACTACTATTAGAGTCGGACCGATACAAGTTAATTTATTACGCCACGTTTTTCGGACATATAATACGCTTCTAGAATCCTAGGTCTCAGCTCAATAACAATTCACGTGCTATAAACCTCTAGATGCCACACAGATAGTCAATGGGTCCATTAAGCGCGATCCACCAAACGTATCACTTCTTTGGACCACTTTAGGGGGTCAGTTTCACCCCTAGTCCTTCACAGTTGCATTGGGCGGTCGTCTTAACATCAAACCCGTATGAAATATACACGTTCAGTATTGATTATCGGTATTGTTGTTCATGAAAACATTCTCTACGGAACTGATGAACCACAAGATGATTTTGGAAATCAGAATAACACAAAAAATTAACGTCATAGTAATAATAAGTTGTGACATAACTCGGAAGAACGTATTAATCAGAACATGAAAGTTGAATTTACACAGTTCTACCTTTGTTTTACCTTAAAAAGGACCACTTAACTCTCCGAATACTGACACATACAGTGCTTTGCCTGGGTCATTTTTGACTCACAGCAATGTTTAACCAATACGCATGTACAGATATGCAAATGCGAACGAGTGTCTCCGCCACGGCGCATCCTAAGAGCGGTAATGGTACTAAAGAGGAGTCTGAAGACAGCGCGGGTCAAAAATGACTATGGCACAGTACTCGGAATATTAAGTTCTACTTTTTATGATTCGTAATGCTACAACGGGTGTTCCGAAACAAACAATCTTTCTTGAAATAAATTCAAATAAATTAAAGTAGAATTAAAGATTAAAATAAATTAAAGTAGAATGTAATCAAGTGATCTGCTAAGTCGCATACTTAAAATCAGTGCTTCAGGAACGATTTAGTATTTTGGAAACAACGATATTTCTCATGCAGACATATGTGTCACATATATTTCGAATTTTTATCCTACACGATTAATCCTGTATGCACATGAGCATGTATCAAGACGGTAATTTTTAAGGGAAAAAGTGGATTATAAATGTTTGTTACCTCAATGAAATCTGTAATCTACGAAATTGTAAAGGTACCATTTTAAAGCATGCAAGTTGGTATTTGCTTTATTTTTTCAGCAAAAGTTATCAATACCGAAAAATAATATTGCGCACCATACTGCAACATAGCTCCGCCACAAAGTTTTGCAGAGCTTCGCTTTATCGAGCTTTGAATGAATGTACTGCAAACGTTACAGTAATATGAGGTACACGCGAGCTATGCACGAACGAACTTATTTCTCATTTCTGTTCCATAAAATCGTAAAAAAAATCGACGTATCAAAGGATCGGTGAAAATCGTGGCAGATTCACTGACGAACAAAATTTCGCGATGTTTTTATAAACTTCGTAATTTATAGCAATTCGAGGAAGAAACGTGTTTGCCGTTGATCACCTGTCATGTCCTGCGAAAACGCTGTCAAAATCGTACAAAATCTGCACAATGGATTATGAAGGTAAAAATACAGAGTTATCGAAAATAGACTATAGGAAGTTATTTTTTAATAAAAAACAAACTATTTTGAATTTTATAGTCTTTTTTATTTAATTAATAAGTAACCTTTTTTAGACAAAGTGATTCTTTTTAATGACTCTTGGATTTTCATCTCTTATATGCAAAATTCACCAAAAAATGCCATAAAAATGTTCCATTCCTGAGAACGACGTGGAATCAAATAGAAAGTTTTATCAAATTATTTAACCAAATTTCAAAATGTTTGCTCAGATGAACGATTTTATGTATCCCGAAACAATCACGTAATTTACGATGGATATTTTTTATTGAACACTGATATTTAATAACTTTAACACGCTCTTCAATCGTATACGACTCGATCATTGAAATAGTTTATCATTGTAGGTCAGAAGAACAAGAAAATAACAAGAAACGCAGATATTCTCATTCAACATCCCCCTATTCATATATACTGACAATTTCTCAAAAATCAGAAATGTAATGTACAAATATATTTTGCTATTCCTGTACGTAAAATAAAGTTAAGTAAGAAAACTTTCAGGCACCGAAAGTGCACTTTAGCTGTTAGTTAAACAGCTATTGCGTAGATATTTAGAAATCTCTAGACGTAATTAAGAAACCCCACCTTCGAAACAATAAAGCAACCAAACAATCAACTCAAAAATACTCCTGCAATTTTCATTCTCGAAGATCGATTCTGACAAGACACCTGTCTAACATCTATCGAACTTCCAGATATTCCGAACGACTGCAGATTCTCGATTTAATTAAAGAGCTCTATAATCGTCGTTTCCGCTCTCGATACGAAAATGCTCGAACGACAGTGATCGCGCGCTGGTTAACTCGGCAGACCCAACAAGGCACAGGAGGATAACGCCCCTGGAAATCCGTAGATTTGCACTCGCAGAACGTCTGAAACTCGTGGCGGTCGCGGAGCATGCAAAACGTCAGAAATCATCAATATGCATAACCCGGAAAACGACCAAACACGCGACGATATTGGGCGGCCCGAGCACCGGAAGCGGCGCTCGCGGGGGCCAGAAGTTCGCGCCGTTGTCGAGGTAACGTGTTTTGCATTCCCTTTGACCCTTAAATTTGGCATCGGGAAGTTCGCGACCGACCCGAAAGTGTTTCCCCTAGCGCATCTCGACGACCCGCCACCGTCCTCCCGCACCGCCCTCTACCCTAATCCCGAGCGTAAACGAGCTAGGATGTCGGGTGCACATTTCACTGGAGAATTCCTCTCGTTCCAGCGGTCTCTGCGCCTTTTTCTTGGTTCCTTTGCCACGGCGCGGCAGACGTCGATCCACTCGTCGGCGAAAGAAATTACGGGTTCTGATCGCCTCGTATATCCAGCGAACGGTTCCTCTGCATTCTTTCTTCCTCGCCTCCAGGCCGGAAACGTTCATTCATCGGAACAAAAGCAGCAATTATCGGAAAGACACCGTTCGACTGGGGGAACCATACCAGTGCGAACCTACACAATTCCCAGGTTAGCGCAGCGAAGAACGTTAGTTGCAAATACGCAATTTCGAACGGCGGCAGTTCACATTTCCGAAACTGTTATGCATCCTAGTGTAACGTTCCGCCTACCTGTTCCTAGACCGAGCAGGTATTCCCGCGGAACTTTCTCTGCACTCGTTGCGGTAAGATATTGTATGGTGTTACCAAGAAACTTGTCTAGTCTCTGAATTAGAAACTTGAAAGTTTTATCTCGCGATCGAAGAACACCGTCTCGTTTGGAACTGTATTTTCAGTTTTTACTTTAACGCGCGGTTTACTCTTTTAGGTTTGAACGTGCAAACCCATAGCGCTTTGACGAAATTCAACACTATACGCTCGGCTCGTGCTCGTCGGCGATTATAAATGGAGCTTTAGTATGTCGGCATAGTGGATTATTGCGGTGGTGGATGAACCTCGCGATAACATTTAATTTATTATTAACTGAATGATAATAATAAATGTTAACAATTAGTAATAAATGAACAACAAATGGTTAACAACGAGTGGAAAGCGTAACAGCGGAATTCCACTTTTGTTTACAAGCTGAGGGACGAGAGAATTTACTGCAATACGCGAATCGAGCGACAAAGTGTACAGTGTATTGTCCGTTGCTAAAAAGATGGCACAATTTCTGTCAAGGAACAAGGGAGGTATCTCGGACACTCCGTCTGACCTGCACGTCTGTAGTCCCCACTTGTCTATGACCTCCCGAAACCCACTTCTATTGGTAAACAAGAAGACCAATGAACTAATCGATGCGAAGAGCAAGGGGGATCGGTCGCCCGCTTCACCTGATCGCGTCTCTTGTTCAGCGCGTAACTTAGCCAATAATAATTGAAAGTCTGGAATGAAAACAAAGTGGGAGAGTCTAAGAGGACAGTATGGGAGATGAGATGGTGACGGGAGTCAGGAGGCATTGTTTGTTTACAATAGACCAAGCTCGAGTCCCTCGTTTCCTGGAAATTGGAGCTAATAGGAAAGGATTATTTCTGGCAATAAGGGAAACGCGTTTACCTTACTTCTGTGAGGGTGTTATCATTTTATATATTATATATTTAATTATCACGGATTGGTGGGAATCGGCTCCACAATTTTCTCCGTGCCATCTTTTGCGCAACGGGTAGTACACACAGAAGGAGCTTTTGTCGTGTCTTTTTTTGCAAATGCCTGGCTGGTTTCTATCTCTTTCGCTGATCTTTACCACTCCATATGGACGCAGACAACGAATGACGATATTTGTCGCTAGAAACGGAAACAGGAAGAAAACTCGGGGAACATTTGGCAACTAGCGGCAATTTTTTGAAGAGACCAACAAAGAGTTGTTTCGTGTTGCCTTAGCATGCTCGTAGCACGAGATTTACTGCTCACTCTGCAGGAGATGTCCAGCACGATAAAGGGTGCATGAAATGCGTACATATTTTCGTCTTTTGGTTAGACGACGTATGCATGTGTATAAAATGTCCTATCGTTTTGTCATGTGCTGTGTCTCACTTGTAAGTTTTATAACAAAAAATATGGAACTTAGAAACGAGAACGTAAGAGATAACGGAGCGGTGCTCTTGAAAAATAAATACCAGTAGAAACGATGGCTTATGGTACAATGTTATCGGGCAATTGCGAGGATAATCTATGAATATAATTGTTTATAGAGTGTAAAAAAGAAGCCGACGAGATGGGTATCAAGAGCAGGAGGAAAGCGGCTTGTGCGGATTTGCCACGATCGCGAAGAAAATAAAGAACGCGCAGCACTAAGAGAACATTAAGGGATGGCAAGAGGGATGTGGAAAAAAGTAAAGCAGCTTTGGTAATCACTAAAGAACAATGGCCTAGGCTATAGTTAGAGATGGCTAATAATTATAAGGAAAATTATTTTGATAACGAAAAACATAAAATAAAATAGTTTATTTTAGAAATCTGAAGTTAAATCATGAAAATAATTATTTTATTTTGATCATCTAAAACATAAAATAAAATATTTTTTATTTTAATATAAAACATAGGATCGAATACTTCCCATAATTCTTAACCTGAAAATAGGTGGGGAAAATGATTAACGTAACGTAAGATAACATAAGAGATTATAATATTAGCAAATGAAACTTATTGTCTTTTTTTCTTTAAATACAGTTACTCGCATGTAACAATGCACATTTTTTATGTACGTCTATAATAAGGAGGAAAAATACTTCCTTCGTTTTAGGTCACCAAAATAATTATAGTTTATACTATGATTTATACTGTGAAAATATTCCGAACTATGATATTAATATTGTTAGTGTTTTTCAAATGAAATACTATTTGAAATATTAACTTAAGAATTGTTTACATCGTATAAAATATTTTATATTGATAATATAAAATTGTATTTACTGACGTACTAGGTTAGTATAATATTGATTACATTATAAATTTAAGGGATTTCAAATTTTAACAATGCAACATCTGTAATAAATTAACAATGAAGTGCCATAAAAGTACGATAAAATAGTAGAAAGTTAATTTTGAAAGATTTTTAAAAAGTATGAGTATACATAATCTGATTGTAGGAAACATTACTTCGACATTATTAAATTTATTGACACGTGCCAGCATGCAAATAAAAAGGTGGGTGGTAGAAAATGGTCATTTTCGGCCCCGCTTGGAAATGAGAAATTGTTGCAAAATAATTGTTGCAAAAGATACCCTTTATCAGTATTGAAATTGCTCGTTTATTGACATTTTCATTCACATTTAATTTTAATATTAACTCGCATTTATATTAAGGCTCTACCAATATTATATCAGTGCGTGAAATCAATAAGAAGCCCAATATACAATTTTGATGTCATTCTTTCGCAACCAAACGACGGTTAAAAGGCAGACCGCAGTAGGAACAGAAATAGCAGGGTCGAGTCATGTTTCATAAAATTCCCGTGTACATATTGGCCTCCATCTGGTCGGTAGCTAACATATCAAATATTTCGTTAAAATGGCACTCAGCTTCATAGTGTCGATACACTATTTTGGTCTCTTTACAAATTTTCGAATCCCCTGCAATCGAAGGAAGAAAGACCGGAGGGGAAGGTACAACGAACTGGGAAAAAAGAAGGTGGCGAGGTGGTTCTGGAGAAAAGTAAACGGAGGGAAAAGAGGGCAGATATCGAGAGGGAAAATATGTATCCTCCTGCTCGCGCTTTCCTCGTGTTTTACATCGGTTCTGTTTTGCTATCCTTTGCTTTTCTTTGTCGACGCCTCGCCGTTTCTAGTTTTCATGTACAGGGTGAGTCAATGAGTTCGGAGGAGTCCCTTGGTCGGTCGGGAAAAAGGGACCGTGGATATTTATCTTTCTGTGACTTTGTCGCTTCTGAAAGAACCTGGTAAAGGACGCGGTTAAGCAAACAGGAATTTCCTTGTCTCTCGATGAACGCGCAGAATTTCCTGATCGAATCAATTGTTGCTGAACCTTTGTGGTCAGAGAGGTTCTTCTTTTCGATTCCAGAACGTCCACAACGCCTGAAAATCCCATAAAGCCATCTGATACTTTGGTGAAATGTTATTATTGTTCCATAGCAATGAGAAGTTAATGCACGAGTAGCACTTTGGAATTAAGATAAACCATATACATGATTGTATTCATAGATATAATATTTGCTTATGAAAAAACGTTTTATGTATTTTATCAAAAATTAAGTGCAACATTTCCACTTTCCTTTTTAAGTAAATAATATCAGAATTGACAAATATGTCATCTCCATTTCGTAATCAATATTTAATCTATTTGCCATTTTTTCGAATAACGTCAATAATTTGATTAGGCATCGATGAAATCAAACAGAGTTTTACTGTTTGTAATTGTCATATAGTTTTCTTTAAACTTATTTCTCAAAGGCTTTCAATTGAGCTTAAATCCGGCAAATAATTTGGCAATGTCAAAACCCTGGTATCGTTGTCGTTTGACCACCGCCTTATTCGTTTTGATAACTGCGGCGTTACCACACTGATCAAATGAACTCGCTATTCTCACTTTCATCGCGAAATGGTATCAAAACCGTTTCCACGTATATTGTGTCGAATTCATACTATGATTAATTTAACAGATTGGTGTTTTTTATTGGCTTCGAATGCAGCTGAAGTTATCAATGAACCACCACCGAAGTTACGACTTATTGCAACGTTGGTTTTATTTTTTAAACCAGTATGTACTGGCACGATGCATAAATAATGATTTATAAATAACGATTTATGAATAACAATTTCTGAACAACGATTTATAAATAACGATTTATAAATAATAATTTATAAATAACGATTTAAGAATAACAATTTAAGAATAACAATTCACGAATAACGATTTATGAATAACAATTTGTGAATACCGATTTATAAATAATGATTTATGAATAACGATTTGCAGACTGAATTTTAGCTTAAAACGTCTAGAACAAAGTTTTACAATTTTACACGTCTCCATGACCATGTTTTATATAAATATTCAGTTGACTTCAGAAACTGAAAATTGCATGAATATTTGTGATGTTCGACTAGTATATCTGTACTGCAAAATCTCTCGGTATTTTACTTCTTATCTGCTTGATATTTCTGCACAACAGTTCTCCCTCTTGCCGTTTGCATAAAGACCCTTCTTCCTGCAGTTGAAACATACAATGAAAACCGATAATAGCTTGCACGAGAACTCTAACGGTAATGGTAACATGCATCTGCATTATTGAATACATTAACAAATACGTAAACGGGGAAGAATAGGAACATAGGAATTAGCAGTAAATATAAATAATGTACGATATAACATGAAAGTGATATGATTTCTTAAAATAGAGTAAATAAAATTAAAATTACTTTTTTCGTTGGGGTATTTTTTTATTCAAAGGAGTGATTTACAAGGACACACACAGACACCAAATCCACGAAATCTGAAAGAACATAAACACGTAATTAACACTAGAACTACTAAATCCTAAATGCGAATAAAGTATATTGCTTTATAACAATCATAAGGTTCGATATTTTCAAATTTTCTGTATTTTTATTATAATGTATGCTTGAATGAAGAAGTTCCTGTAAAAATATCTGACAAAAACATTTTTACAATATTAAGGAACATAACAGAAAAGATCAGAAACCAGTCATTTTGGCTGGGTTGGTAGTTCTAGTGTTAACGATGTCTATATATTTCCAATAATTTTACACATTCTGTAATGAAAACATTAATTTCACCCAAGTAGCCACCCTGAGACACAATTAAAAATTACTGTGTCATGTTCCAAAATCATTTCGAAGGTATCAAACTTGCTTAAATGTAAAAAGCTATTAAATGTGTATAAGTTGCAATAAATTATGTCAAATGCAAAAATCTTAGGTCACAAAATATGTTTTGCATGTCGAATTAAAATACGTGTAAACTCAGTTTTCGAGAAAATTGTTCTGCAACAATTGCTTCGAGTATTGTCTCGACAGAACTTAACAAAAAATGAAGTGCCAATCAGTAAAGAATTGAGTAAAGTATTATTTACATTACAGTTAGTACCTAGAGTGATTTGATGAAGATCAGGAACAATGTTTTGGATTTCTGGTTAAACTAGCTTCGAGTAGGAAGGATTAATATGACTGAAAACGAATAGTAGAAAGGTTTTTTGTCTAACTGTGTACCATATTCAATAAAAAATAACTCATGAAATCTGAATACAATGTGAAACCGTGTTATATGAAACCCACAGCCAGTAAAAAAAGAGGATTACTCTCTGAAACTTATTAAAAACAAACATTTATTAAAATTCCATATAACCAACTTAATTTTTATTAAAAATATAAATGTATGCATAACACAAAACGAACAAAAGAGACAAAAAATATTATTTCCGTTTTTTAAGTTGAACGATATCACCTTCACTTTCTGAACATTCTTCTTCGTTTAGGCTTTTTGCACCTTCTATCCTCTTTAAAAAATCTGTAATTTTGGTTTGTTCGCTGTTTCTTAAAAGGTCAATGTAGATTACGTGGTATGAAGATAGACAATTTTGCAGCTCCCTTTTAAATTTTGATTTTCTGTCAGCGGAAGGTCATTATAGTTCATTATTCCTTCCCGTCATTATTTTATGATAATTTGGTTCTTAAATATATTACACAAAAATCATGTTATCCAGTGCTGTAGAAATACAGCGTTGTACAAAAGTGTTGGCAAGTTTCTTATCGTGTTCGAGCGGGACCGTAGAAGGGTTACCTGTATAACAATTTTCAGACAAGTGCGCAACGGTTAAGATGGACAAGTTCCGTGGAATTTTAAGTGTAAAAACCCCGCAATTAATAACTAATTGTAATAGTCAGTCTACGGTACTGTGGCATATAGATCCCGACACGTTCCACCACAGATTGCCGGAAACCCAAAAGAATAAATGCGAAAAAAGTCGCACCGAATGACTCGGCGAGAAAGTTCGCTCGGCGAATGGTCCGCGAAATGTGTTAATTAACGCGACCGATGGCGTAATTGGAACGAGCTTGTCCAGTTAGCTTTGTCCCGTCGCTTTCGAGACCGGTCGCCCCGTCCTCTTTTCCGAGCAAGTTCCCTCGCCGACACCCGTTATACGATGCACCGGGTATCGTTATCAGAATCGCGGAATATGCATTCCGACGAGTCCTGTTTCGGCTCATGTATGCACATATTCACGTGCGCCGTAGACAATGGGGTTCGCGAAGTGGCGACTGAATGAGGATGGCGAGCGAGGGAAAGCCATAGTCTCTCTTTTCAATTTCGTCCCGGCTCAGCGCGGAGCGGCACGGCGGGCTGGGTGAGCCCGAAACGGCCCGCTTGTGTTTCCTTGCTCGCCGTTGTTGTCGGCTGTACAGACCGATTCTGGAAACTGGGTCGCGACACAATCCCTTTTCAACCTTCTATACGCCGTCTTATCCACGTGTGAATGAACAGGAATAATGAAACTAGAATCATTTTTACACTCGTCCCCTTCGGCCGAGTAGGAGCAATCCTTGGATACATTATTGGGCTGCCGCGAAACGTCTCCCGGCGATCTGTGCAGTAGATGAAGCCTCCGTCTGAAAACGAACGTGTACGACAGCGCAAGAATACTTATTCGAATTTCCTTTTGCGAATGAAATTCATTTTTTCAAATACATTCGTGCGATCCATCTTGCCGTTTCTTACAATTTCCATTCTAACGCGATTCCTCGAATGCGGCTAATTCGCAGATGCGAAACGAGAGGAATCCTCTTACGCGAGAACGATGATTCCTAAGACGTGCGACGAGCACGATTCTTGTCGTCCCCTTTCGATCGTAGACATTTATCTGCGACAAAGCGCGCGGACCGTGTGTTTGAAAGCAAGGAAAGATAACAAACCTATCTGACTCTGACCTATATGAGCGAAACAGCGTTCAATATTCTTGTATGCCTTGGGTGTACTAAACGCATGCATCTGCAAGGCTGGGCCATATAATGTCTCCTGCGAGACTGCGGCAGACATCGACGTAACTCTTTTCATTTCATGACACAAGACATACTGCGAGAATACACACATTTTGGATGAGTTATTTTTTTTTGTCACCGCTTATCACTAGAACAATGGTACAGCATGTTCGCCAGTCGACTTTAAATAAACTTCTGAAGTGTATGATGATAGAATGAGTTGTTTCTCATTACTAACAGTTTCATATATAATTTTATTTTTGAAACATGCATTTTGCAATGCAGAATAAAGTTTACGATAGTCGAGCAAAATTTTTCCGATCCGATTTAAATCGCAGAAAAAAAGACATCGCCGTCGGTGCATCCGAAATTAATTAATTTTCCAGCGAATGAGACGGTTCCGATCGTAACTTACGGAATTCTTTGAAAAGCTTTTAAAATAGTAACTGAATTATTAATGCCGGCGAGGGGACGGAATTAAAGTATAAGTTCGCAATACCTTCCAAACTTTCGATAAACATTTTCCTTTCTCCGTCGAAGGAAAGTACACCTTTCAGCTCGGTCAAAGCGATTTCCCTTTAACGGGAATCTAGTGATTCGCTAATACCGTTCGATCGATTTAATCTACGCAGTCTCAACAGCAATGTACATCGTAACCTTTTCATAAATCAGTAAATCAAAGTATGCATCGCGGACAGTGGCGTATTTATTTGGAACTTTTTTAAGGTTCGCCAAACAAATCCATAGATGAGTGCTCTGAGAAACTACAATGGGGAGCAAAATTGAGTCAACACTTTAAAAGTGTTATAACTTCTTCAAAATTGGTCAAAATAACTTGAATTTTTCTGTAAATATTAGAGGGGCTAGTTCACTGTAAAATGAATAAAATACTTTTTTTAAATTTTACTATTACTTGGAATAAAAAAATTTGTTTAAACTATCGCTTAACCACTATTTTGTAAGGCTCATACTATTTGCAAAATTGAACCCATTAAAACTGTTAGTTTATTTAAAGAAATGTTGGAAATGCAAACATAATGTATAAATGAGCTTAACCATAAAACAAGATAACAAAAACACTAAACGACCTAGAACAGTGGAACCGATTTCTGAGGAATGAACAATTGCAGTGCCTTTGGTTTGTTTTCAGGCATACTAAAAGACGTACTAAAGACATACTAAAGTTTATTCTTCTATTTTGTTCATTTTTGAATAGAAAAGATTAATACGTCTCGTTCGGTACGTATAAAATTAATTATGCTTGAAGACAAACCAAAGGCACAGCAATTGGTAACTCCACCGTAACCGGTACCACTACCATATACTGAACTTGAGTAGGGTAGTTAAAAAATAATTGAAAGTTGAACAACATTATTAGCGAGAAACTGTCGACAGAATGTTGAAAGCGAAATCAATAGTGAACGATAAATCCGATAAAATTGATAAAGATAAGGGATTCGATTAAACAGTTTCAGTGAAGTAACACAATACCAATTTGCACGGGATCGATAAAACAGAGTTGCTCTTTTTAATTGGCCGCCCCGAGGGACCGGAAGTCCGCGAGTTAGATCGGGAGATACGACCAAGTAGACGAGCAACTTCATAAATGCGTAATTGAATCTTCTTCGATTCTGTAGGTAACATACAGCTTCGTTATACGAAATTCTACTTTAAGAACTTCGAACGATCTCCGGTCAGGAGAACTTTCCGAGGAAACGGCAAGAAAGAATCGATAACCAGAAATCAAACAGGGACCACCACCGGACACAGTAGGTGATTCTGTTTCTTGCGTCAAACGGTGAACACCGGCGCCGACAGTATTCGATAAAGCCATTAAGCAGTTTGTATTCAAACTACGTCGTGTTGTACGATCGTGGAAAATAATTAATCGGGACGGTCGGGCGATGCTTCGATCCGACCGACGAATTTACGGAGGCGGGATTAACGGCGAACGGATTTATTTGGCGTGAAATTAATCAGAGCCACGTCGGGCATAGAATCGAATTTATTTAGTGCTCACCTTTCACCCTCTAACATCTTCGAAGTAGTCCGAAGAAGGATTATCACGATTTCAGTTTCGTATTAGCAGAGCAATTCGTTTAAACAGATAACGCGTTAAAGATTCCGTCTGTTTTCAATTTCTGAGAGGCATTATCCGAGCTTACCAATAGATTTCGTTGGAAAATTTAACACAGGTGGTAACTTTAGGTTACCTCTTGCGGATTTGGTGCTGCTTATTGCATCGTATTGGATCGTGTACATTTGGGAATCCATGGAATTGGCAATGCTGTTTCCATCGCCGCTGATTCGACTAATCAGGATCAGGCTTTGGCATATTTTGCTTCAAAAGGTCTAATAAATTGTTTCAAATACTTTATTCTCAGTTGATACTGAGATTTTCATAAAACTAACATTGAAATCGTGACAGAACTCAAATAAATAATGCTAAAAGATGCGTTGATTTAACTCTATATAAATCATCCATTGTATTTGACTCTAGCTGACCCCTAAAATCATGTAAAATTAAACTTTTACTACAAACTAAAATGGACCTACAATGTTATGGTCTCATGATCTCAGTATATCAGTTTAGGATTAAATACTTGACTTAAATAAAAGGACAAATAATTAGACGTATGATATTCGATAAGAACAATTAATTAATTGAAACTACAAGAACATTTATAAATTTATCGTATTCGCAAAGGGGGCAGGGCCAACCCCAAGGGTGGAGGGACTAATTCAAAAGGGAGCGATGCCAACCCTAAAGGGGTTATGAATTCGTATTATGAATTTTTCGTACTCAAGGTCACGTGAAGGAGATAATATTACGGATTCGACATTGGATTCGTCTTGACCTTGGCTATCACATAGAGATAATAAAAATATATCATCTCATTTAAAAAAACCTTCGACGACCTTGAAAATATCTTTATCATAATATCTGCCCTTCTGAACCAGTTAATGCTTTCGTCCGACATTTTTTTCTATCATAAGTATAATAACAAGCGAGATATTATAGATATTCGAGTTAGCTAAGATGCATTGTATACGCTATATAGAAATTTGTATTTTTGACACAGTCGATAGTGTTGGCATTTTGATATAACAGAATCAAAGTATCCGAAATTTCATTCGAAAAAAGTTTATTATGAAATAAATAAAACGATTTGCATGTACAAATAAACTAGTACATCATTGTTCCAAGTTACATGTATCTAGATAAGATAATGTATTATTTTAACGGTTATTTTTTAAATAATGTGTTGGAACGATGCTCAAGCCTGGTAAATAGACCGTCGATTTTACGCGATCCTGGCAAAAAGTTAACAAATACAACGTTAGAGGATAAAAACATTTAAAGAAATGTCATTATATGCATCTCAGTTAGATCGTTGAAATAAAAAATTATTGGTGATGCAACTGATATCTCCTCCAAGCATGGCCCCCTGTTAAATTACGACAGAGGGTATGTTATAGAGCGCGGATCGAAGTGAATGGGTGAAAGAATCGCAAGAATCGAGGGAAAGCGATAAAATATAATTCGATATGAAAGAACAAAGGGGGTGCAGCAGAGTAAGCGAAAAAAAGTTGCTTCGTTACGAACGAAGAATGGGAGGTACTCTGTCAGAAAATTGGAGAGACGAGGTATTCTCGTTTGAGAAAATGACCGGATGAATGACGATATCCTCGGAGCAGAATGTGTTCGTGTCTCGATTATGCAAATTCGACTAGGTTACACTGGTAAGCCTGGTTACAAGAAAAATCAAATTGCTCTCACGTTTCGCGAGAGTTTTCCACTCCTTTCTTTCGCCACCGCGGCCAGCGTCGCCATTAAACATTCATATTCTCACGGGCGTGAACTTTAAAATTCTCTCATGAATGTCGAACTTTCTTCTATCGCGCGCGCTCTGCCCTCGAAACTTTTTTCCGCTGACTTAAGTATCGTGGAACACGGCCGAAGGACCGGCTTCGTGACGAAAAAACTCGCCACTTTCTGCGATACCGCGTGCACCACCCGCTGACGTCGCATTCGACCCCTTTTCGGAACGAAAAGAACCGAGAAACACTCGTACAAGTGCTTCGGAAACATTTCCGCGATGTTTTTCAAACGCCGGTAAACAAGGTATGGCGGGAACTCCAATTGGTAAAAAAAGTCACGACTTCTAAGTCGTACGTGTTAATTTCTATTCTAAACGTACCTATTGTGGAACCCTTTTCAGGGTTATCAGTGATTCTATCATAACACAAAAGTGTTATCATTGAATATTTATACTATTGTTCAATTGATTGATCTCGCTAGATAATGTAATAAATTTTGGAACGTTTATTTAATATGAATAAAAAATGATACGAATAAAATGGTAAACTACGAGCGTGTACCTATTATGGAACACCGACAATTCCGATGAAAAACATTGTTTAAATTTTTTGTTCTAGGCTCAGATAAAAATGCTAAAATTACTCTTACTTTAATTTATTTTCTCACTTCAATTAATCATAATTTTGCAGACTTTGTCTAATAAACTAGACTATGTGTTTTATCCTGAAACCTACCATGTCGGTCAAATTGACCTGTTTTACATTGGATCTTTTAAAATTGTTAAAACCACAAAGATACCCTCTTAGGCAATAGTTAAATAAATTGACTAATTTAAACATAAATTATAACAAAAATAATGAAAAATTTGAATAATCTTAGTTTTGTCACTCTTAGAAAACGCTACAAGTCAGTAACATATAGTGCTTGATAGGTCCAATATCAAAATATGTTCGAACACTTCCGCAAGCCACTTTACAGCTAATGCGACGCAGGATGTGTAAACCAGTTTACGATCGTGTAAGTCGTCCCGAACTCGAAATTATATTCATAAGTGTCCGTAACATTTCAAACGAACTCTGCCAAGATTCAGGTATCCCGAAATTCCACTGTGCACTCAGCGGAGAAAGTCAATATCCGTGCAGTGGAGGTAGCAGGTTCGTCCTCCGAGAAATAGGGTCTGCAACGAAACCGTTTTTTTATATTTACGACGATCGCTTTTCACTCACAAGCCGGACCCATATAACGTGCTCGAATTCTTATTAAATTCCGTAACTCAGCCTTTCGGAGTTTTTAACGTCCTATACTACTGCTGCGACAGCAATTCAGTGACACGCGGGAAAACAATATGGTGTACGTAAATTTCTCTTGAGCTCGGAGCAGCGAAGATAATGAAACCTCTGTTTACATCAAGGAATATGCGGCAGCAACGTAAGCTTCTAAATTGATTGATACTGGAAAGCTAAGTTATACGTAAGAGAAGACAACCATGGATGGGGCACTTCTGTTTAAGACGATATAACGAAAAATCAAACGATCCATCTTATTCTAGTTTGAAACATTCGAAAGATCAGTTCTTTTACTATAAGAGTGTATAGTGAGAATGAGTTCCACCTACGTTTGTTTTATTTTTAATTTCTTTAGCAAATGCATTTTGATCGATTCATGAATTGGTTGCATTGAATGGGACAGGAATATTCATGAATAAGACAGTGTAACAAAATAAAGTAATCTTGGTATTAATCTTATAAGTACTGTTTCATTGTTGATGGTAAGTGCATATAATATTATATAATGATTTTTAATTACATAAATCTTTCTTTGCATCTTTGCTTAATATTACATTTTAGTATTTTTTATATTATAATATTTATATAATATTACATTTTATTATTTTTAGTATTATAATATTTATATAATATTACATTTTATTATTTTTAGTATTATAATATTTATATAATATTATAACTTTATATTATTTTACATGTTTTATTAATACGTGCTTCCATCTTTTTTCCTGTGCATTCTTCATGAAAGTTCGTTTTTTAGTTTGCTATTTCTCAACTAAATTACCTTCAAAAACATTTCTAATACGTTCTAATTCTTCGTTATTGTTTATTTCATGATTTATTCGCGTTCAGGGTCAAGATCAATTTAAATTATTTGTAAAGATAATGTAAAAAGACCATTTAAATTATTTGCAAACTATTTCTTCCATCGGAAAATGTTTCAAACCAAAGTTGCAGAGTATGGAATGTTGCCTAGGTTGGTATACACCAGCCGCTTAATTTACGCGAATATTTGTTTCATGTGGATTTAATTTACGCGAATAAATGGAATTTCTGTACATTGAATTTGTCAGTATAAAAGGAAAAATATTGGAAATAGAAGCTAGTAAAAGTTTCAGAAATGCATGTGCACATATTTATTTTACATTGCTACACATTGAATTATCTATTGTTCATGCGCTGTCCTTTGTTATGTTCGGAAAGGTCTAAGACACTTGTTTTTTAAGAAACGGCCCTGGACGGTATTGCAGCATGATAACACGACTCCAGCCTGGCAAGTGAGTGTGCTTCGAGCCTAGAACTGTCAATTTTAAAACTTACAGAAAATCGCGTAAATTGTGGCAAATTTACCGCATAAAACAAATACTCGCGTAAAAAAGTACCGCGTAAATTGCGAAACGGGTGTCGCTAAGTGAGATTAATATAATCCTTTGATAGTTCACTTTCATTTATTCTTCACTTCTATTTTTTCGCAGCTAAATATAGAGTTCACTTTCATTTAATTCTTCATTTATAATTTTCTTTTAAATAACAATTTCATTTGTTAACGTTCGAATCGTACGTTCCGTTGAAGACGAGAAATTATAATTTCTGACAAAAATTTCATTTCATTCATAATATTGGCGCAATCTCTCGCGTTCGCGGTAGCAACTCGTTAGAGCCGGAATGGCAGAGGAATTCCCGGCAGAATCCTTTGTCTTATTTCGTACACAAGGGGGAAAGTTCTGAGTATTCGAAAATATGTATAATAACGGTTGTCGTCAGTCTCGCGTTCTCAGCTCGATGTCATCCACGATTCTACCAGTATGCAAATTACTTTTGAATCCGGGCCGGACTAACCATCTGAATACCAAAAATAATTTCGCCGCGAGGCAGGTGTCTCAATTATGTCGATGTGGAACGATTTAATAAAAATTTGTCGAGACGAATAGAACGGTCGAAAATAATGCAGGGAAACCGGTGCAGTCGTCGTGGCTAAGAAAAATCGCTTTCCCGGTTTAAAAATGGATTTCCGTAAGACAGCAGTGATTTATTCACCGATAAATCAATATCATTGCGATGTCTACATTAATCTCCTATAAAAGCGTACACCATTTCTTCAGTAAATGTAAGTTGAAACAATTTTCTAAATTAAACCAGATATTTTAAATGTTCTTCTCGTTTTGAAATATCGACAGAGATTTACATATGCATGCGTGAATTTGCAAGTTTATAATATGAGCTTATGCTATTAATATGAGTGGTATCCAAATTGACTGTGAAAAAAAGATTTTTGAAATGCATTTCTTTGAAATGAGAAACTATAGGAGCAGATGGTAATGCGAGGTTTACTTCTGTACTTGTGCCCAGTGGCCTAAAACGCGATTTTAATTGAGAAAATGATTTCTCGTATCTATAGAGGACAAATCAACAAAGTTCTAAACGCGCTTACCTCAACGAAGGGAATAAACTGGAATCGAAGAATGGAAACCAGTGGTTACGTTTGCCCAGAAAAGCGGGGAACTGATTTCAAATATTGATCCAGGCTCGAGGATCGATTATAGGGTGCATTTATAAGACGACCTAATATCTCTGCATTCTATTTCTGTACAGCATCGACAGAAAGGTATCTCGGTTGAGTTATACAGCTTCCTCCACCCTCGAGCCTCTGAATATTTAATATCGCAAAATCCTTTGATAGCGAGGCTCAATCCTACCCATGTTTATCAATAGTACCAGCAAACGAATAGTTTCTCATCGAAGCAGCAAGGATACCGGCCGGATACCTCTTTCATCAAGCTTATCCGGCCAAAGGAAGTCCCCGTTCTATGAGAATATGCCGGTAGAAGGCTTTTGTTCCTCCCAGTCTGTCATTAACCCAGTGCTCCTAAACGTAGAAAGACGATAGGTTCATCATCGGAGTCAGCCGACGAATATCGCGGAACTCCGGCAGACGGCGGACCGCAACAAAAACAGTCGCGCTTATCCGACGCTTCCTGCCTTCGACACATCCTCCCGGCGATCCTTTATTTTCGTTCGACTCGAAACGCTCCGGAAATCTTCCCCTCGATTGAGTCTCAATACCCGCGAAATTAGTTTCGCGCGGCTCGCTCTCGTGAAGTACGACTGCCGTCGCGATATACTGTGGACTTCTTCACGTCCGGAGACCTATGGTCGCTCCCTCTATATAAACCAACAAATTTACGAAACAGGCGGAACCACGCAAATATTAGGTTGGAAACTATGAAACGGGCGTTTTTGGTTAGTCTGTGTTCAACTGCGACTAAGAGAGGTTCATTACAACATGCGCTCGATACTTTTATTTACAAATTTTAAAGGTACTCTTCTTACTCATTTTGTAAAATTTTTTCGTATTTCTGTTATATTTTTATTTTATATTTCTCGATAAAACGCAATTTACATCTACTTTTTTTGTATGAGTACAAATTGAATCATAGTGCAGCTCAAGCTTCGAGAAACAGTAATCAAGCTCTCGGAGCTTGCACCAATGAAAAAAATGCTCGATAATGGTTCCAAAAATTTCGTTCTGGCAATTTGAGCATTGTCAATGAGCCTCGAAAAAAAATCGCGTTTTGTTTCCATCTAGTTTCGGAGAAATATAAGATAAAAATGGAACACAAACATGAAAAAATTTTAGAAAATGAGTAAGAAGAATACCTTTAAAATTTTTAAATAAAAATATCGAGCGCACGTTGTAATGAAGTCGCAGTTCAACACAGACTAACTAAAAACGCCCGTTTCATAGTTTCCAACCTAATATAAACTAGGTGTTGGAGATTGTAGACCCGTCTCGCAGAGGCGAATTTCGTTAAAATTGTGGCCAAAAGTCAAATAATTTTTTTAAATATATTTGTTCATTTTGCATCTGATCTTATTTATTAATGATCGGAGCATGGTTTTGCGTTGTAAATGATGTGTAATACGTGGTTCTCGTCGAAGTATACTAGTGCATGGTTGGTCATTTGAGAACGTCGATTTCTTTAGTCCTTTTCAATAATCATTTTCTAACAATTTATGAGACTATTGTGCTAACGTACAATGCACAATATTAATTAGTAGGTTAAGTAATAATATATATCTCAATGCCCTGAATTTATTCCACTTTTTGAAGTTATGGTAGATAGCAATGTAGGATCTATGTATTTACTTCTTTTTGTTAATGATCAAGCGAGTTTTGTTAATCATTTTGTTAATAATCAATCGAGATCAAGTGATCAGCATTTTGTTTTTAAATAATCTTTGAAGTATATTAAAGACACTCACGTTTCATTTACTTGCTAATTCTAGCTGTTTCTCAAGTTATGGTTATTTTTGTCGCTGGTACTTGTAGGTACCGCTTATAATAATCGTACTATTTACAACAATAACAACGAGAAGAAAGTTAATGTACACATAGAATGAATAAATTAAGTAAGTAGTAAATACTAACTAATTTATTTAATCTATGTTAAATGACTAATTTGTTTAAACTCTCGGTTTTTAATATGTCGTCTCAGCGTTTTCGTTCAACTTTATATATTTCACTTATACCATTTAGATATTCCATTTAATTATTTAGTAAAAATGAAAAACACTCATTTAGTAAAACGAGTGTTTCATTTTCCTACAACACATTCTAAATTATATAATTTTAGAAATAGCCTGTCGTTCGATGGTTAATTATATGAAAACATTGTTGATACGATATATTATTCAACTATTAGAATATATTATACGATATATTATACTATTTTCGAGAAGCTAATCTCTGACGTCCTATCTTATCGATTGCTCGGCAGGCTCTGATGTTATTAACGACAACAGCCGCTCGTTAATGACAACGTAATCGATCGTGTATTCGATCCAACACGATTATAAAGGCACATCATCAGGATCGATAACGACAGCATTGCTGATGGCGCACTCGATCTATCTCGATTACCAGGACAAATATTCGTGATCGCAATAATACAATTACTTATTTCGTGCAATCTGCGTACTGAACAATGTCATTTAACATGCTTTAATTACAAACACATACTTTATTTACAAACAGAATATTTCAACCAAACGTGGCATTGCATATCTCATCTTACGTTATTTTTAATAGTTATCGGTAACCAAGAATATTATAGATGAAAGTTGAATGTTTTTTCTCTATAAAAATCTATGAGATTTGTTAAATCAAATTCAGTTAACTTGATCTATAATAATTCAGTAACTTGATCTTATTTACAGAAATGTAGTAACCCATATTCAGTCTTCCACGAAGGACTTCATACACAATGTTGTAATTAATTCACTTCACCTATATTGATGTTTAATTATACCCAATTTAATACAATATTTAATTATTGGAATACGATCGAAACGTTATTTTCATTGAACGCAATTATCATATGTTAAAAACGTTGTTTAATTATTATTGAAGTAACAAGAGAATGAAATAAAATGAAGTTTTCTCCATCGACTTATTTCTTTGAGAATTCCTTTTGTCAAACGTTGCATCGAAAAATTTGTTATATTGTTATAATTTAATTTTATTGTTACATTGTTATATTTCGAGTACATTGATGCATAATTAAATAATCTTGCTACGGCTGCAGAATATAAATATATTCTTATAAAATCGTATTGAAATAATTTATTCAAATAAATAGATAGAATAATTTATGACATAATTTATGATAATGAGTAATTTTTATTCCAATAAAATATTCGACTAAAAAGTATTCATTCGGATAATTGTCTTAGATAAATGTTTGTTCGAAATCATACACTGTGTCCAGGAAGATTGAAGAAAAATAAATACACTATAATAATGCCCCTTTAAATCACGCAACTTTTGTATTGAAAAATTTATTGCCCAATGCATATTTTGTAAGTTGCAGGTGTGCAAATGAAAAGAGAAAAGATACAGACAATTTGGTTAGTAAATAAAAGATTATTATCTTATTTAATAAAAGATCATTTCCTGCCAAAGTTTTTAATTAAAGAGGACGAACATATAAGAAAGAAGTCATACTTTTTCTGAGAAGTACAAATTTTGTGAACGATCGAAATTATAATAAAATCTGGAGGAAATAAAGTCTCAGGAGAAATTTTTAAGTTTTCAAAGCTGTCAGAATACTCTGATTGATATGTGGACCACCCTGTATAATAGCAACAGTTCGATACGAATTGTTTATATTCCGACGCGAACTTGTCAGACAGATTAGTATCCCATCACACTATACATTTTCGTCATAATATTTGCACTTCTACCACAGCTCGCGGAAAGAAGAAACTTCTAATATACTGCTAAAGCTTTCTCCGCTTTCGAATAATAGCGCAGTTCTCGGACAGAGATTACACAGCTCCAATATGCGCCATTACACGGGACCCATTTTAATTTAAATTCCCACCGCGACTCCAGAAATTTCGATTCTTACGTCGAACGATAAAAGCTCGCGCAGATACCAAGGCATGTTCGTGCGAGTGTTAAGAGATAGCGCCCGTTATTGCCCGGCCCTTTCGAATGCTTCTTCACGGTGAACTCTGGACAAGATAGGCGCGGTCGTTCTCTGAAACTTTAAATTTGCGTTAGTGGACAGACCGTACTTCCACTTCCGATCGACGAAACTAATTCAATGTTCAATTGAACATTTTAGGTAAAATAACAATGGATGCGACAGACAGGAACGTTCTGAATATCCTGAAAATTAGACGATTGGTCGATGGATTCATTTTTTTCAAATCGTTTTCGCACGAATACATGTTTTTATTAGCTAAAATGGCGCTAGTTAGTTTTTTTTTAAATAGATGCTATATTTCTGTATATATATTATAATATAGTAGAATTTAATACTAACTCTAATTCTTTTAATAAAAAGTATTTGTTAAGTTATAAAAATTTAACGTAGCTGGGTGTTGATTCAGGAATTAATTGTCTTAGTACAAACATGTCGTTTAGCCATTTTAGATTATTATAAATTTTCGCGCAATAAGCTATACATTAAAATTCAATCGAATCTGAAGCTTCATTTAGAATTCTATTGCCTCTCATGTTTATAATAATAATATAGGGGACGCTATGACATGAATTTTCTTTTCGACGTCGCATAAATGAGTTCCGCCCGATATTAAAATGCTTGTTCCGTGAATTCAAATGAGCTGATTGGTACTAAGAAAGTCGTTGATAGTGCACAAGAGGTATATTAATTTCAGCTGTTATTCAGACAACTTGGGAACTAATAAAGCAGTTCATTAAGGGTAGAAGAATTCGATAACACCGTTCGAAGTGAAAACACTCAATCCCAGATTCCACAGCAGACGATCGCAGAATCTTAATGGGATTATTAAAGCATTCAAGTCCGAGAAGGACTTTCGCAAGAGCGGAGAGCACTGTCGAAGCTTATTTTCATAAACTTAACGACTACCGTTTTGCCATTGACACGCAATCACCGATAACTTTTTCCGATAAAGAAAAAGTGGATAACAAGAGGCGAGCTGGAATAATTAATATCGATAAATTTAGTTTAGAATCAAGTTTCGAAGTAAAAAGAAATTTCGTTTAAAATAATCTAATGGAACAGTTTTGTGTTTTGTAAAACGCATTGTACAATACTAATTTATATTTAGAATTAATTTATCGTATTATTCACCACAGTACGATGCGATTTTGTGAATAATTTCAAACAGACTTTTTTAATTACAATGATCTGCAATGGAAGAGAGCATTTTTCCTACATATCTTTATAAATAATTTACACGATATTATTCCTTTATCACAAACGGAGTTCGCAGATTCTGTATCTGCATAAATTCAGTATGGTTTATAATGGTGTAATCACACTGTATAACGCTTCGTCGATTTGTCGAATCCATTGTTCGTTTCTGTAACTACAGATATTTGCATACTTGTGATATGAGTGAACACGGCAAAATTACCGATTCAGTCCCTTTCAATATCTGGATTGGAATGCACGAACGTTTCGGTAATAAAACCGGGTTGGTTCGCACGTTTTTTCGCAAATTTTTGCAAGATTTCTAGAACAGATTACATTTGAAAATGGTGAATATAAATACAGAACTCTTGATGCCATTGGCGAAGCATAGACTCGCTATACAGGGATGGTGATTCACATAACTTGCACGTTTCAAATAACTTTTAAATTACGCATTTCGTTAAAAATTGTTGAATACAAAAGTTGTAGAGTTTTAACCCTTTGCATTCGAAGCTATTTTAATTCGAAATCCAAAGGATGTTTCATGATTTCTATTTTATACGATTTATTGCGATTTATGCAGATGAAATTACCCTATTCGCAAGTACAGTATTTACAATACTAGCAATCTTTTAATAAAGATTAATACAAACGAATCTGATATTATTACAAATATTTTGATAAATATTATACCAATTTTTAATGGCACCTCAGAGTCGCCACTCGAGTGCAAAGAGTTAAGGGGGTGAGCTGAACGTATTCATTGTTCTGTATATATAATGAATAATGAATAAAAATAAAAATGGTATTTTTTAGAAGGAAAAAAAGGAAAATATGTTTATGTTAATAACAAATAGTGAACACGTCTTCGTTCTATGACATTCGATTTATTAAGAAAAAAAAAGAAAATAACAACAACAGCCGGGATTCGAATCCACTACTACCGACAGCTTTCTATAATAGTTAACCACCTCATCGCTTAATTAAAACTTGTTCTGGTAAAGAATGTTAAATCATTCATTTAACTTCTTAGGCACGGCTGAATTCTGTGCGGCTGTTTCTCTGAATTGCAGTGCAATATATGACGGACAATGATGTTCTCTACGCGAGCACGTTCGAATCGACTTTCCATGACTAAATTGTTATTTTTCTTAAAGATATGATACATATACTTTCACTTGAATTATTTACTTTAATAAGCAATAATACGTAATGGGTAAAGCACGAAACATCCGCGAAAGCCATTATAGTGGCGCGTCGTAGTGGAAGATTACAAGTCAAGGTTATGTCAAGGTTATTTCATAGATTAATAGTTGCATAGAAAACTTTGATACTAGGATAGATGTCCCAATTGTTGTGTCTCCGGATTAGAAACGTATAAAAAAGGAAAATGTTATATACAAATTGATATTTACCTATTGATTATATACAAATTGATGATCTAATTTTTTTACTATATTTACGTATTGGCATGTAAAATTCATGGAGGGATATTACATTTTTCATATATTAAAATGTAATAAACATTTTTCAACTGGTGCTACAGCAGTTCTGAGGGATTTAAGTCCTATGTCTTATCAAAAATCGTAAGAATTATGTCGTGAGAGGGTTTCAATTGGTATTACAACGATAAAGAAAACACTAATCATGCATATTTTTATATTTTTAATATAAATCCTGTAATAGGGTCATATTTCAGAACATGTCTGTATTTTCATGCCCTTTTTTATTAGATCACGTAATCGAACCTAACCTCATCTTCATTCAAAACAGCATGTTTCACATGCAAAAAGATACGTTTAAAATCGGAACTGTCTGAAAAATCGAAATATAACTTTAGTGCATTAAATGAAATTTCTAGTATTTAGAATATAGATTTCCATTGCCGTAGGATCTCCTTGTTAGAACTTTCTATTCAGTAAAAACGAATACTGTAAATTCTCCCCAATTTTCCTTCAGCTTACAAACAAAAATTTACAATTTTGGAAGAGGGGATACGATTTTATTTGAACCTCGCGGCTCGTTTTAATTAGTTGTTAACACTCGGTAACTGTACAAACAAACCGCGAGACTCGAGTAATTGTATCTCCTCTTCCTAAATTGTCCAGTTTCGTTGACGAGCCGAGCGACAATTAGGGAGAATTTACTGCACCGACGCTCGAAATTTTCGTAATTTGATTCCCATGCCTATCAAGAAGTACCACCAATATTCGAGCTGTAATACGCGCACCGACGCGACACGGTCGATCCAGGCAAATATAATCGCGCGAGTAAACATTGTTCTCGATCATACGTCGCTCGGTACGCGATTTCACGTGTTCGCGTGTTTTATGAGAAGGGTACGGGCCGGATAAAACGAAGGAACGCCTGGCGCGGCACGGCGTATCGCATTCGCTCGCCTGCAAAACCCGACTTTTTTCCATAGACCCACGGTTTTCTGCACTCGCCGGCGTTAATCTTCCCCCGGGAAAAAGTTAACAATGATTTAACGGTGTGTACCGGCCCCAAGAAAGGAAAAAAAAGGTCGAACCGTGGTGACTGAGACGGGAAGGGGGTAGAAGGGATGAGACTAGGGAAGCTTCGACGCAAATACCAGGCAGGGAAGGATATCGGGCAGCTTTTTTCCTGGCTGTCGATTTTATTACGTACGGGATATCGCAGTCCGTTTATTGCTGTTTTTAATCCCTGCGTCCCGCGGATCAAGCCCGGAAATGCAGTTTGAAACTATTATTGCCACAGTTGCGAGCCAATCAGGGTACAATAACAGACAATAAACCCGTCAGTTCCATTTTCTATTCGTTAGTGGAACATTTTCAATCAAATTGCCCGCTTTCTGCTTCATGGAATTCTTATGAAATCAATGATAAATACAGTATAACGTCGAGTATCCGAAACGTCTATTATCTGAATGCCGATAATCGGAATGATAGTCTATCCTTACATAGAATGAGTCGCGTACACTAGTGAATATAATAATATACTAGTCGAATCAATCGACTAATCATCATGGTGGCCGACACGGGTCTATCGGCTGATCGATGTGTTAATTTATGTGGATCCTTAAGATAATAATTTAGAGCATCTTTTGCAACAATGGCAACGTTTTATTATAAGTACATACTCACGTTCTTACCCGCACGCTAGCGTCAATCATTCTACCGGACACTCGCGTCCTCGCATTGAGCTCTCAGCTCTCCTTTGTCTTAGAATGCCTACGCAAACATGTATTACGTATATATTAAGTATAGCAGAGATTCACCCATACATTCCAACACGATCACTGTAAATAGATGTCAAGGTGCGAAGTTTTAGTTTTACTTTTAATATTATGAAAACTATTAGCAGAGACTCGGACGTACGATTAACTCCTTGCACTACGATTTATTTTACAGCTACAAATATTAATCCATTCAGCACTGTCCGATTGTGGGTCATAACTCATCTTCACTTAAGCTCATTTCATTACTACGTTCCATGTTTATAGGGATTAGAAACTTTAACACTAACAGTCCCTCTGTCACGACTGCGAAATTCGAACTAATGTCGAAAATGCAGTTCGATTCGTGGTTGCATTTGAAGGAGTATCATTCTACCCTTCATAAGATTATATAGGAAGAGCTTAGAAACCCGCTGCAAAGAAACTAAACATAAATAGTCATCACTGCGTGCCCATAAATAGGCATCAAATCATGTGGTGAGTGAGAATCACCTCTCGAGTGCAAAGGGTTAATATAATATAGCTAATTAGTATTATTATATATTACTATAATTAAAAACTGAGACCAAGAGCGAGGATGTCTTGGCCAATGAGAAACTGAGAGATTAGGTTTCATTGTAAAAAGTTGAGGTGCAACGCGAGTAGTTTCTCTCAGTCGGGGTCAGTGGTTGACCAGTTTTCTGCTTAGTGGGTTACTAAGGTTTATTGGTGATGACTCGTAGATATTTCGAAGTTTTCGAAAATAATAATTATATCTCACTATTTCAATATGGGTAATAAGATCCCAGTCCAGAGAGCATTAAAAAAGAAATTCCTGATCGTTTCAGATGTAGGTGTAGAAAATTCTTACTTTGCATAAAGATCCGTATTCTGTTTATTACCTGTCTAGACTATCCTGAGGTACCCTCAGAACATTTACGAAATTCTTTTCCCTCTAAGAAACTAAGAAAGAAGATTCGACTTTTTCGAGATTCTCGGCTAGACTATCAGCCTAATTCACGGTACTATAAAGTCTCAGAAACCGCTCTTCGATTCGGTGGCCTTTTATTCGCGCCGGAAAAGCATCGTAGCGCGTGTCAACGTTTACTTTCCCGCTCTTATCCATTGCCGTAGCCGCGCATAAATTCCGCACGCCACCGGCGGAATCTTACCCCGGAGGAAAGCTGCGTTTCGCGGGTGAGTGTGCCGAGCGCGAGGTAGCTTTCGTGCGAGCTTTCGTAAATACGATCCCGTTCGCGTCCCTAGCAAAACACCAGCAGAAAAACACGCGGCAAGAATATGCTGAAGCTTCGTCGAAAATTCAAGAGTAGGTACGGGCGTGCGTACCACGTGCTGGAAAAATGCGAGCGGCGCGCGGCGGCGGATGTCGGCCTCCTTTTTTCCGTCGTTGTCGTCCTATCGGCGAGTGCGCGCTTTACAAGGCGCCGTGTAAAAGGAATTCAATTTTTCTTTCATATTCTTTCCCGTATTTTTCCGCGCCGGAATGCATATGTTTACGAAGGATACAAAAGATATTCTGTGGTCCGTATTCTCGTGACTGAAATCATGGCTCCCAAAGAAGTGGAGTCAGACTGGACAAAGTGCTTGTATGTTCTATTCGAACATGTGTTCAATAAAAAGTGATACGACTTTTCTCCGAATTAAATTAGTATTCGTCAGAACGAAAAATAAAATTATAATCTTTTTCTCTTGCTATCAGGAGTTTTGAGTGTGAATAGAGCGAACGATTTAAATGTGATAACTCAAGTAACTTAGATATCTATATTAATTTAGTAACTATAATTGGGTTTACAGTGACTCCCAAACGTATTCAGATACTAGAATAACTTTAACAGACGTATATGTAAATAAATTGCATTTTTGGTTGATTTTTCTCATATTACATTAATTTTATAAATTACTTCAGATGCATTAACAAATGAAGATAACAAATTATATTTACAAGTGTGTTATACGCGACTGTTCATCCCCATAAAGTGAATTCGGTCATACAAATTGCAACAAAAGAAATACACACTATAAACAAATCATAAAATTGTGTGAAATAGAGATACAAAACGACGATAGTCGTAAATAAATAATAATTTTTTAAATTACAAACTTTTTGAGATACGTCGCCAAACAATGGGAGTATAAAACTGATAATAAAAATTTACAAAAGATTAATTTTCACAACTTTTGAACTTAACTCTGTAAATGATCCAAACACTTGAAAATTCGGTGCTTTTTATATTTTTTCAATTAAATAGATAACATTCTATAATAAATCGAAAGTTTATTGTACTTTAACATTCATATACGCTCCGTTAATATACAGTAAAGGATTTTTTCCTTTCAATGTATATTTACTTAAATATATGGCGTAGAAATCAAAGTTGCATTAATCCTTAAATACTTTTGGGAGTAATTGTACATACAAAGTTTCAACGCTTGTGTCAATTCAAGTTTTATATTAAATATGTAATTCCTTTAAGAAATGTCGAACTAAAATTTAACCAATTTCAATGGTAAAACGGTTATATCGTTTATACAGAGTAATTAGTAATTGGTGGTAAAAGAATAACATTGTTTCATTTGAGGCTTTCTTTTTCGAAAAAAATGATTTAGAAAATTCCTTCGATTCGTGTGGCTTATTATAACTTGAGAATAAGTAGTATTAGCTGATTATGATCAGACGCGCCAGTTTATACTCCTAATTCAATTTCTCATTTTAATTAAATTGTATCACAATTTCTCAATTTAATTACATTGTAATTTTATTTCTCAATTTAATTACATTGTAATTTTATTTCTCAATTTAATTACATTGTAATTTCATTTCTCAATTTAATTACATTGTAATTTTATTTCTCAATTTAATTACATTGTAATTTTATTTCTCAATTTAATTACATTGTAATGCTACTTCTGAATTTAATTACATGATAATTCAATTTCTGAATTTAATTACATTGTATTTCGATCACACGGTAATTCAATTACGTTGTACTATAATTCGGTAACATAATTCAAACTGTTTAGTTAACTCAATTTCTAATTATCTCATGCACGAGTGTAATAAAAATGCACTGCAATTGCAATACATTTTTATGTTTTCTTTTCTATGTTCATTTTTTTATGGTGTTTTGATTTGTAATTTTAATTCATTCGCATTCTAATTCGTAATTCATGTCATTTAATTGCATAGTATTTTGTAATAGTATACCGATTGCTACTGCGAATTGCATTGTAATTTAAATGAACGGAGATCTGAATTACGAAGTGCAATGTGATTTAATTACAGTGTAATTGAATTATTTTATAATTTCAATTCCTTGAGTAAGTGTCACGATTAAGGGGGAGGGGGTGAGGCTAGGAAAAATCGTAAGTCGAAATATGGGAATCTCCCCATCGTAAACATTGTTCTTATCAGTGCACACTATCGACATTTATTAGCATTTCATTAATTGATCGGATGAGTCACGACACGACTCCGCGATCGATAATCTTCGTGTACGCGGAGCCGAACGCGACGACACGTGCGGTAATTTGGGAATTTTGTCGAAATTTATTCCGCCGCAGCCGACTCGATACACTCGGTTGGTCGATCATGCGGCAAAGATGAGTTTATAATGCGTAACAGCGCATCCCGAACTTCGTCGTTCCCGTTCACGACGTATTAGGGAATAGTTTAAGAGGATATTCGAGTTCGCCGGAGTTCCTCGACCGACGAACTTTTTAAACATGCAGTCGCAGTGTTTGAAAATTCCGCGACGACTCGAGAACGCGAAATATAATAGATCACCCGCGGGTCACGGACTTGGAGGGAAGGGAACGAATGCGCGAACAATGAAATGCGTATTAATTATCGCTTTTCTAATTAAATATGACAATAGGCAAAAAACTTCTCTTACTAAATATTTTATCGAAAATGAAGAAAAACAGAAGATACAACTAAACCTTTCGATTTTAATTTGGGTATATAAAAAAATAAAATACTTTAATTTTGTGAAATTTTCTAGGCTCTTCATGTAGCATTCAAAGTATTAAAGGGTTATAAAACGCTGTACAATAGTTTAAAGTAACAGAATTATCTCACATTTTTGCCTGAGCTCATTTCCGTAGTAAAATACGCCTCGTGTCATAGATTGTAACGTTCTGAAATAAAAAATCCATTTCGGAAAGTAGAATGCTACCTCCTCTAACCAGTTAACTGTGGCGTTCTCTTTGCAAAGCGCCCACCAGTGTGTGTCGCGATAATCAAGCGATGACGAATCCACATCATGAATCCAACTCAAATTGTTTATAATTTTCATTTGTTTGTTTCATTTCGTCTCGACCTCTAAACATTTTAAACATATTAAAATTTACAAATATAATTTAGTTTTCGCCAGAATTACAATTTAAATATCAAATTGTAACAAAATTTTACGTATGACGGATATAATCGTCATAACACAAAATTCTGCCACATCTCCATGACGGATATAGTCGTCAAACACACTTAACTGGTTAATCAGAAAACGAAAGGTGGTTTGCTTTGGCCAGACGAGTAGAAACGTGACGATTGCAGATGTAATGAGGTAAATAAAGTCATCTTGGCTTGCAGTCTGACGAACCTGGAGGAGCCCCATTTGTGTTCAGACAGGTAGAATAAGTCCTATTCGTAGCCAGACAAGTAGAATCATGCCCGTTCTTTAGAAGACAAGTGTGCTAACTGACGCTTTCGATCGCACGAATACGATGACACTAATCTGAGGACGCATTTGCAGCATGTTTAGAATGTAAGCCATTTTCGATTTAATTGCTGGCAGACGTAGATCTTAGAAAACGAAATGAAGAGGGCAGCCTTATAGTTAGTATAAAAAAATCAAAGCGCGTGCAGGGTGCATACAAATTACATGTCACGATCATCATAGCCTGATTCTATACCTCTAAATTGTCCTTGTACTTGGAAATCAAAGTTAAGATTATGTCAAGTTTATGGGGTCAATGGTCAAAGGGTTAAATTTTTTATTTTTATTGCAACGTATAGGGTGGATGTACCAATCGTCGTACCTCCGGATTAAAAACTTATAGAAAACGGTAAGCGTTATTTATAAATTAATGATCTACTTTTTTTATTATGTTTACCTATTAACATGTAAGATTCATGGAGGGATATTACATTTTTCATATATTAAAATGTAATAAACATTTTTCAACTGATGCTACAGCAGGTTTGAGGGATTTAAGTCCTATGTCTTGTAAAAAATCGTAAGAACTATGTCGTAACAGGACTTCATTTAGTATTACAACGATAAAGAAAATACTAATCATGCATATTTTTATATTTTATAATGTTTTATTTCATTACAACTACTAATTTTTAACGTGCAAAAAAATATGTTTAAAATCGGAAATGTAGGAAAAATCGAAATATAATTTTAGTGCATAAAATGAAATTTCTAGTATTATTAGTAGTATTATTAGTATCTTAAAAACACGACAATTGAGACATATACCTTGATAGTCTGAAAGGAATTATGGTCCTCATGTAATGGGACTTTACGTAAAAAACGATTTTAAAGATATTTAGATTTAAAGATTACTACGATATATAAAAATTATATACGGTGTCCCCAAAACCGTGGTACAACAGGACGGGCAGTGATTCTTCATGCAAAAACAACTTGAAACAAAAGAATAATATTTTTTCATTTAAGATTCCGATCTCGAGGAAAATTGGTTTGACAAAATAATTGGCTTCTGAATAGAGAAGAGTTTAGAATATGGAGATTCCACCGAATCCTGTCCTTTGAAAATTTCACGACAGAAACTAAAAATTGCAAACGTATTCACAGCCTATATTCCTAATTTGTCAGTGTAAAATGGCATATAGAAGCTAATCAATACTCAATAATCCCCACTTAACAGCGTGAATAGATTGCAGCAAGTGATCGTTAAGACTGAAGAAATTCGAGACACGAATCAGCAAACAAAATATTTCTAAAGCGATCTAGATAGAACGTCGGTGGACCGAACAAAGGGCCGTGAAACGTTACCTAAATCGTCCCTTGTCAGCCGGAAGTCGATGGGTGCAGCGTTTCCCTCGGGAAACTCTTCATGATACGGCAGAGAGTCTCGATTAAGCCGGCTAATCAGGATCGCGCTAAACCGATTAAATCGAGATCCATTGGGTAACCAAAGCTTGCATAATGCACAAACGAACAACGACAGAAAACTTGGATGACGATGAGAAGGGAAAATGAAAATCTGACAGCTATTAAACACGTCAATAACTATACGCACAATTATATGAGTGGTGCCATTTAAAAGGGCACCTTGAGCACGCTATAAAGAAAAGCTGAGAGACCATTCTTCAACAATCAGACTTCTACATTTACATGCAATTTTATTCGATTTTTTCTACAGTATACTTTGTTGTATATATTGAAAGGTGTAGCACAAAAATAATAATATTAGCATCATATCTAAATTACTATGTAACTAAGTAGTGACAAAAATATTCAAAGATTTTGCAATTGACCGTATAGAATTTCCTTTGTGTACTATTTCGTTTACCGAATTTTGTGTTTTATTTGCACTAATTGCGTAATTAACTTTATATTTATCGAAGAAGTCACATCAAGTCTTTTATTTTATTTCTCAATTTAAAACGTTTTGAAAAGATTGTTCTCTTGAATAGTCCCACTTGCCTTTTGAAGCACGTGTAAACTATATGGTAGAGGGGAGCTTCTGATTTCTTATATACATTATTTTATTACATAATAATAACGAAGACGCAATCAAATCGTATTTGTGAATTGCAACAACCAGTTGTCGCAAGCTCCTTTCTTTCTTTAACAATTTTAGTAATATGAAAATAATATTAAATTATCTTAATCTGACTAGTTTAAATTTTACCTACTCATTTTTGTCATAAATGCGTAAAATCAACAGTCCAATAATAACTCCAAAGTACGATATCGATGCCCATATCATATGGTTCATTGAATAATTTTCGTCTCAGTTTACGATTAATACCTTCAACTTAAATAATAAACAGTTTTTTTATATCAAATAATATATGAAATATTTTTTATTTTCGGTTCCTGCAAAAAATCGCAGGTACTGAGGATATTTAGAACGTCCCTTTCATGGTGCTCTCTTCTCGCTGTCCCTCTCTCTCTCTCTCTCTCTCTCTCTCTCTCTCTCTCCCTCTCTCTCTCTCATCGGGAAGTCGAAATTTCCGAAAACCGATAATGTTCGTAAATAGAGAAAGCTTTCGTAATAGCTCTAATTTCCGTTTATTTCATTGCGGGCTAAATGCGATCTTCATTCTACTCGCTCAATGGCAGAGGTCTCATTCTACTTTCTCAAATGGGAACATTCACCATCCTGTTTGTCTAGCTACGGACAGAGCCCATTCTACTTAACCCACTGAACCATCACTCCAGTTGTCTAAACAATGGTCGCCTTTTCACTGGTTTATCCAATGAAGTAATTTCTCCGCGTCCGACCATCTGCGAGAACTTCTACTTATAGTAGTTCAGTAGTGACGGCGTTATCCCACTTACATCGATCTGCATATATCACGCACGGTTCCCTTCAAGAAACTATGACGCGATTCGATCTTATAAGGTCAACACGGCGAATCGATCATGCAATCCAATCGAACGGAGAGCTGTGCACAGAGCGTCTCGAGATGACTTCGAATTTCGAGTGTTGGAAGGCTCTCGAAACGAGCCGGTTACACGATGAGAATGCGAAAACCGGGACGCGTATTGTTAGGAATAACATTATATCCTTCTCTTAATGCGGAGGATAATTGAAACCGTGGATAATAGACGTTCGTAGAATCGAAAACCCCGGTACATCGAATCCCATTAATCGAGATACTGCGGTATTGCTTTCACGCATCTCTAACCGATGCATTCAGGATATACGTGGGTGCATGCCTCGGCATCGGCTTTTGCAAATGATCGTCGAGCCGTAGCTGCAAGAACTTCGTAGTTGAGCTGGAAATCGAAATTCTGTCTTGCCAGGCTCCCAGATTTTGAAACTCTGAGCAGGCCAGGCTCAAAATAAATTCTCAACTTTCTAAAAGTCTAGCACTCACCCTCCCTCCTGTCTTGTTTCAATCAACAAAAGAACGGTATGTGTAAAATTTTAGCTCAATCGGATAACTAGTATAACGATATCAGATCTCGTCAAATTATTATATGCTTATGCATACGTACATGTTACATAGTAAGCAAGAGAATATCAATCATTTTGTAGGTGATGCTGAATTATTTTCAGCTTCAAGTTAAGGTCAAAGTTATTTTTCGGAAAGTTTTATTATAATATACGTTGTAATATACGTTTATGATAGTCATGAGATAATCTTTTCTTACTAATGCTTTCTAGCCTGGTTTAAGTCATCGAAAACAATGAAAGCACCTTATCATGATTTCCTATTTATGCGTCAATTGAAAAGTTATCAGGATATTGATCCACTAAGGTTGTTGCGAACAAATGTTGCAACCATTTCTGGTACTTAGTTTCTGAAACTGTGGCTGTATCCTTATTTGCTGACAATGTTCCAACATCTGTTAAGACAAACATAGCTCGAGTTATGCTGGAAGAATCTGAAGAAGAGGAAGAATATAAGATCAACTGAAGAGATACAATCTGCACACGCTCGTTTCTCTGAAAATAAATCGTTAGGCAAAAGGGTAACTACTGTCAGCGAAATGAGCAAAAGATTTCTAAATCGCTATTCGGAACAAGAGACTAACGTTATGCCTTGTAGAAGTTGTATTTCAGTGATGGTTTTCAGAGACGTGCAAAGGTAACTTGTGGTAGCTGCAACGGTGCAGAAGTAATTTTGTAAAATGAAAAAGGCTACATATGCATGCATGAAATATGTTTTAGCTACTGTAACAAGAAGAGAAGCGTACGGTGTGTAATGTACGACCTACTCCACGTAAAATTGCACAGAATTTTCCACATAGCCATAAATTATTTTCAAACCCGCAGGATTTGTTGCTTGTCTTGAGGAGTTGAGTTTTGTAAAATATTAACTATCCAGCTTAAGCAGTTAGCAAAATATTGTCCACGAAAGTTAAACGTTTTATACTTTTGCAGCAGTTATGTGTAATGTATAATCATAATTTATGGTTGTTACCATGACATCCGGCGTATCTATTGCTATTAAACGAGCAACGTCAGTTCCATTACTTTTGAAATAATAAATTGTATTTTATAGAAATCGACACGTTTGATACATTTGATGCTTCTAAACATTTTGAAGCTGAAACAATACTGTATTACAAAAGTAAATATTTGGTGTCCGATACAAAATTCAATTTTACTTTTATAACGCAAAGCGAAATTGACATAGTCAATAATTTTGATAATAAAAAATTACATATGTAGCTGTATCCATGAAAATACTTCTGTTATGTTTATTTAAAATATTACCCTTATATTTATTTTATCATTAATTTCTCGTTTCCCAAAAGAACAACAATTTATTCCTTTCTTTTATAATACCTTTGCCGTGCACGACATCTGCACTTTTCATTATAATTAAATTCCCGCCATAATCAACGTAATGGCTGAAACGCTTCGACTTACAAAGCAAACTTTTCAAGTTTGGATAATGAAATTTACAGGACACACATTAAAAACAATATGAAATCGATTTTAGCACTATATCCGTAAATTATTAAATAAAAATTAAATAAATAAATTATATTAATATTTATATATTAAATAAAATTAAAATTAAATAAAAATTAATTACGTTTAATAATGTACCCTTCATGTCTAAGTACGGCTGAAAGTTGCCACATATGGAACACCGCATCAAATATAATAAAAGATTTTTATAGACACTCGCAATCGCTCACATCGCTACGTTTCAATTTAAAACAATTTTAAATTTATGACATAATAAACAATTATCTACATTGAAGTAATTTTAAAATATGATAACGTTCGCCAAATATGCATCACTGGTGATGATTATAGCATTTCAAAAGAATAAAACTAGAAAAATTGTTTCTTTTGTATTTATTCAGACCGTTGGTTATAGTGTTACATTTAATACACGATTAAATAAAGATTCAATTAAAAAAATTATTATTTTTTTTAAAAACAAACAGAACGTTTCACCTCTGATATATCATTATATTGTATAAATTATGTATCACTGGATATGGTTAATATATTTTAAATAAAATTAAATAAGAAAATAGTTATTTCCAATCGTCGAATATCCATGTGCCAAACATCATAACAAGAATTCCGTAATTGAACAAAGTTAAACCGATATTAATTTGTTAGATTTTCTCAAACAGCAGAATTCCATGTTTAGGGACTATTCTATAATCGAGGACTTCCCTCCAATATTCAAAAATCATTCCATTCTTCCATGATTTACATGGAGTTTAAATAAACATTAATATTTGATCACGCTTCAACAGAAATTAGTATACTTAGTATGCTTTTCGATCGTAAATTTCAATATTTTCGTGTTTTAGGGTCCCTCGAATAATTAAGGGCGTACCTACACGGAATATAAAATGTACAGCTAAATATGTATGAAATTAGTCCACCACGCGAGAAAACGAACATGTAAATGGAAATGTATTAACGAAACGTGTAAAGCAGTTGTTATCATCACCATCAAGGGAGCATAGAGTGGTGGTGGTCGCAGAATGCACACGGAGGAGCTTCCCCGAAGCGCTTTCACGGTTATCGTCCCTCTTAATCTTCTCGCCGAGGGGTCACGTTTAGCCCGTGTATGCAAAGTTATTCGTCCGCACCGATTCAAGCGACAAACGCGACCCTTGTCCAACGATCCCCAGGCGTCCAACAGCCACTACTCCCCATAAAACTGCTCTTCAGTCGCTTTTTTCAGGAAAGCTCGAGCAGAATGTCTCCCTTAAAACCGTGGATGTGGCACACTCTCTCCAAAAATGAATGCCACTAAAGGGGATACACCACTAGAAATTTCAAAAATTCGATTTTTCTTAGCTCAAACGATAGCGCGTTGCGCGATTTTCTGTTCCTATTGCGTTCTCAAGCATTACAAATGTTTGATCTAAGTGAACATCCGTTTACTTACCGTCCATTTGTGTGTTTGAATATATGATGCGAAGGAGAGTGAGTGCTCGGTGACTTGACATAATTTATATTTTTGAGTTGGCTAACATGCTGACCTTTAACTTTCTCGAAACAATAGAAAATAGACTTGCACCGCTTTCAGAAATGGCCGTTCTGTTATCGATTTTCTGTCTATATTTAAAAAAAAAAACTCAGCTGAAAGTGCGATATTAGTGGCAAAAGAAACTGTAATTTGGTAAAAGACATGAATTCCGATTAGAAATTACCACTATTCTGTCAAAAAATCAGAAAATCTGTGTAAGGAACGGAGGACATAAAAAACTCCGAGAAAACACATACAATTTCACATACGGAAGAGAGAGATATTGATTTCCGGCGATTTTCTTCGCACACCTGGGACGATGCACCACGCGAGATAGATGGCGAAAGTCATATATTCTTTGGCGTATTTATTTCTCGAATTGAATTTCAATTAATCACAGAAGAGTTCATCAATGGAATGTTTATATTTATAATTGAAGTTTTTGCTGAAGTTTTTATATTGTTGAAACCTCAAAAGATTTACATTTTCTACAGCAATTAGTTACTACCAATTAATTTAAAAATCATCTGTGGCATATAAGCTCATTAACTCGCTTTCTGTGACAAGATACTATCACATGAAGTAAAAGAAATGATAGACGATAATGTAAATACTGAGAAATTATGTGTTAAACGGTCCACATTAAGACAAACAATTAATTTCAATGTTGTAATTGGAAAATACTGGTAAATAAAATTATAAGTAATCCTAAGCATACTCAGTTATATTTTTTTCAATAAGTTTCACTGTTCGACTGTTAAGACTAAACCTGTCATGCCGGTCATTTTGACTGATTTCGCATTTCATGTTTGAAAATTGTTCTAATTTATAAAAATACTTCCATAGGAAATAATTAGATAAATTTCTTAATTCTAGTATTCAGTTAAAATAAAAATAACAAAAAATAAATTTAGTCTTGTTATTCTTATGAAGCAACAGACATTAATCGCTTTGAGCGCTCAGTAGATTGTGTTAATAATAATTTTCTGATTGCAACATAATCATTCATTTGTCATCGTGCTTATCCAACACATCTCCTCGACTTATTATGCTTCTTCACCCATAGAAATAAGATAATAATATAAAGAAATTATAAAGTTTCATTTCTATATCTACTCGAGTTTTCGTCCAATTAGCACATTTTCACAATTCATTCTATAACTATTTATTACACTTCATAGAAACCGAAAATATTCTGTTTACTCTGTAGATGGTTTGCAAACTAAATAGCATACGAAGTGTACATTTTTTATCGTTAAAAATACAAAGCATATCACAATGTAAAATGCGTTATTATTTTGTCCGGCACTATAATATATTTTGCTATTAAAGGCAGTATTTTACTTTCGAAAATAATCCTGGTCTTCGCATATGAGTTCCAGCTAGCTAAATGGGCAAAAGAGGAATTTAAAAGAACTAACAGGAAGTTAATCCGCTATTTGGGCTAGGAGATTAAACGGAATTTTTGAAGAGACCTGCGATGAGTGCATTAATTCTGTGCTACTGCAGGTAGGATAAAAATGTTATGAAAACTTTCTCGAATAAAGCACGCTCAAAAATAGATGATACCGGCTGGCCGGATGATTCTATTCGAGTGTTATAAATAATTGAAGATGCTCTGCGGCGCGAATATATAACCTACCGCGTAGGTTATAAGAAATTAAATTTCTATCGTTTTGACCTTTGCACCCAGAATCGAGTACCCATAACGCCATGTCACAGTGCCATCGCAACTTCCGAGTGGCATTTCGAATGGCCCTTTCAGTCCGCAACAGTGGCATGAAATAATAAAACTGATGCAATCGCAGAATCTACGTTTTCACAGCGACGATCTGCGGTTTATGAAATTTTTATTACGGATTTGCTCGTAAAGAAGAAACCAGATTTGATGTCACTATTCTGGTCTATCGCATGGACGACAAAAATGTGAATTTTGTTAATGTTATAGAATATGTTCAATTACCTATTCTCTGTCATTTTACTTCACTTGTATCTCGAATAAAATTTATTTTGTTTTACCTTTATTTTTAAATAAATACGAGGAAACTTTAAACAATTGACTTGGCACAATTCTGATGCAATAATAAGTTGAAAAGCAAATTTGCAATGAAACACACCGAGTGTTTCAGTTAATTAAGCTATCTTCGAAAGCGGTATTTAATCGTTCAATTTAATTTAATAATTGTGAAACGAGACAAGGAATACGCGTAATTAATATTGTCAAGAATATTTTGCACAGATACAGAGTAATAATTAGATTTTGAAATGTTGTCATTTAATTAAAGAAACAGATGACACTTGGCTTTAAATTTTTAGAATATCGTCTGAGTTGATGGATATTCTTTCTGCGTGAATATTCAAAACAATTCGAGAAGAATGCAGGAATCGCGGTTTATTGAATCGTACATTTGAAAAACAGGGTCATAATGATCAGAGATGTACGACCGTGTTCAGTTTTCTCCCCAATTCTGTCAATTCTGACTGCAAGAAGAACGCTTTCCAATTATGTTAAATATGGTAATATTTCATGCGGGCAGAAGGAATTTTATTTATTCGAGAGTTTAATTACTCTCTGGGTGATTTATTGTCGAAGTGAGAAACAATTTCTATTCCTAGATGGCTCGCCTGGCTGTTATTAACTTTCGTTATAATTTCCAGTTGACATTTTCATTTCTGACTGCAACGTATATTCGAATGACGACCTCGGAACGGTCCCAGATGATCTATGCTGTGCTCTGACTTTATTACTTCAAATTGAAGTAATCAGAAGGGCCAAAACGAGTGTACGGGCGCACTATCTAGCAAACGTAAGTTAAGGTAATTAAACTTGCAACCTTTTGAGCTATAATTAGCTAATAATGAAAATCCAGCGTGAGTCCAACTACCTCGAAAAACTTTCGACGACTTCCACGGTAATGTAAACTGCCCATGAAGTACGACTTCGACCCTTAACGATCGAGATTTATTTTTGTAATATATACCAATATATCGATACGTGTCCATTAATTTATTACAATACGTTAATGACAACAAAAACGATAAAGAAAATTCTTCTGTACCTGATTTAAAAGAATAAAAGTCAACAAAACCACAGTAAAAATTTATCTGTAATCTTACATGAATTAATTAATTTTTATAATTATTCATAGTATGATATTTTTTAATACGTTCGCCTATATGTATAATGTTTGCGTCCTCCAACGTTCCTTGAATTGGAACATAGGATAGTGAGCCGGTTACTGTGGGGTGATCAATTACTATGCAATTACTATTACTTTAGTTTGTCTTTTAATTAACTTTATATTTATCGAATAAGACATATTAAATATGTTTATTAAAACATTAAACAAAATGAAAGAATAAGAGAGACAGAGAGAGAGAGAGAGAGAGAGTTAATTACGTTCAAAAAGCAACCAAAGACAGAGTAATTAATCACGCTACAGAAATCAGCTCCACTACATTATTACAATAATAAAATTTTAAAGAAAGGTATTTCAGCCATTGTACAATGAGCTAGTCCCCCTAACATTTACAGGAAAACTGAAGTCATTTAGACCAGTGTTAAAGAAGTTTATTTGAAAATTGTTGACACAATTTTGCTCCGCACTGTATACAGTATAGTACATATATCTGCTAATGCATAAATTCTGGCACTCCATTTGGTAGATGTGGTGGGATTATAAGTTATGTAACTGATTTTCCTCTCAATGCGCCTGAACACAAAAGTTTAAATATTTTGAAACGAAATGGGTACGATTTATACCACTTTCAATATTCACTTTTCACCGGCACAAATGTCTCCATGGCGGAGCGTTCCGATTTCTATATCATTAACACATGGCCCGCAGTTGGCCATTTAACATTTCTATCGTTAAGGACTCTTGCCGCTGTCTTCAAATTCCTAGTTATCAATCCCCGAAAATGGCAAGCCACAAACTCGAATCTACGTACTATCGATCATCGGATACCACAGAAGCTGATGCTAGCGAGTATAGCACAAATCCTCCAATTAGCCATAATTCCATGAAGCTGAAGCAACCCGGTCGGCTTCTGCATTAATACTTTCACATTTACGGAAATAACCTTGATTCAACGCTATAAAATCGAGGATGCGCGAGCTACGAGGACCAATTTCGGAAATATTCAGTAAAAATGGAAAATTAAACTGGCGTTTGTGATTTGTACACCGTACCCTCAATTGCGAGCAAATAAACTACTACTAATATTTACATAATAGACGCTGCTGTGGTAGATCTAGCGTACCTGGTTAGGTAAAAGTAGGTACATACCTATTATGGGACTATATTATATTATTATATTATTACTATATTACTATATTATATTATATATTACTACATTATACTAATTATATACATATTACTATATTACTACATTACTATATTATATTATTACTACATTACGGATAACTTTTTTCAAATCTGACCGAAGCATTTGATTTTTGTTGAGATGTTAAAGGGACCAGTTTTCTATATAATATGTAAACAAAATTTTTGCGAACATTGTTATTGGTTATAATTTATAAAAAATATTAGTACTCCTCGTGACATTCAGGCTCTGCGGTATACGCTCGAGTTTGTTAAAAACGCAAACTTAAAATACAACTGAACGTATTTATAAAATAAATGTACCAATTATATAACTTAAAAATGTTATCCAGAATATATTTCGAACTTTCGCAAACTACCTAGTGCTACGTAAACTCCTCTTGCAAGGTTTCTCGCATGCAATACGCTTGCTAGACGTTTAGATCAATTCAAATTAAACTAGAATAAAACTAGAAATAACATGTATGAAATTCTCGAGTAACGAGCAAATGATGCGAGTCACGTCAGTCCCACGAAACGCCAGTGTTATTGATCTTGAGAGAAATTCGAAATCGTGGAAATACGATTTTTTCTCACGTTGTAATAAAAACGACTGCATGGTCTTTCAACGCCATGCATGCACAGATGCGAACATTTAAGTTAGCCGCTCGACGGAAGTGGAGTCAAGAGAGCACGTTTCAGCTGATATGGGTTAAACATGCTTTGCTGATTATTCGTTACACCCTTGTTGATTATCAAACGATTTTGTCCGCCTGAGGTAACCAGAATGGTTATATCAGCGTTATCGAAATTTATTCGAGCTGCATGCACGCCGCGCCGCGCAACCACTATAGTGCTTTAATACTTAGGAGAGGGTATCGTAGAACGGCGGGTTCAAGCTGGATAGCTTTTAACCGGAATAAATCTCAGCATATAAATTTATGGCGACAATTAAGGTTACGTCAAACTTAAAGGGTGAGTAAATGCGATGGAAATGATTAACTAGTATTGCACGAATACGATATTGACAATGTTGCGGTCGTAAATATATCATAATCTGGGATACTTGAAGGTACAGATGAATCACTTGGGAGTCCTGCACTTAAATAAACGAACGTAGGTGCATTTACTCGCGAAAATATTCCGACATATATTTAAACTTTTTACGAATCAGACTAAACAACTTTGTATTATTGGTGAAATGTTAATCTGTGAATATAAAACTCTTTTGCACAGGTTTCAATTTCTTGCAGTAATAAAAAAATATGGAAACATTAACACTTTACTGACCGGTCAATCAGCCGTAAACATTTCTGTTATTATAGGGTAATTAACAATAACGGTAATAACAATATTATAGGGTAATTAACAATATAGAGTAATTAAACAATATTTATTTTATCTATTTTATTTATTTTATCTATTTTATTTATTTTATTTCGATTTTATTTATTTTATTAATCGTGAAAGGTACCTAATATTTAGAAAATTATATAATAATATTGGAGCTTACAGTAGTACAATCTAACGCTTTTATCTCGATCATAGATAATAAATTATTGATTTCCATCTGGAGATTTCTACATCTCTCAAACTCCTAAGACTGTTCGTTCTCATTTCAATTTTTCAAAGGTACTTAACAGTTTCACGTCCGCGGGAAAAACCTAAAAATATTTATAAAATTAATGTATTTTATTTAATTAAATGAAAATTTTAAAGCAAACTTGTATGGTATCAATCACTTCTTCAACATTCGTACCCCGTGGAAATCTGAATAAAATTAAGAAATTATAATGTTGATTATCGTAAAAACTTCTCCATTCGGTCATCAAACAACATAATTTAAAATAGGGAAATCCGCCCACTTGGTTGGCTAAGTATTAATTTATCGAGATTTAAAAATATGCGTTCTTTAAATCTTCGCTATAGGCTCAGAGAAAAAGTTATCTTTTTTAGTGTTTTCATATATTTCTTTTTTGTTATTCCAACCAACTGGATACCCTATGCCATAGCCCTATGGTATGGGGGATATCCTATATACATATATTTTATACTAATCGTACTTATAGTTCATAATGTCTTTTCATTTTATCTAATTTTCGTACAAAATAGATTAACATTTAAATGAAAAATTTAACAAGAATATATAATTTTTTAATGTATTTTTTTAACAGATTTAAGAAATTTAACTTTAGATATTGCAAAGAGGTTAGGTAGCTGTATTCCTCATTAAAAGATTTGAAATTTCTCCATTGAAACCATCCCTCTAGCTCCAATATCTAATTTATGAGATGTTCGATCAAATACGGTTCACACCCCAAACTTTGCCGGCAGTTTCCACCCCTTGAATATGAACGATGGCCGCTAAAAAACAGTCTCCAATATTTTTGCGAAAACTATGACCTCACAAAGTTTTATTAAGGTCTGGAGATGTCACTTTGGGATTTACCCTTGTTAGAGAAGTTTTTATACGAGTGATTCTAAAACAATTGAAATTATTTGGCAGTGAGTTCGATTATGCTCTGCTTCGTCAAAATTAAGTATAATATTGTTTAGGACATGTCAGAGGACATGTGAGTGTAGTGTTGAAGCAGTCAGGACAAATAAATAATTACTGCATTTTTTATTGGTACTGCTGTAAAAATTATCAGCAAGAGACAGGTGTTGTTTCGGTCGCATGATTCTCGCGTCGTGTAACATGTATGTTGCGTCGTATCCCCACCTTGGTACTTGCCCTCTGTTTTGGGGCGAAAGCTGAAACCCCATTCTTTTATCGCTGCTGTTGAGTGCTTGCATAAAGTGTGACGTAAAGATCTGAGACAACGAAAGTTATGGTTACGAAAACACATAATCGCAATTCTACGAAACTCCATTTTTATATGCCTTTTCTCCGTTATTTATTAAATATCAATGTATGTGTTTGTATATATTTTTCAAAATTCCTCCAACTTTAATACGACCTTCAATTATTATCTATTTCCAACTATTATCACGCAAATATGCTCGCGAGCCATTAGATCTATTTTACAAAACAAAAACGAATTTTATTTTGCGACGTTCTTATATTGAACATTATACCTGTTCTCATTGGCCTGTTCAAAATCATAACTTTTAAACTAATTAATTATCGACGTAAGTACCTTAATAATTCTATAAATACAGAGATGCAAATTAGCTTCAATGCATTTGCTTCAATGCAAAGATGAATTGATTCGTACATCAATCATATGCATTAAAAAATTGCAGTGACTTTGCTTTTTTGTTGAATAAGAAAATCTTTTTAAGTTACAAGGAATAATTTTCTGTTGAGATCTCAAGACACATTTTACCATTTTCTAGAAAAGTTAGCTTAAAGATAATCGGTCATTGATGGATGTGCAACTTCGAGACAATAAAACTGAATATATGATAAATAATTAAACCATTTCACATTCGAAATAACAAGTGTTTAATACCTTCAATTGAATAATCAATTCATATCTATATTTATTGATGTGTGCTTTGAATAAATCGATGTTAGAAACACAACGATATAACAGGCAAATAATAGCGATCTTCTTGCCTGTAACTAACATGTTTCCTGGGTCTTGGGGGTTACTTCTTCGATTTTTTAAAAATTATTTAGGTATGAATAAAGACTCTATATTACGATTATGTTATTAAAAAACTATTGATTTAAAACATTTTTTTCATTGCTCGAATCACTGTACTCCGCGCCACGAAATATTGTCGTTTACATTTTCGACCGAAATTTTTATGATTCAGAAGACGGGTAGGCGAAAACGACGAATTCTACGCACGGAAGGTATAAATTTCTGTGATCACGCTCGCTTGACTAACGTTATTATGAAAACCGGCGCGGTGCGGTGTCGGGAACGCAGTGCATGAGCATCCGCTTTCTTCGGGTGACCAACTTTCTCCATTAATTGTGCGCTTCCGTAATTTTGGACGGCCGCGACCGTCGACTAATTAATAATTAGTGAATCATATCATCGACGTACTTTCGGCGAAACTGAGCAATGAACCGTTGCTCGAATTTCTTGACTTTATTGTCGGCAGATAATAAACAATGCTTGATGTCTATCGGATTACAGATGGTATTCATCCTATTAGTTTGAGACAGAGATGCGACTATCGATTATCGATGAAATTATTTATGTTATCAATATAGTAACTAGTCACGTTTACGTAAACGACGCGATACGTACATCGTAGTGGCAGGTAGCTAACAAATGCGACACAATAAGGGTATCCTTTACGAACAATTATTAATTGTCTCTTTCAAACGACGATGACAATTACATTCATCAATCGGTTAATTCAATCGTCGATTTGTCGACGATTGTTGCCTATAATTGTTTTCATCAATCATTTAACCGAATTTAAAATTTCAATCGATTGATGCCCAGCATTGGCACGCAGTGAGAAACGTGCAATGAGAGAGTTACAAAATTTAATACTCGCTTCTCTTAACACATTAACGAGGGGGTATTTTTATTGAAACTTTCCTATATGACGGGCGATTTTAATGATATAAAATTCCTTCAACATGTGTGTACTAAAAATGTGATAACTATTTGTCTAATTAACATATTTTATTAAAATTTTATTGAAATTTGGAGTTATATGTATTCAACTGTCAGAAGAACACTAATAAATATATATTACAATGCGTAGAATGAAACGCGAATTCTCGATTCCCCGTCTTAATTACCAAAGTTTACCTAGTTTGTTTTTCGTTCGTTTTGTAATAATTCTATATTAAAGTAACTGTTCGTATTGAATAAAAAGAAGAGACAATATTACACTTACACACTACTTATTATTAATTATTTATTATATACATTAATATCAATTCACTCTATCTAATCTACTATTACTTATTCTAATCTATAATTCTATATCGAATTATCTCTTCAACAGCCAAATTCATACTAACATTCGTTCGCTCATTGATCATGGTCACTCGTTATACTCATGCCACATCCACAGTTGTTTACGCTTATGGTGTAATATTACATGGTGTTACATAGTGTTACATGGTGTTACATGGTGTTCCCACTAACTGTAGCTATTTAGTTTGGCTGATTGACGTAGAGATAGTCATAATAGTCTGCTTTTAGGCAATGTTCCGTCGTCATTATCGGCCAGTGTGAACATTCTAGTACATATTTATATCATTCTAGTGGTCAGGGAAAGCACCAGTCATGGCCGATGCCTTTTCGCGGGGTCGTATGGTCGTCGTTAATTGCTGGGACTCGTCAGTTACACGATGGGTTCCTGAAGAGGAAGTTTCGCGTAGTTAATTGCTTTACAATAACTTCTGGCTTAGGATATCTCGTTATAGACACCTCAGGTGACAAGATAAATATGCGACAAGAATCTTTATTCAAGGACTGAATAACAGATATTATTTATACCATGAAGTTGTAGATCAAACGAAAAGGTAAACTGAACTTGAAATAGAAAGAAAAATAGCCATATTGCACGAAAATACAAAACTAAGGCGTAAGAAAGATATTTCAAAAAATAAATATTACTGGAAGACCAGAAAATTTAATTAGAACTGGGAGAAGCAGGAAGGCAATCATTCGTCAAGAGAGACAAATAGTTCGAGAAATTAATAAAAAAAAACATTTCTTAGTGTCAGAGAATTGAAAGGAAAATGTTTGCCCATTAGAATAACGCAAATGAAATCTCGTATAAATAAAGGCAATTTGCATGGTTGTATATCATGAAAAAAACGATATATTTCGAAAGTCCATGCTGCGAGGTGTTTATGATTTGCTTAGGATTATTATAAATAGTCAACTTCGTTCTGGAAAACAGTTATTTAGAGTGACGAATCGAAATTTGAAATGAAGTTAAGTAAAAGAAGACGATATGTATGGAGGAAAATGGCAGATGCGTTTAAACCAGCCCCTATGACTCCAACCGTGAAACACGAGGGTTATTCCATTATAATATGGGGCTGATTTAATAATGCTCGAATTGAAAATTTAGCAATAATTAAAGGGAAACTGACGGGTTCCAAGTATGTTAAATTCTTGCAAGAGAATTTGTTTTCTTTGATGCACAAATTTGAAAGAAATAAATTGTTCGTCAGCAAAACAACGACCCGAAGCACGTCTCAAGGATTGCAAAAGAATATTTTGAAACCAACCATATAAATTCTGATCTTATAATGTTCGCGTATACTTTAAATATTCTATTTCTCTATTCGAGATTTTGACAGGCTTGTAGCGATATTAAAAGACACAGGTATTTCGTTTGGACGACTGAACTTTATTCGTTAGTCTGTTGGCCTTTTTATACAGAGGTTTATAAGGAGTGGGGTAACTTACAAAATGCTGCCCTCAGCGTTACAGCTACAGTCGGTTGGTGTGGACTGTGTTAGCCGTCGTTCCAGATGTAACAACGATAATAGTTATAATAAAGTAGTGAAGTAGGATGGAAGAATGCCGCGAACGTCTGCGAGCAACTTGACGCCCGGGAAAATGAGTATCAAACAGCACCCATCTCGACAAGCTGCAACTAATTCGACGTAAACGACTTGGTCGCGTGATAACCATCTGTCTCCTTGGAAGAAAAACAATATCCCCGGTATCGTCGTCGATAAGCACCGCCTTGAGTAGACGACGGCCGACGTTGGTGTAGTCAGAAATATTTCAAGGCGAAGGAATAAGGGGACGACAGGCGTGTGCGGTTTGCCGTTTGATAGATTGCACGTGCTCGAAGATATTGAATTTTCCCCAGGGCTGGCAGCCGAAAGGGCTGAGGAATGGCTGACGGTGACACGTGTTTACCAGCGAATTTGTAACAGAATTTCATTCGGCGTCGCAGAGCCCGCTCGCGCGCCCCTAAAACAGCTCCGCCGATCTAACAAACGCACGTGCCATGATCGCGAAGATACACGCCGCGAGTACTATTCAGCGGCGATCGCGGGAGTGCGCGCGCGCGCGGCTGCATCGGAGCGAAACGGCTGCGTTCCGTGATCGCATTCGACGTTTGCGCGTATAATGGGCGTCCTTATCGCGGCCCGAATGCATTCACACGTAAGACAGTCGCGTCAGGCGCCCAGTCAACGGCACAATTAAACCCATCTTCGCGATACTTCCAGAACGGTGATCCTTCACGCCGAGAAGCCTCAATAAAACCATGGAACCCGTGATAGCGGTCGCCCTATTGTTCCTCGGGCAGGCTTCGTCTGTTCGGTGAAACAGGATTATCGGCTAGCGTAGAACAATTAAACCGGACCAATGGCTGATGACAACTGAATTGGGGGCAAACATTGCCACAGATCGTTTGAGGAGCTTCTGTTCAATAAGTTCCGGTGGCATGATCGTCGGTATATTGTATAGTTGAACGACTCTGGGCCAGTATCGCGCATGAGTAATACGCCACGTGACTGATTAGGAACGCCCATGGACTATTAAACTATTAGATCTTACCGATTGATTGGCCCTAGCTTCTACGGCTTCTAAGGTGACTACTGTAACGGTTTGACAAGTTGGATGGACAAAGGAATGCGGGTTCGATTGGCCACGATAAGCCTATCGCTGTTTAGATCGCGTAGAAATATTCAACTGTAGGGAACGTAACTGTATGAAATGCTGTTTAAGGTTTCAAACACAATTACGTGCTAGGCTCAGGACGTGCTAGTAACATGCTCCAAGGCCGTTCAAGGACAAGATCTCTCGGAAGATAAGTGTCTCAGACCTTCTCGAACGTAGAAAAGGAGAGCAAAGCAAGAATAGATTTAATGCGACTTTTGATGAGACTTTTGCCAATGCAATTGTGAGATTTTTCTAATTAAAATAAGACCAAACACGATATAATTTTTGTAGGATTACATTGAGTTTTATGAAAAATATAAATATACTTTTCATATTAATATTAACTTAAATAGTTTAGGAAACCAGTGAAACATCATCCTAGACGAAATTTTTATTTTTTTAGTTTATTATCCCTCCGTATCAAAATGACTGTTCCATTTTAAGGAATAATGATTTAAACCTGTTCTATCATTAATTTTATTTACCAAGTATAATACAGCTATACGAGTACAATAAGTATTTATTTAACTTTTATTTTATGTGATTAAGCGGCGTATGTTATTTTGCTGCAAATAATCAGACAATCATTTCGATACGAGAGAATATAAACTAAAAAATCAAAAATTTCGTTTAGTAGAATTTAGTGATAGCAATCTAAAGACATACCCCTTGATTTTATATAAGCTTTAAATATTATACGTTTCTTATCACCACAAATATCTGTCAATTAAAAACGGACTTTATGCCATGAGCATGGTGCAACGAGTTCCTAAAATTTCGCAGGAAGGACATAATTTCAGAAATATAATTCTAAATAAATAGCATGCGCAATATCTCGCAAAACTATTTATGAAGAATATATGATGGTTAAGGAAAGGTAGGATCATAATTAATTTTAGTTACTCTACTATGTCTTACCACTATAGCAAATCACATTTTGACCAGAGAACTACTTACTGTGAACTCCAGTAATTTCTCTTTTTAGTATTCAACTTAGATAGTAGTTAAACGAGAAATGATCTGAATAATTTATAACAGTAATATATACTGTAAATACAAGTAATGTAATCTGACTGATGTGAATATTATACGAATATAACATGAAGAGTCGTAACAATAACATAAATGGTAGATTATTCTTGTACTATACTTTCTTAGTTTTGTCAATGCTTAAAGGGTTAAAAACAGAGACTGATATCGGTATACGAAATACCGGTGTTATACTGGTATTTCTCGGTTGCATCTTCGTAATCTTTATAGAAATCAAAATACTGGAACGTAGGCCCCGCCCCCTAGGGAGAAATGTAAAAAATAAAAATGTTAGTAGCTTTAGTTACCTTATAATAACAGATAAAAACAGGTTATTACCTGTTTAACAGAAACTAAATAATACAGAAACCACTTTCACAATGTTTGATTTAACATTTCTATAAGCAAAAGAAAATATAAGTAATATAATATAATAATATAATAATTCGTGTGTGAAGGTCTAAGCCTAAACAAAGCCGGTTTTAGAGGAATGTTGACAGATGAATGACCGGTCGATAAAGTGTTAATGTCTGAATCAACCTTAGAATTGAATGAAATAGCAAACGTGGATAAAAGGAATATAGAATATAAACAAATGAAGATAGCTCCTCCATTTCGGCGATAAGGTGTGAAGACTCGTCAGACGTTAGACTGACTGTTACTACATTTGCAAAATCAGAATACCGAAATGATACCGGTATTTATTTCGATTTTCGGTAATATATCGCTTTCAATATTATAATAATATCCGTATGTCACTAATAATCGAGTTCTATATTATACCGGTTTCTGCATAGCTTTGCTAGAAAAATACCAGTATCAAAATCATCCCGGTAATGAGTTCCTTGATAAAAGTACTACTAGTTAATCCGATCTTGAGGAATAAACAAAATCGGTTCTATACAAATATATTCATTCTGTTCGAACAGAGGTTTTTTTCCGAAACAAAAAAATATATTTCGCAGTAATCTCTATAATGTGGATGCCTATTCTATGGCGCTATAATATTCCAAAGACTGCAAGAGCTTAAAGTTGACGACTAATAGGCACATTAGTTGTATTATGTATACTCCCATGCTCCTGATTGTTTATGTCACTCAAAATTCCGGTCAGATAGTTGGTAGAAGATACACTGTACACTGCAGTATATTGCTGGGCAGCTTTTGCAAGCCGTCAGGTTCAAGGCAGTGGCTGTCGGCCGTGGTAAGCGTGCTGCGAAGAGATAATGTCGAGGAAATTAGCTATCGGTACACCTGGGCGATCCTTTATGTTGCGCGGGATCACCGTAATTCTGCTAAATCCCTCTATAACACGTCAACCGGATCTCACCAGAGACAAGGCATTCGTGCGCTGAAAATCAGATAAGAAGTTCAATGATTATCGATCTTGTTTGAAAAGAAAAATTATTCTGCGTGAGAATAGAACGTATTTGTTCCGATAAGATTTCAAAAAGCAACCAAACAAGTATCAAACTCTCATCCGTTCCTCATTCCACGAACCGGATCTTTCTATCAAAGTCAAATTGACATGCTGGTAAAAGATCGGTAAAATGACAAGATGAACAAGTTTCTTCGATATTTTTTATCCAAATTTGTTACGCGAGCACGTGTTGAATGATCACGTCGATGTTAATATTCTCGATAACAATAACTTTCTGAAGATTGAAGTCGTTCGTTCGCAGTGTCGTGAAAAGTGTTTTATCGCTTCATATATGCAGAAAATGGTTCGATCAATTTCGTGAAAGAAATTTCGATCTTAAAGAACAACCACGTTCTGTACGTCCAACGGACAATGAATTAAACGAGGACGCAAGTCATAAAATCTAGAGGATGAAACGCGAAAATTGGTTCGCGCGATGTGCAGCGTCCGGTCGTACGCACAACGAGAAGTTTTTCTTTCGGGAAAATGACCAGCTTATTTTACGACTCTCGTTCGACGAAACTATGTTTGAGTAGATAGTTCCCAGTCTTGGGTATCCATATATTTAATCCTTTGCACTCGAATGGCTACTCTGAGGCGACGCTAAAAATTACTACACTATTCTCAAAGGAATGTCGCATCACTAAATTTGCAATAATATAAATATCCAATAATATAACTCTTCTATAAGTATAATAATCATACCAAATGGAAATACTGTAGGTTGAAACAACTGTCTTTATTTTGGAATTAAAATCGCGGACGCGATTTTGTTCATACTGGAAGTTCATATACAAGTATGTTTTTAATTTATGATGACGTTTATTGAGATGCTACTCGATGAGCAACAAATCGTAGCAGCATCAGATCAATTTCTGAGTTCCATATATTGGGTCGCAAACACACGGCGAAACTTCCTCGATGATTTATTCTGTTTCTTGCGAGGTTTGGCTCTTCTTGTACGTACACATGGCAAATTCGTAGCCAGCGAGACACTCGTCGGTTTGATTTTTCACTGGAACAGAAACAATATCGTTGACGTTATTCGTCATAATTCCATCGCGATGAACAATGCTAATATCTGCAATAGATTTGAGCCCGTGAGCAATGATTTATTGCACAATTTATTACTGCATAATTATACGAGCCTGTTCATGCGAACGAATTCAAATAAAAATATGGATAGTTTA